>OW818033.2:14162574-14588645 GCA_942486065.2 Calliphora vomitoria | reverse complement strand
GGCTAGATTTGTGTATAGAAATGCAACCAGTTACTGGGTAGATTTCTGTATAGAAATACAGCCAGTTACTAGCTAGATTTCTGTATAGAAATACAGCAAGTTACTGGCTAGATTTCTGTATAGAAATACAGCCAGTTACTGGCTAGATTTCTGTATAGAAATACAGCCAGTTACTGGCTAGATTTCTGTATAGAAATACAGCCAGTTACAGGCTAGTTACTGGCTAGATTTCTGTATAGAAATATAGCCACTTACTGGCTAGATTTCTGTATGGAAATACAGCCTGTTACTGGCTAGATTTCTGTATAGAAATGCAGCCAGTTACTGGCTAGATTTGTGTATAGAAATACAGCCAGTTACTGGCTAGATTTCTGTATAGAAATACAGCCAGTTACTAGCTAGATTTCTGTATAGAAATACAGCCAGTTACTGGCTAGATTTCTGTATAGAAATGCAGCCAGTTACTGGCTAGATTTCTGTATAGAAATACAGCCAGTTACTGGCTAGATTTCTGTATAGAAATACAGCCAGTTACTGGCTAGATTTCTGTATAGAAATACAGCCAGTTACTGGCTAGATTTCTGTATAGAAATACAGCCAGTGACTGGCTAGATTTCTGTATAGAAATACAGCCAGTTACTGGCTAGATTTCTGTATAGAAATACAGCCAGTTACTGGCTAGATTTCTGTATAGAAATACAGCCAGTTACTGGCTAGATTTCTGTATAGAAATACAGCCAGTTACTGGCTAGATTTCTGTATAGAAATACAGCCAGTTACTGGCTAGATTTCTGTATAGAAATACAGCCAGTTACTGGCTAGATTTCTGTATAGAAATACAGCCAGTTACTGGCTAGATTTCTGTATAGAAATACAGCCAGTTACTGGCTAGATTTCTGTATAGAAATACAGCCAGTTACTGGCTAGATTTCTGTATAGAAATACAGCCAGTTACTGGCTAGATTTCTGTATAGAAATACAGCCAGTTACTGGCTAGATTTCTGTATAGAAATACAGCCAGTTACTGGCTAGATTTCTGTATAGAAATACAGCCAGTTACTGGCTAGATTTCTGTATAGAAATACAGCCAGTTACTGGCTAGATTTCTGTATAGAAATACAGCCAGTTACTGGCTAGATTTCTGTATAGAAATACAGCCAGTTACTGGCTAGATTTCTGTATAGAAATACAGCCAGTTACTGGCTAGATTTCCGTATAGAAATACAGCCAGTTACTGGCCAGATTTCTATATAGAAATACAGCCAGTTACTGGCTAGATTTCTATATAGAAATACAGCCAGTTACTGGCTAGATTTCTATATAGAAATACAGCCAGTTACTGGCTAGATTTCTGTATAGAAATACAGCCAGTTACTGGCTAGATTTCTGTATAGAAATACAGCCAGTTACTGGCTAGATTTCTGTATAGAAATACAGCCAGTTACTGGTTAGATTTGTGTATAGAAATACAGCCAGTTACTGGCTAGATTTCTGTATGTAATACAACCAGTTACTGGCTAGATTTCTGTATAGGAATACAGCCAGTTACTGGCTAGATTTCTTCATAGATTTCTGCATCTAGCTAGTTACTGGCATGATTTCTGCATAGAAATACAGCCAGTTACTGGCTAGATTTCTATATAGAAATACAGCCAGTTACTGGCTAGATTTCTATATAGAAATACAGCCAGTTACTTACAAGATTTCTGTCTAGAAATACAGCCAGATACTGGCTTGATTTCTGTATAGAAATACAGCCAGTTACTGGCTAGATTTCTGTATAGAAATACAGCCAGTTACTTACAAGATTTCTGTATAGAAATACAGCCAGATGATGGCTTGATTTCTGTATAGAAATACAGCCAGTTACTGGCTAGATTTCTGTATAGAAATACAGCCAGTTACTGGCTAGATTTCGGTATAGAAATACAGCCAGTTACTGGTTAGATTTGTGTATAGAAATACAGCCAGTTACTGGCTAGATTTCTGTATAGAAATACAGCCAGTTACTGGCTAGATTTCTGTATAGAAATACAGCCAGTTACTGGCTAGATTTCTGTATAGAAATACAGCCAGTTACTGGCTAGATTTCTGTATAGAAATACAGCCAGTTACTGGCTAGATTTCTGTATAGAAATACAGCCAGTTACTGGCTAGATTTCTGTATAGAAATACAGCCAGTTACTGGCTAGATTTCTGTATAGAAATACAGCCAGTTACTGGCTAGATTTCTGTATAGAAGTACAGCCAGTTACTGGCTAGATTTCTGTATAGAAATACAGCCAGTTACTGGCTAGATTTCTGTATAGAAATACAGCCAGTTACTGGCTAGATTTCTGTATAGAAATACAGCCAGTTACTGGCTAGATTTCTGTATAGAAATACAGCCAGTTACTGGCTAGATTTCTGTATAGAAATACAGCCAGTTACTGGCTAGATTTCTGTATAGAAATACAGCCAGTTACTGGCTAGATTTCTGTATAGAAATACAGCCAGTTACTGGCTAGATTTCTGTATAGAAATACAGCCAGTTACTGGCTAGATTTCTGTATAGAAATACAGCCAGTTACTGGCTAGATTTCTGTATAGAAATACAGCCAGTTACTGGCTAGATTTCTGTATAGAAATACAGCCAGTTACTGGTTAGATTTCTGTATAGAAATACAGCCAGATAATGGGCAGATTTCTGTATAGAAATACAGCCAGTTACTGGCTAGATTTCTGTATAGAAATACAGCCAGTTACTGGCTAGATTTCTGTATAGAAATACAGCCAGTTACTGGCTAGATTTCTGTATAGAAATACAGCCAGTTACTGGCTAGATTTCTGTATAGAAATACAGCCAGTTACTGGCTAGATGTCTGTATAGAAATACAGCCAGTTACTGGCTGGCTAGATTTCTTTATAGAAATACAGCCAGTTACTGGCCAGATTTCTGTATAGAAATACAGCCAGTTACTGGCTAGATTTCTGTTTAGAAATACAGCCAGTTACTGGCTAGATTTCTGTATAGAAATACAGCCAGTTACTGGATAGATTTCTATATAGAAATACAGCCAGTTACTGGCAAGATTTCTGTATAGAAATACAGCCAGATAATGGTTAGATTTCTGTATAGAAATACAGCCAGATAATGGGCAGATTTCTGTATAGAAGTACAGCCAGTTACTGGCTAGATTTCTGTATAGAAATACAGCCAGTTACTGGCTAGATTTCTGTATAGAAATACAGCCAGTTACTGGCTAGATTTCTGTATAGAAATACAGCCAGTTACTGGCTAGATTTCTGTATAGAAATACAGCCGGTTACTGGCTAGATTTCTGTATAGAAATACAGCCAGTTACTGGCTAGATTTCTGTATAGAAAAACAGCCAGTTACTGGCTAGATTTCTGTATAGAAATACAGCCAGTTACTGGCTAGATTTCTGTATAGAAATACAGCCAGTTACTGGCTAGATTTCTGTATAGAAATACAGCCAGTTACTGGTTAGATTTGTGTATAGAAATGCAGCCAGTTACTGGCTAGATTTGTGTATAGAAATGCAACCAGTTACTGGGTAGATTTCTGTATAGAAATACAGCCAGTTACTAGCTAGATTTCTGTATACAAATACAGCCAGTTACTGGCTAGATTTCTGTATAGAAATACAGCCAGATACTGGCTTGATTTCTGTATAGAAATACAGCCAGTTACTGGCTAGATTTCTGTATAGAAATACAGCCAGTTACTAGCTAGATTTCTGTATAGAATTACAGATTTGTGTATAGAAATGCAACCAGTTACTGGGTAGATTTCTGTATAGAAATACAGCCAGTTACTAGCTAGATTTCTGTATACAAATACAGCCAGTTACTGGCTAGATTTCTGTATAGAAATACAGCCAGATACTGGCTTGATTTCTGTATAGAAATACAGCCAGTTACTGGCTAGATTTCTGTATAGAAATACAGCCAGTTACTAGCTAGATTTCTGTATAGAATTACAGCCAGTTACTGGCTAGATTTCTGTATAGAAATACAGCCAGTTACTGGCTGGCTAGATTTCTGAATAGAAATACAGCCAGTTACTGGCTAGATTTCTGTATAGAAATACAGCCAGTTACTGGCTAGATTTCCGTATAGAAATACAGCCAGTTACTGGCCAGATTTCTATATAGAAATACAGCCAGTTACTGGCTAGATTTCTATTTAGAAATACAGCCAGTAACTGGCTAGATTTCTATATAGAAATACAGCCAGTAACTGGCTAGATTTCTATATAGAAATACAGCCAGTTACTGGCTAGATTTCTGTATAGAAATACAGCCAGTTACTGGCTAGATTTCTGTATAGAAATACAGCCAGTTACTGGCTGTATTTCTATACAGAAATCTAGCCAGTAACTTGCTGTGTTTCTATATAGAAATCTAGCCAGTAGCTGGCTGTATTTCTATACAGAAATCTAGCCAGTAGCTGGCTGTATTTCTATACAGAAATCTAGCCAGTAGCTGGCTGTATTTCTATACAGAAATCTAGCCAGTAACTGGCTGTATTTCTATACAGAAATCTAGCCAGTAACTGGCAGTATTTCTATACAGAAATCTAGCCAGTAACTGGCGTCGCGTTTTAAATTGAGTGTCTTCATCTTTGGAATTCTCCTCACTATCCCAATCACACTGCCTTTGGTCTCACATATTTGCAGATGGATTTGATAAGTGGGCGTATTAGTGGGGATGGACCATTGTTGTTTCTGTAAAAAACTGTTATGGACTATTGCGAACATTTAAACAAAAATTTGCCAAATCGGTCCAGGCGTTCTCTGATTTGAGATATATCGAAATAGACTTAAATTGGATTAGTACGAACATTAAAAACAAAACTATCCATATCGGTGCTGCCGTTTTTCGATTTAAGATAAATCTAAAAGTAGGCGCGGTCAATTTTCTATCCGTAGAATCATAGAGTGGACCAGAACGGTTTAGCCGTTCTCAACTTATGCAAATACCAACGAACGACATTTGATCATTTTAATATGTAACATAGTCTGAGGTTGAAACTCATATAAAAGTTACGCTTAAAACAGATTTTTGTTTTGTTTTTATTTAATACCTTAATTAAACAGATAATTTTGTATGAAAAAAAAAAAAATAAAACGAAATAAACGCTATAATAAAATAAAACCTCATTATGCTTAATTAATAAACTGTGTTAATTATACGTTAAGCCGACACCTTGATAAATGAATAATTCAAACAGTCAGACTGTGATAGTGACAGATTTTCGTTTATGTATTTTTTTTATTCTGAATAAAATGAAATAAAAAGCAGACAAATGTAGTTAAATGTGTATTACAGCAAGGGGAAAGAAAAAAATTGTCATAGTAATTAAGGAAACAATTTAAAGAGCTAAATTTAAGGGCCAGCATTTTGCATAATTTCTTTAAAGATGTCAATATTTATCTTAAATATTGCCGCTGTTTAAACTGCTGATGTTTAAACTTGTATTAAAAAATTTCATTTACCAGGTGCTGAAATTAAATGTAATGTCAAATACTAAAACACTAAAATCCTTCACATTATTTTATGATTTGTCAAATCTAAAAGAGCCTTAATACAGAGAAGCACAGAATGTCATAAACTGCAGGTGGTTTTTTAACTACACATCTACTTAGTTCACAAAATGGAATAAAAATACAAATAAAATCAGCAAAACTGGCATAAAGGAGGCCTCCTCCTCTTACTTTAAGGAACCCTAGAAATACACTATTGTATTAAAAACATTAGATGAATACATTTGATATAATAAAAGGGAGGGGACTGGAGTGTAGCTTACGACAAATACTTTAACAAACACTTACACATTCAATAGCACACAAATACACACTTTTACACTTACGTATATACAAATACATGTATTTCACACAAAAGCAAAGGCGAGCGTCAAATATGGAGAAAGAGAGGTCACAGTCATAACATTTTGCCAAAGAATGTCACGCTGAGTTCAGTTTAATTAAATGGCAATGATTTATGAGAAATTCTTAGGGACACAGCGCAGAGGTATTGTACATTTAAGGACCAAAGGACTAAAGTATTTTACCCACAAATACATACACATACATAGCTTACCTTATGGTGAAATATGCTGAAGCTCTTTTTCGCTTTATGCTAAAGTAATATTTTGTGTGATTTGTTTAAACAATAGAAAATATTTGTGAGATTATTAGATTTTCTTTATTTTTTTAGTTTTCAGTGTAAAATATAGGAACTAAGATCTTTTGTTTTGAGGTTTAGTTGGAAGAGAAACACTAAATCAGATATTTACAAAACCAGAAAATTGTAATAAAATGAAAGTGGGAAAAAAAAACTATTAGATATGTCAGTGTTAAACTAAAGGGAAAATGGTTGTGTTGGAGTATAAACGGATTAGGTATTAACATTAAAATATAAAGCCAAAAGTACATATAACTCCATATGTTGGCTTCTGTAAAACACACTGCATAAAGACCTACGATTGAAGAAGAATTTGACTACATAAAAACTTGTGACTGAAGCTAGATTTTAACTACATAAGGACTTTCAACTGAAGCTAGAATTTGACTACATAAAGATCTACGATTGAAGTTAGAATTTGACTACATAACGACCCACATAAGGACCTTTGATTGAAGCTGGAATTTGACTACTTAAGGACCTTTGATTGAAGCTGGAATTTGACTACATAAAGATCTACGATTGAAGCTAGAACTTGACTGCATAAGGACCCACATAAGGACCTTTGATTGAAGCTGGAATTTGACTACTTAAGGACCTTTGATTGAAGCTAGAATTTGACTACATAAAGATCTACGATTGAAGCTAACATTTGACTACATAACGACCCACGATTGAAAGTAGAATTTGACTACATAAGGACTTTTAATTGAAGCTGGAATTTGACTACATAAAGATCTACGATTGAAGCTAGAATTTGACTTCATAACGACCCACATAAGGACCTTTGATTGAAGCTAGAATTTGATTAAAGTTCTACGAGTTAAACTACGAGCTAAAACTTGGATACATAAGAACCTATAATTGAAGCTAGAACTTGACTACATAACGACTTATGATTGAGGCTAGAATTTGACCACATAAGGACCATCAATTGAAGCTAGAATTTGACTGCATAAGGACCTTAAATTGAAGCTAGAATTTGATTAAAGTTCTACGAGTTAAACTTGAATTTGACTACGTAAGGACCTTCAATTAAAGCTAGAATTTGACTGAATAAAGAACAACGATTAAGGCTAGAATTTGACTGCTTGAAGACCTTCAATTGAAGCTAGAATTTGACTACATGAAGACCAACTATTGAAGCTAGAATTTGACTGCATAAGGACCTTAAATTGAAGCTAGTATTTGACTACATAAAGACCTTCAATAGAAGCTGGAACTTGACTACATATCCACCTACGATTGAAACTGGAATTTGACTACATAAGGACCTTTAGTTGAAGCTGGAATTTGATTGCATATGGACTTCAATTGAAGTTAGAATTTGTCTACATAAAGACCTACGATTGAAGCTAGAATTTGACTACATAAGGACCTTCAATTGAAGCTAATATTTGACTACATAAGGATCTACGATTGAAGCTAGAATTTGACTACGTAACGACCCACATAAGGACCTTTTATTTAAGCTAGAATTTGACTAAATATGGACCTTTGATTGAAGTTAGATTTTGACTACAAAATGACTTTCTATTGAAGCTAGAATTTTTCTACATAAAGGCTACTTAAGGACCTTCTGGTGAAGCTAGAACTTGACTACATAAGGATGTATAATTGAAGCTAGTATTTGGATATATAAGGATCTTCAATTGAAGTTAGAATTTGACTACATAAGGACCATTAGTTAAAGCTATAATTTTACTGTATAAAGACCTACGATTGATGCTAGAATTTGACTACATAACGACCCACATAAGGACTTTTGATTGAAGCTGGAATTTGACTACATAAGGACCTTTGATTGAAGTTAGATTTTGACTACAAAATGACTTTCTATTGAAGCTGGAATTTGACTTCAAAAGGACCTTCAATTGAAGCTAGAACTTGAGTGCATATGAACCTTCAATTGAAACTAGAATTTGACTACATAAAGACCTACGATTAAAGCCAGTGTTTGACTACATAATGACCTTTAATTGAAGCTAGAATTTGACTGCATAAGGACCATCAATTGAATCTAGAATTTGACCACATAAAGACCTACGATTGAAGTTGGAATTTTACTACATAAGGACCTACGATTGAAGCTTGAATTTGATTGCATATGGACCTTCAATCGAAGTTAGAATTTGTCTATATAAAGATCTACGATTGAAGCTAGAATTTGACTACATAACGATTGAAGTTATATTTTGACTACAAAATGACTTTCTATTGAAGCTAGAACTTGACTACATAAGGATCTACGATTAAAGCTAGTATTTGACTATATAAAAACCTACGAATGAAGCTAGAATTTGACGTCATGAGTACCTTCGATTGAAGCCAGAATTTGACTTCATGAGTTCCTTCGATTGAAGCTCGATTTTGAGAACATAATAAACAAAGACCTACGATTGAAGCTAAAATTTGACTACATAAAGATCTACGATTAAAGATAGAATTTGACTACTTTGAGACCTTCAATTGAAGTCAGATTTCGGTTTAAGCGTCTAAAATTGAAGCTTTACTACATTATACCTACGATTTTAACTAGATATATGCTATTTATAACACGTTTTAGCCAAGTATTATGTGCACTTTTGTTCCACTTCCCTTCACATTGAACCTTAAATTTACGTAAATAATAAATTTTAATAAAATTCAATCAATAATACTGATATATGCTAGTACAAGGCAAGGGTGGGATACCCAGCATTATATAACCAGCATAAACCTACCTAAATATTGTATAAATTTTAGCAAATAAATAAATTTATTGATGGCTTAGTAGTCGTATAACCTAAATAACGTATTTACATAATTAATAAGCTCTGTGACAGTGCGAGAATTGTGCACATATTTGCCAATTGTTATTAAAATAACAATAAAATGTTTAAAGTAACCAAATGCAAATGGATTAATAAGGTTAAGGTTAAAGTGAATAATGACATAAGTAAGAATATTTAAGAAATGTTTATGAAAAACCCTACAAAAAATATTATTTAAATTCAACCAAATGCTGTTAACAAAATATTTCTTAGTTTTTAAAACCAAACATTTTGTATTTTAATAACCTTTTCACTTAAACTGTTCATTAAAATATATTGCACAAAGTTCATAGTTATATACAAAATATTGTGCATTGTATATTGTGTATAGAGAATTTAATTCAATACATGATGTTACCAAAAACAATATTTGAAAACCAAACCAAATCAAACCAAAACCGAAACTAAAACTAAATCATTCACACAACAAATATAAATAAATATGTATAATTAAAATGATGGGCTTATAATACACAATTATGTAAATAGTTCGACAATAGAGTATTTATTATTTAAATTAATTGTTTTAAACTGTATGGAACTGTATGAATAATGAGTGAATAACAACATTTTGTAAAACAAAATGCTAATTTCTATAATTAAAATAAGTAATAAGTACTTGTAGGTAGTAATTGGGATATAAAATTATACAAAATTAATAGGCCTACAAGGAAGAATGAACAACATTTATATTTATTTTAAACATATAAAAATCATTATAAAAGAATCTCTTAAAGTGTTTGATTTTCCAACTGCAGGCGATTTTTCAAATCAAATTGCACCAGTATAATCAAATGCAGCAGGGCAGCCACAAAGTATTGAAAACTAGAGGCTTTATCAAAATTTACCAGACCATAGATGCAGAATTGTAGTTTGTTGCAGGCCAAATAGTCGCTGAATTGATTGAGCTAAAAGTATAAAGAAAAGTAGGACAAAAATAATTTGGAAAATTGTAGTAAAAGATAATTACACGAAATATAAAATTTGATTTGATTAAAGCTAGAATTTGACAACATAAATTGCAAAAATTTAACACGTTCTATTAGAATTTTGCTTGAGAAAGACCTACGAAAAAATCGAGCTTCATAAATATTTAGAATTGAAGGTAAAATTGGACGACATTAAGACCTATGATTTAAGCTAGAATTTACCAACATAAAGACCTGCGATGGGAGCTAAAAGTTTAACTTAATAGAGACCTACAATTGGAGCTAAAAAAGAACTACATAAATATCTAAGATTGGAACTAAAAATTAATTACAAAGACCTTCAGTTGAAGCTATAATTTAAGTTAAAAAAAACCTTCGAGTGGAGTAATCTTGAACTAAAAAGAGACCTTCAATTCAATTTATAATTAATTGCATTCGATTACCTTTCAATAAAAGCTAAAATTGAACTTAATAAAGACATATGAGTGTAGCTGAAATTGAACTATATTAAGACTTCAGTGTGAACGTAAAATGTAACTACATAAAGACCCAGGATTAGAGCTAAAATTGCATAAAGTTCTCCAACCTAAAATTTAACTTATTAAGGATCTTCGAGTGCAGCTAACTGTAGGCAACATAAAGATACTAAATTACAGCGGAAATTTAACTTAATAAATACCTGCGAGTGTAGCTAGACTTGAACTAAATACTGGCCTTCAATTAATGCTAAAATTTAACTTACTAAAGACCATCGATTTTGAATACATGTACACGGCTAGAGTACGTCCATTTCTTACTTATGGATGTGTTGTATGGTGAACTGCAACTAGAAGGAACTATGTTGTAGACCAACTATATAAAGTCTGACTCCATTGGGATAACTGGAGCACTAACAACTAGTTCATTAGAGGCACTGATCACTTAATGCACCTTGTTCCAATATATATCATATAATGGCCACCTCCGCCTGCAGTGCAGCGAGGCTTCACACATCTGGATATTGGAGTTCGAGAATACTGCCTTCGATCGTAAACCATCGGACTACATTACTCCATATACAGATTGTGATAGGGTGTTCAAGTTCTTTATTCCCTCCAGGAGTGAGTGGTGTAGGGGTAATCTCGTGTACGTTAATGACACCAGAATATATACAGACGGTTCTAAAATGAGCTGTGTTGGCTCTGGTGTTTTCTGTGACGAACTTGGGATGGGTATCTCATATCGTCGTCCAAATAAATGTAGTGTTTTTCAGGCTGACATTTTTTGCGATCTTGATAGCTTGTAATTCACTACTTGATCATAATACTCACGGCAATATTGTATTGTATTTTTGTCGACAGTCAGGCGGCACTTCTCTCACTGTATACCTATACAACTTCATCTTCTTTACTCAGGCAATATAAGAATGCTCTGTCAAGGATAGTTCGTCTTACCTTAGTTTGGGTTCCTGCGCACAGTGACTACTATGACAATGAGCAAGCAGATTAATTAGTAAGAATGGGATCTTCTTTGAATATCTCCAATGCGGTTTCAGTAGTAATTCCACTGGAGACTATTAAAAGTGTTATCTCCAGACACTTCCTTACAAAGGCTGAGAACAGATGGCGCAACTTAGATACATGTTGACTGGCCAAGTTAATGTGACACTCTTTTAATGAGAAACGAACTATGCAACTGATATATCAAGGTTGGTGGCAGTACTAAAGGGATACTGTACGCTATACAAGCATGCAAGTCGCCTTGGACTCCCTTTTAACGACCATAGCTGTAAGGATAGGTTAAAAGAGTAAACGATTTTCCACCTTCTCTGCGAATGCCCAGCCCTGAGTGTCAAAAGACACTGATCAACCTTGGTGGGGTAGCTGGGTCCAGACTTAATGACCTACTGAGATATCTCACGGCTACAGGTTGGGTCTAACAATCTTTGATATTCTAGCATACATTACTATGTAAATGACACTACATCTGACGAGTGATGTGGTCTTGTCAAATCGGGGTCCTTTCGACTCTACTTGACAGTTCGCGAGTAGTGAACTACTATGTACACCAAACAACCTACCTTTGACTATGGTGAAGTAGTGTAGTGTATTTGACTACAAACCCTAGCATCCCAGGTTCGAATCCCGGCGAAGACAACAAAATTTTCACCTTGGTTTTTCGAATTTTCAAAATTAAAAGGCTTCAATCGCCCTGACCCCTCACATCTCATCCACCCCCGGAGAGGACAAGAATAATAACGAACATCATATGAGAATAATAGAAGTAGGACGACGAGCAAAGCAAATGCTCATCCTCCTACCCACTACACTGTCGGAGGGCGTTGTTTCTAGGTAATGATAGATGGCAGTCCCATCATTCTACGACCAGTTACAACAGACCAATCACCTACATACCTGGTGATTGAAACAATGCAAAGTTATAACGTACAGGATTTTATGGCAAAAACCTTTGGCATGCACAATGAAAGACGAAAAGCGCTATGGAGCGTACGAACTCTTCGTGAAGCATCAAAGCTTGCACAACTAGAACATCAAAAAATACCGTCTAAAATCAAAGTCTTACTCTAAAAATCGAAAAGAAAATTGTGGCTAGAGAAGAGAGCGGCGAGAAATTCATGAACTCCTTCCAAACATGGATCCATTTCAGATCGAGTAATAATGGCTCACTTCAATAGTAAAGTAAGACATATAGGTACTATGCGCCAACAGAAGACGCCGAAGGTACTAAAAAGGATGAATTCTACGCACAAGTAACAGCCACGTTTAACGAGATCCGAAGAGGAGATATCATAATACTCAAAGGTTACTTTAACACGAAAATAGAAAACGACAACACCAGCATCCGCACTATCATTGGAAAGTATTATTACATACATTTAAACTAGTCATTGGTGGCTTCACTTCCACGCATAAATATACAAGGATATCACCAAGCACCATTTCGCGCAACTAGATCAATCATATATGCGTGAGCTGAAGATGTAGAAGCTCTCTATTGGATGTCAGAAACAGAAGAAAGCTGACATCGGAAGTGATTACGAGCTTATCACATTAAGAGCTACATAAAGGGCAACGATTCAAGACATTTTCAACAAAATTACCAATGATTGGATCTAGAATTGGACTATAAAATGAGAATGATAAATTGAAGCTCAAATTGTACTGCATAAAGACCTAGAATTGAAGCTAGAATATGATTAAATAAAGGCCTTTGATTGAAGCTGAATGTTGGCTACATAAAAATCTACGATTGATGCTATTATTTGCTTCCATTAAGACCTACGATTGAAGATAGAATTTTACTAAATAAAGACCTATGATAGACGTTTAATTTAAGTTAATTTTGTCTTTTGAAGTACACTCACTTACTCTCACTTGTTTTCATTAAAATGTTTACAAATATTCTAAAGTTCTTTCTTAATAGTATATCTCATAAACTGCACATCTTACCACTTGTGTTAATTTCTTGTACATCTCCAAATCTCTCACATCTTCCAACATAATCCAAGAGGCCCTTAGTATCTCTACTGTTCGATTGCATGATGTCAAGGCATTATCTACAGCCTTAGTTACCAAAAAACTATCCCAATAGAAATTCACTATGCACAAAGTACCAATCAAATTCACCACATTATCGGAACGAATGTTGCTCATCAACACCAGAACAGCATGATATAAAATCACTATATTAGTGGTAAACATTTTGATCAGCATAAAAAAGGTGACAGCATTACAAGCTTGAAAGCACAGACTAGACAACTCATAACACTCCATGTACATTTCATAAAATATCAAATAATATTTTAACATAACTTGGCCAGGAAATCTTTTACTGGTCAATACTTCCAGTGATTTATTTATGTAAAAGAAGCTTAAATGAATTTCACTTAAAATCAGCATAAATTGTAAATTGGCCACCATCAGGTAAAAAGTTTGCAATAGATTTAAAGAAACCATAATAAAATAAGCCTGACCTGGTGCCTCCTGCATCTGTATAAACATTGTGTGTATGGCTACAGCATTGATATGCAAAGACACAAATTTATAAATCATCAATTGTTGTACGCGCCGTTCCTCCTTTTCTAAATCGTTAATTATATTACAGCGAAAATGTTTTAAAAATAAATCATATTTCAGCAAGAATTGTTTATATTGTAAACAGATTTTAATTAAACTTTGCCTGGCCAGCCACATTTTACCACTTATAACCACAATTGTTAATATCCTGGCCATTTTACCCACCAAATAGGTCCATTGCAAAATGGGTTTATTCTCCATGAAACTTTTTTCCTGCTGCACATAAGGCGAAGTTAGGGGAGTAATTGCCAGAAATGTTAGCTGTATAAGAGCACTGTAGATTAGATATAATTTGGTAACTTTAAAGTTTTTTAAAGACCAATTATACAAGCCGGGTGTTATGCCCAATATTAGGGAGTAGTAATATGTAGTTTTTATTATGAATTTATATATAAGTTCTTGTAAATGTAAAGACATTTTGTAAGGTTTATTTACTACTAATAACTTAAATATAACAAAGTGTTATAGAAAGGTCTGTTGGTGATAGATACAATTCATTTTCTTTCAGCTAATTGATAGTGTATTAAAGATGTTTATCTATTCCATTTAAATAGCCTGTGTAATTGCTTTAATGACTTGTGAAAAGTTGTTATAATTAATTATATTTTGAAAAGTCATGTAATAGAGAGTACACATAAGTGTTAGGTCTAAGAAACTTATAATTTAAAGAACTTTATGTAGTTAAATTTAAGCTTAAATCGTGGGATTTTATAAAGTTCTATTTCAGCTTCAATTGTAGGTTCTTATAAAGTTAAATTTTAGCTTTAATCGTTGTTCTTTGGGTAGTTAAATTTTAGCATTAATCAAAGGTCTTTAAGTAGTCAAATTTTAGCTTGCTTCATATATCTCTATACAGTTCAATTTGGGCTTGTAGTAAAGGTTTTTAAGTAGTTCGCTTTTAGCTTGAACCGCAGGACTTTATGTTGTTAAATTATAGCATAAGTCAATAGATCTTATGTTATAAATTTTTTATAGTTCAATCATATTTTGTTTAAATTTGAATAAAGGGTCTTTAACTTATTGAATTTTATATCCAGTCGCGGGTCTTTACGTAGTTAAATTTGAGCTTCAATTGCTAGTCTTTATGTCGTTCAATCAAAGCTTCAATCACATGTCTTTAGGCGGTTCAATTTTAGTTTGAATCAAAGGTCTTTAGGTAGTTCCATTGTAGCATCAATCATTGGTCTTTATGTAATTCAATATTAGCTTCAATCACATGTGTTTAGGAACTTAAATTTTAGCTTAAATCAAAGGTCTTTACGTAGTTCCACTTCAGCATCAAATTAAAGTCTTTATGTAGTTCAAGTTCAACTTCAATCGTTGTTCTTTATGTAGTTTAATTTTAGCTTCAGTCTCAGGTCTTTAGGTAGTTTAGTATAAGATTAAATCGTTGAGAATTTTACTTTTAATGGTAGGATTAAATTTTGTTCAATTTTAGCTTGAAGAAAAGGTATTTAAGTAGTTCATTCGTAAGTCATTATGTAGTTCAATTTAAGCTTCAATCGTAGGTCTTTATGTTGTTCAATCGTAGGTATTTCTGTTGTTAAATTTTAGCTTCAATCAAAGGACCTTATCATGTTTAATTTTTGATTCAATCGTAGGTCTTTATGTTGTTCAATTTAAGCTTCAATCGTAGGTCTTTTTGTTGCTCAATCGTAGGTCTTTATATTGTTCAATCGTAGGTCTTTATGTTGTTCAATTTTAACTTCAATCAAAGGACATTATCATCTTTAATTTTTGATTCAATCGTAGGTCTTTATGTTGTTCAATTTAAGCTTCAATCGTAGGTCTTTTTGTTGCTCAATCGTAGGTCTTTATATTGTTCAATCGTAGGTCTTTATGTTGTTCAATTTTAACTTCAATCAAAGGACATTATCATCTTTAATTTTTGATTCAATCGTAGGTCTTTATGTTGTTCAATTTAAGCTTCAATCGTAGGTCTTTATGTTGCTCAATCGTAGGTCTTTATATTGTTCAATCGAAGGTCTTTATGTTGTTAAATTTTAGCTTCAATCAAAGGACCTTATCATGCTTAATTTTTTATTCAATTGTAGGTCTTTATGTTGTTAAATTTTAGCTTCAATCGTAGGCCTTTATCTTATTTAATTTTAACTTCAATCGCATGTCTTTGTGTTTTCAATCGTAGGTCTTTATGTCGCTAAATTTTTGTTTCAATCCCAGGTTTTTATGTCGTTCAATTTTTGCATTAATCGTAGGCCTTTATGTTCTTCATTTTAACTTCTATCGCAGGTCTTTATGTAGATAAATTTGCTTAAATTTTAGCTTCAATCCTAGAACTGTATGGTGTTTAATTTTAGCTTCAATAGTAGGTCTTTATATTGTTTTAGTTGAGCTTCAATCGTAGGTCTTTAAGTTGCTTTAGTTGAGCTCCAATCTTAGATCTTTATGTTGTTCAATTTTGGCTTCAATCATAGGCCTTTATCCTGTTTAATTTTTGATTCAATCGTAGGTCTTTATGTTGCTCAATCGTAGGTCTTTAAGTTGCTTTAGTTGAGCTTCAATCTTAGGCCTTTATCCTGTTCAATTTTGGCTTCAATCGCAGGCCTTTATTTTGTTTAATTTTTGATTCAATCGTAGGTCTTAATGTTGTTCAATTTAAGCTTCAAGCGTAGGTCTTTATGTTGTTAAATTTTGGCTTCAATCAAAGGACCTTATCATGTTTAATTTTTGATTCAATCGTAGGTTTTTATGTTGTTCAATTTTAGCTTAAATCGTAGGTCTTTATATTGTTTAGTTGATCTTCAATTTTAGGTCTTTATATTGCTCAATTTTAACTTCAATCGTAGCACTTTATCCAGTTTATTTATAACTTCAATCGTAGGTGTTTATGTTGTTCAATTTTTGGATCAATCATAGGCCTGTATGTTCTTCATTTTAACTTAAATCGTAGTTAAATTTGTTTAAATTTTAGCTTGAATCCTAGAATTTTATAGTGTTAAATTTTAGCTTCAATCTTAGATCTTTATGTCGTTAAATTATTGCTTAAATCGTAGCTCTTTATATTCTTCATTTTAACTTCTATCGCAGGGGTTTATGTAGTTCAATTTTCTTCAATTTTAGCTTCAATCTTATGTCTTTAGTTAGTTCAATTTGGCGTACATCAAAGCTCTGTAAGTAGTTCGATTTTAGCTTGTTTATATAGTTCACTTTTTGGATATTTTAGGCTTTTTGAAAGTAGATTTAAATCGATTTAAGAACAGAAGGAGCCAAACTATATCATCCATTGGTATTATCATTCCACCGGATTATTATTTATCTATATACCCCTTTGTTAATAACAAACACTTACCAATTGCGTCAATTTCCTAAACGTCATCTCATCATCCTCTTCCCCGCTAAATTCAAACCAAGTCTCTTGTATTATATCCATCGAACGATTACAGGCAGACAATGCATAATCAATTGCTGCAGTCACCAACAAACTGTCCCAATAAAAATTCACTATACACATTACACCCACAAAACTACTAATGTTCGTAGAACGTATATTGCTCATCATAATCAAGACCGCATGATACAGCAATGTTACGTTGGTGGTGAAAATTTTCAGCAACATAAAGAAAGTGACCGTATTGCTGGCCCCGAAGAAGAGTCTAGAGATTTGCAAGCATTCCATATGCATTTCATATAATATTAAATAATAATTAAGTAATTTCTTTAAAGGAAACTTTTGACGCTGTAAAACTTGCAAACAATGGTTGATATAAGAAAAATGTAGACTCATTTTGCATAATATGATCATAAATTGTAAATTGGCTGTAATAAGAAAAAAACCCTGCAGCAAATTGACCGTGATCATAATGATAAACTGACGATCGGGATCTTCCTGCATTTGTACATACATGCTGGTTATGGCCAAGGTATGCACATGCAGTGAAATGAATTTATAAATCATGAACCTCTTCAAACGTTTCTCTTGATGCTTTAAATCCTTTGTTATGTAACAGTGAAAGTTTTTAGAAAAATCACTATATTTAAACACAAATCTTTTATACACATCACACACAACCACAAAGCCTTGTCTTTTCTTCCATATTTTAACACTGATGATCACCACGGTGGAGGCCATGGCCAATTTAGAAACCATATAGGCCCATTGCAGTACTGGCTTATTATGCATGTAATTATTTTTATCATGCATAAAAGACGAAGTGATGGGTATAATAGCAAAAAAACTAAATTGTATGAGAGCACTGTAGACAAGATAAAATTTGCTAACTTTAAATGTATAGGTTTGCCAGTCAAATATTCCCGGTATGACGCCCAATATCAGGGAATAAAAATAAATTATTTTTATTATATAATTGTACAGAATTTTGCTTAAACGTAGTGACATTGTGTAATGTAATTTTCTAACTAATGGTTGGGCGTTGAAATGTGTAACATAAGAAAAACTGTATGTAAATTACTATGTATTATTTGGGTTAAATTTTTATCTGGTTATGGTGAAGAGGTTAAATATTTATGGAATTATAATTCAATTGTCAGTTAGTAAGTAAGAGTAAACAATTTGTTTAATTAATTTAGCAACATTATTGGTATTTATGTTGAGGAGTATTCACAAAAGGAAAAATCTATTTTTAAATTAGAAACCACGATATAATAAAAAGGGTCATGCATTTCCATCTACATAGTTTACTTTTCACTTCAAATGTCTTAAGTTTGAGACCTAGTGGCACATATTATTAATATGCCAATGCTAAAGGTACACAGAGAAAACGGATTCGTGATAGCAACCGAATTTGTTGACAATCGAATGATTCGGTTGCACACATAGAATTTGTTGGTTCTATCAACAGAAAGTTAGTTGACAAAGAAGAATTTCGGTTGAAGCAACCAAACATTTTTTACCCCTTCTAAAATTATGTAGGCACAACTGTAAAATTCGGTCACTAAAGTAGAAATCGATTGGCAACAAATTCGGTTGCAATTACGAATCTGTTCTCTCTGTGTAGATATGCTGAATGGTATATTTAAGCGAAAATTGAACAATATAAATAAATTGAACAATATAAATAAATAACAATATAAATAACTTGGTTTAATTTTAAATTTTACTAAATAAAGTCCTAAGATTAAAGCTAAACTTGAACAACATAAAGTCCTACGATCTATATAAGATCTGAGATCGAAAATCTTAAGATACATACATGTTAATAAAAATGAAACTACTAAACTTACAGTTTTGATTTTTTTTAATTTGATTGAAATTATTATTACAATGTTTGATGAATTTATGAACCTTTTCCCGAAACCCTTCCATTCAGGTTTTTATTGAGTTTTCTTTCACTTTGTTTGAACAGGTAGTCCATCTCCTTTTAAAATCGACCATACTTTTGGATACCTTTTTTGTGCTCTTCAATTCTCTTTTAACAGGAGCCCAATATCTCTCCACTGGCCTTAGCTCCAGGCAGTTTGGAGGATTTGCTTCTTGTAACACTCAAGAACTTGCTTACCATAGTGACATGATACCAAATCTGGCAAAAAATAAGTGGACACATTAAGAAGTCTTATGAATGCAAGCATCCTCTTTTGTAAACATTACTTGATGTAATTTTAGGTATTTGTAACAAATGTATGGCTTATTTTGCTTTTGGGTCCTAAACTTTTTTACAACATTCCTTCAAGCCTGAGCATCATAAAACAAGTAAGAAAGTATAGTCGGTCAATCTCGACCATATGATACCCTACACCGAGTAGATGATTATAAACAGTTTTCTTTTAAAATGTATCTGGAAGCTATAACTAAGTCCCCTTTTATAATGCAAAAATTTAAAGGCAGATATTTTTCTTATTCTCTTTTGAACTAACCTAAACCTGTGTGTGTAGCTGTCATTTTTAAGAAATCTATACTCGTTAAAGTGATTCTCGAAAATGGGCCTCATATGGTAGCTACGACTACATATGAACCGATCGTCACAAAAGTTGGTGGTTCGAGTTCGGCTAATATAAACTTATTTGTGCTGTATATGGTTTGGATTCTCAGATAGCGCAATTGTATGGGGACTAGGAGAAATAATGCACCGATTCTAACCAGATTCAATTTAGAAAAGCGTGTACCAAATTTTGTCGAATTATCTTTAGAATTGCGACCTGTAGTTTGATTACAAGGCTTACATTGGACGGACCGACATTGATTAATCGACTCAGAAAGTTATCCTGAGCAGATTGGTATCATTTAAGGAGTGTGCTTTTGCACGTTACAAACATATACCTTATATACGGGTTTTCCAACAAGAGGTGTTATTTTGGTATTCAAGGAAAAATTGAATTTTTTGAGATAAATGATCGGATGTTTAATTCATAATAAAGAGGAAGGTATACCGTTTTTAATTAAAAACAACATCAGCCAAATGGCCACCACCACCACGCTTACAGGACCATATCCTTTTCATGAAATTTTCCATAACCAAATCGCAAAGTGGCTGCCCTACATCCTCGATAACCACACGAATTCTATCTTTGAGGTCTTGAATCGACGCTGAGCTGTTGGCGTAGACATTATCTTTCACGTGGCTGCAAAGGAAGAAGTCGCAAGGTGTTAAATCACAAGATCTCGGTGGACAATTGTGATCACCTCTTCGAGAGATAACACAGTCCGGAAACTTTTCCCGTAAAAGAGCAATGATTTCGTTGCTTGTGTGGCACGTAGCGCCGTCTTGTTGAAAGTAAACGTTGTCCAGATCAATATCAATACCAACTCCGACCATAAGATACGGTGTAATCACGTTTGTAGAATGTCCAATTCCAAAGAACGACGAGGAATGGACAAACCTGGGTTTTCTTCAACATTTTGGCTTACATCAGCAATATTCTCAGTTGTTCTTGAGCGGCGTGCACGGGTTTCATTCTTCATAACACTAACTTGTCCCAACAGCTCGAATTTTTCCACCAATTTTTGTATTTCGGTCCGGCAAAGTGCTTCACGACGACCCAAAAATGCGAACTGTAACTGCAAGATTTTCAGTATTTTTGTTGTGAATTTTAATAATTTTAGTGCGTTGTTGTAGCGTGTATCGTTCCATTTTTAGTAATGGCGTAGTTTCTACTTGTCAAATGTCAAAGAATAAAAGCTTTAAATGTGACAGCTACCAAAATACCGGATGATTCAAAATAACACCTGTTGTTGGAAAACTCTTTACCTTCCCCATTATGGTGGTGTAGGGTATAAATATAAATATTGACCAGGAAGCTGCGAACAATTTTCCATACGTACGTTTCGTTATCTATTATGCAGCAGAAATATTTTTTTTATAAAATTTGACTTAATTTTCCGTGCTCTGTCCTCTAAATTTTTAGCAGAGTTTCAGTCAGGAACTTTTTGCGTCTTGTATGTTTTTGATGCTGCATTGGCTTTAACTTTTCGTACCAAATAGTCCGAATACTGAGCTAACCGGACTGCTTTCCTACCGGATGTGTTGGAAGCCCGTTTGAAAATACTTTCAATTTATTGGCTTTAGAAACATCATGTGGACCATTCCTTCTGCATGAACTTGGTTTTCTATCAACGGACAAGTTCTTCCGATACTGTTTATTAATACTAGAATCAGTTTGACTGCAGACCTTTGACTATTTGCCAAATTTTTGTCTTATTGAAAATGTTTAATAATTTTAGTACGCACTTTTTCTCGTCACTTTATTTTAATCAGATTAACAATAAATGAACATAATTGACATTAAACACAATAACTAACATGCTTTACTAAGAGAACTTGATAAAAAAAAAGTTTAAAAGTTTTAATGAACAACGTGTGCTAAAAATTTTACAATCTCACTCGATAGTTCAATTTGGCTTACATCAAAGCTCTGTAAGTAGTTCGATTTTAGCTTCTTTATTTAGTTAAATTTTTGAGTATTTTAGGCTTTTTGAAAGAAGATTTAGATTATAGTAATAGAAAAAGCTATATATAAAGTTAACGAACATAAAGGCAAATTGTAATAATGGCCCTTAAACCGACTTAAGAACAGATGAACAGACGGAGCCAAACTACATCTTCATTCCACAATTTAGTTAATAACTAATAAGTCATTTAAGTTCTCATTTTTTAACCACACTTACCAATTGCGTTAATTTCCTAAACGTCATCTCATCATCCTCTTCCCAGATAAATTCAAACCAAGTCTCTTGTATTATATCCATCGAACGATTACAGGCAGACAATGCATAATCAATGGCTGCAGTCACCAACAAACTGTCCCAATAAAAATTCACTATACTCATTACACCCACAAAATTGCTAGTGTTCGTAGAACGTATATTGCTCATCAAAGTCAAAACCGCATGATACAGCAATATTATGTTGGTGGTGAAAATTTTTAGCAACATAAAGAAGGTAACCGTATTACTGGCCCCGATGAAGAGTCTAGAGATTTGCAAGCATTCCATATGCATTTCATATAATATTAAATAATAATTAAGTAATTTCTTTAAAGGAAACTTTTGACGCTGCAAAACTTGCAAACAATGGTTAATATAGGAAAAATGAAGACTCATTTTGCATAATATGACCATAAATTGTAAATTGGCTGTGATAAGATAAAAACCCTGCAGCATATTGATCGTGATCATAATGATAAACTGACGATCGGGATCTTCCTGCATTTGTACATACATGCTGGTTATGGCCAAGGTATGCACATGCAGGGAGATGAATTTATAAATCATAAATCTCTTTAAACGTTTCTCCTGATATTTTAAATCATCTGTTATATAACAGTAAAAGTTTTTTGTGAAATCACTATATTTAAATACAAATCTTTTATACACATCACACAAAACCACAAAACCTTGCCGTTTCTGCCATATTTTAAAACTGATGATCACCACGGTAGAGACCATGGCCAATTTAGCCACCATATAAGACCATTGCAGTACGGGCTCATTATGCATATAAATATTTTTATCATGCATAAAAGACGAAGTGATGGGTATTATAGCCAAAAAACTAAATTGTATGAGAGCACTGTAGACAAGATAAAATTTGCTAACTTTAAATGTATAGGTTTGCCAGTCAAATGTTCCCGGTATGATGCCCAATATTAGGGAATAAAAATAAATTAGTTTTATTATGAAATTGTACAGAAATTCGCTTAAACGTAGTGACATTGTGTAACGACATTTTCAAACTAAATATTGAGCGTTGAAATGTTTAACATATAGGAGAAACTGTATGTAAATTACTGTGTAATTTTTGGGTTAGATTTTTATCTGGTTATATTAAAGAGCTTAAATATTTATGGAATTATAATTCACTTATCAATTAGTAAGTAAGTGTAAACAAAAAAAAAAATGTTAATGACCCATCATTTGTTTAATTTATTTAGCAACATTGTTGGTTTTTATATTTAGGAGTATCTAGAAAAGAAAAAGTCCTTTTTTAAATTAGAAACCAAGTTATAATTAAGGGGGAACATCATTCTACTTCAAATGTCTTAAATTTTAGACCTTGAGCCACAATATTCTGAATATGCCTATACTAAGATCAGATCTGCTGAATGGTCGATTTAAGCTAAAATTTTACAACATAAATAACTGTGATTTAATATAAAATTCAACTAAATAATAAAAATAAAGTCTTAAGATTAAAGCTAAAATTTAACAACTTTTTACGGATCTACCAAATTGATTTTTGTAAAGACTTTTATAGGGACCTACGATTGAAGCTACACAGAGAAAACAGATTCGTGATAGCAACCGAATTTGTTGACAATCGAATGATTCTACCTTAATGACCGAATTTTACAGTTGTGGCTACAAAATATTGGAAAGGGTAACAAAAATTTGGATACTTCTGTTGGTAGAACCGAAAAATTCTATGTGTACAACCGAATCATTCGATTGGCAACAAATGCGGTTGCTATCACGAATCAGTTTTCTCTGTGTAATATTTAACAACGACAAGTAAGAGTGTTATTTATATCCGGCTGTGCCGGAACTTATACACCCACCTCCAATATAATACGGCACATTTATCTGCTTCTCCTGTTTTGGTTAGACCTTATGTCTGTTGAAGTTTGTATGGAGACTGCTATTATATAAGCATTTATACCATAGAGTCATTTGTAGTGATGAAGAAAAAAATCACCCAGGCTAGTCAACAAAAGTTTGAAGACGAACAATTAAAAGGATTACTCCTTGCAGATTAATGTCAAACTCAACAAGAGGTTGCAAAATCATTGGAAGCTACTCAAGCATCAATTTCAAAACATTTGGGAGCAGCAGGATTTATCCACAAGCAGGGAAATTAGGTACCATACGAATGGAAGCCGATAGACCTTAAAAGATGATTTTATATGTTGTTGTAGCAGCATAAACAGTTTTTTTTATATTCAGTCTGGGGGTTCTGCATGTTGTTCAAGTCCAAGTAATTGTGCTGTTTCAACTGGATGAGTCCATAAAGTTATGGGACGTAGTGAACTAGGGTTTGCTAAACAGTTGATTATGTGTAAGGTGACATGAGGACCCTGGCCACATGCTGGGCATAAGTTGAGGGCGGCACGGTCTATGCGGGGCCAGCAGTCATTAAGCCCAATGCTCCGTCCTGATCTAAGCTGTGCCAGAACGACTGTTATTTTACGCGTCAAAAACTTCTCGGCGTCTGCTATCGGTGGTGGGCGACCTCCAAGACGGTATCCTGCTACCGCGGAATTGATGGCGTCTCTGTGAATGTCGTTCAAAGCTGTCATATATGAGCGGCTATCAAATGGATCCTGCACATACCACAGTATGCTCTCCTCGTATTTCCGTAGGTGCTGTTTAATATGACTCAGGGGAGACTCCAACTGTTTGATGTTGACGTTTGGATGACTCCTTCGGTGACACATCAGAAGAAACTGTTGCGTAAACATGACATTGTGTTCCTTGACCGGTAGAACCTTGGTTTCCCCGTAAAGTTGGTGTTCACATGTAATTTGAAGGCAGCCTGGGACGGTCCTTAAAGTTGCTTTTTAACAGCTTTTTATATTTCTCCATTGAGTATCAATCCACGAAGGCGACCACACTGGAGCAGCATAATTAGCAAGGTTTCTTTGCCCATACCCCAAGTTCTGCCAGCTAGTGTATTGAGGATCTTGTTCCCATTTCGCAGTTTATGCGTGATTGCAGTGGCGTGTGCTGAGGAGGTAAAAAGGCTATCAAAAGTGACACCAAAGATTTTCGGGTGTTCCACTGTTGGAATTTGTACATTTGTTGCCACGAAAGCCGGTTCTACGTACCAGAATGACCCGAAAATCTTCGGAGAACCCAGCAACAACATCTATGCTTGAACGCTATAAAAGAAAATCATTTTTGCATCGAATCATTACTTGTGATGAAAAATGGATTCACTACGATAATTTGAAGCGCAAGAGATCGTATGTGAAGTCCAGACAACCAGCCGAATCGACTCCAAAGCCAAAAATCCATGACGCTAAGGTAATTCTCTGTATTTGGTGGGAGCATAAGGGTTCCATCTATTATGAGCAGCTGAAATCTGGCCAGATCATCATAGGGAACCTGTACCGAATACAACAGATTCGTTTGTACAGAGCATTGGCTGATAAACGCCCAGGAATGAAACCTTAATATAAAAATATCATGATAACGCTGGACCACATGTTGCAAAACATGTTAAAAACTATTAAGAAAGAAGTGGTTGGGAAGTTTTGCCTCACCTGCCTTATAGTTCAGACCTTACGCCGTCCGACTACTATTTGTTTTGATAGATACAGAACGCTAACTTTGGGATACGCTTTACTTCATAACAGAGTATCCGATTTTGGGTTGATTTGATTTTGGCCTCAAAAGATGAGCAGTTCTTTTGGCTCGGAATCCATATGTTGCCAGAAAGATGGAAAAAGGTAATAGCTTACAATGTCCAATACTTTGAATAAACTTATATTGTAGAAATGTTTCAAAATAAAATCTAAGAAATTTAAAAAAAAAAATCGCCACCCCGAATCAATATTTCACATCAAATATGTTCTCTTTTCCCATTTTTCGTTCATCAACTTTGTTCACGTGAAAAAATTCCCCATGTTGTGAAATTTTTAGATGGAATTTTGTAAACAATAAACAGCTTTTACGAACAAAACAACTATTGTGAATGAAAAGTTCACGGAAATATCACGATAGCAATTTTCCCTTCGAGGGAAATGGATATTTCAAAGGAACATAAATTTCACATGTTATTGCCGATAGGGGTGCGCATTTTTAAGTTGTACACCCAATATTTTGGACGTTGTCTCACATTTGCCCATTTTAAATACCAAAACATTTATGATCAACAACTAAAATATGGAAAAAATATCATGCCCCTACGTTTTTTCTTCGAGGTTCTATTGTGCCAACAACAGACAGACGAATATTATAAGGAAATATTGCAAACGGCATGACAAACTTAATAAATCTTCATCTTTTTGCTGGTGGGTATTAACATACTTTTGATTGAAGCTAAGTTATTTGCTCTAACCTCATACACATACCTCAATTAACTTTATTTATTATTATATTAAGCAGCATATACAAACAAAAAAGTTTGGAAATGACCAATAATTAATCATTTTCATTACTTACCAATTGCGTTAATTTTCCAAACATCTCTAGATCCTCTCCCCGCCTCAATTCAAAGCAAGTTACTTGCAATATTGATGCCGTCCGATTACACGAAGCCAAAACCTGATCAATTGCCAATGTCATCAGTAAAGTGTCCCAGTAAAAGTTCACTATACACAAAGTACCAATAAAATTCCCCGTATTATTTGAACGTAAAGAGCTCATTATCACCAATACCGCATGATACAATATTATAATGTTGGTGGTGAAAATTTTCAGCATCATAAAAAAGGTCACCGTTCTACTACACTCCAGAACTAAACGTGCCATTTGAAAACATTCCATATGCATTTTATACAAAATTAAATAATAATTCATTAAAACTTTGGCTGGAAACTGCTCATGCTGCAGCGCTTCTAGAGAAAGATTGATGTAAGAAAATCTTAAATTCATTTGACATAACACCAACATGAATTGTAAATTGGCCGTCAACAGATAAAGGCCTTGCATTGTGTTTAGGGTGACCATGATATAATAGCCACGACCTGGATTTTCTTGCATTTCCATATACATAGCGGAAATGGCAAAGGCATGCAAGTGTAGCGAAATAAATTTATAAATCATGAGTTTTTTCAAACGTTTATCTTCCTTCTTGACAGCGTCCTCAATATAACAGCGAAAACTTGTTAAGAAATAATGATATTTGTGCAAAAATCTCTTATAAACGTCATATAAGTCCATAACACCTTGTCTTTCCCGCCAAATCTGAACACTGATGGCTATAATTGTACTAATCCTGGCCACGTTACCCACCATATAAGTCCACTGCAGTATGGGCTTATTACTCATGTAATTATGTTTCTGCTGTAGAAAAGGCGAAGTCAGCGGTGTTAAACCCAAAAAAGTTAATTGTATGCAGGCACTGAAGATAAGATACAGTTTAGTTATTTTAAATATATGTTTTTGCCAATCATAGACACCCGGTATTATGCCCAATATCAGGCAATAAAAATATATTATTTTGATAATGCCATTGTAAAATAATTCTATTAAATGTAGTGACATTTTGTAATGTTATTTCTTAACTAAATGTTAATAGTTATGCTGTCACAGTGCCTAGCATTTTATTTGGTTATTTTGTAGAAGATTTATATCGAGTTGATGTTTATTGATTAAACATTAATATTGTTTAAAAATAAACTATAGCTGTTCTATAATTCATAGTTATGTGTTTAATTAGTTTGAAAGCATTAATATTGTTGTAATCTAAGTAATATTTTGTTAAAATAAAATTAGTAAAATAAGTATAACTAAAAGCTTTAACAAATGTTTTTGAAACGTTAGAGCTTCTTTGTTTCTTCTTAAATCGTTTAGGGTTTCTTAGAACTTGTAAAAGCTTTTATATTTTCATTCAATTTGTTTTTTACACTGCAAACGCTTTCTTAATGCTATTTAAATCAGAAAACATTAAAGCTTTTTTTATTTGTATTACTTAGTCATTAATATAGACAATATGGATATCCAATAAAAGATATTTCAAAGACAACGGCGTATATAAGACCAAAGTAGGTCGGACCTACAATAGGTCAAAATCGGTAAAAATATATTTTACCCCGAATTTTTTTTCACCAAAAAAATTATTTTGTTGGTTAAAAAATTTTTTTCACATATAAATAATTTTTTTTTTTTAATTAAAAAAAAACTATTAAATTAATTAAAAAAATTTTTTTTTAATTTTTTTTTTTTTTTTTCATTTTGTTTAACTAAAATAATATTTAACTTTTTTAAGTATAATTTGGTGAAGGGTATAAAAGATTCGGCACAGCAGAATCAGCTGTGTTCTTAATTGAATACACCTTGGTACGAAATTTAAAATAATATTCAACTTTATAGCCTTAAAATCGACTTTTAGGCTTTGTAGTTAGACGGTTTATTTGAACTTAATTTCTCGCAATTTTAAGATTCATATAAGTCCTTTGCTTTTTACTTAATTTGATCCATGAAACCTAAGTAATTGATAACTTGTCTTTATATATTAACCACATTTTTGTAATTCATGAACATTTGTTATTTCCTTTAAGTAGGGTTCAAAAAACATGTTGTTTATACTTTTTCTTAATAATTTTCAAATACTTTCAAAACCATTCGCCATGAGTGTCAAGGATTAGTCATTCTGTTTGTAATTTCCACAATTTTTAATTTGCGACCTCATAAAGTATATATATGCTGGATCGTTATAGAAAGATGAGTCGATACAGCCATGTCTCTTTGATCGTTTGTCTGTTGAAATCAACATTCAGAAGCTCCCAAATAACTTACATACATGCTTGATACATCAATATATGCGCTAAAGTCCAACATAGCGGAGAAAATCTGCTCATAAATGACTGAGATATAAACAAAAAACAAAACTACATTATTTTTAAAAAACTAAATTTTTAACCAAATTTTTTTTTCATTAAATTTCTTTCCCACTTTTTTTCACCAAAGTATTATTTCTCTAAAATTTTTTTTCACTAAAAATTTGTTTACAAAAATTTTTTGAACAATTTTTTTTTATATACAAGGTGGCGCAAAAGTAATCCTCCTATCAGAAAATGCTATAAATTTTGCGATTGGCCCCTAACGTCAGTTCTGTTTTGACATTTGTATGGTTAACACATGCGAAATACACGTTAATAAACAATGTTACGCTACACTGCTCCAGAACGCGGAATATTGCTGACTATTTATTTGACCAATAATCGGTCGGTGACTTTGGCACAACGTGAATTTCGTCGCAGATTTCCTGGCCGTCCAACGCCTACTGGTGAAACACTGCGACGTTTAGCCGCTCGCCTCGAAGAGACTGGCACAACACGTGATGCTGCCAGGCGTGGCAGACCCCGGAGTAGCCGTTCTGCAGAGAATATTGCTGCTGTAGCCGAGGATGTCATGGAAGCGCCGTCAACATCGACCAGACGACGTGCCACGCAAATGGGTATCAGTCGACGGTCTTTACAGCGAATTTTGGTAAAAGATTTGAAGATGTTTCCGTACAAAGTCCAGACGGTGCATCAGCTGTTAGCTGCTGACCGCCAGTCGCGTCTAACATACGCTTAAGCCATCCTTAATCACCACCAAGAGGAAGATGATTTTTCATCAAAAATAATCATGAGTGGTGAGTCCCATTTCCATCTTAGCGGGTACGTAAATAAGCAAAATTTTCGCTTCTGGGGCACTGAAAATCCACGTGTAACCCACGAAGAGCCATTACACCCGCTCAAAGTCACTGTATGGTGTGCTGTTTTCGCTAGAGGAGTCATCGGACCTTTTTTCTTCGAAAACGTCGTGGGCCAAACGGTTACTGTGAATGGTGAGCGCTACAGAGCAATGATCAACGAGTTCTTTTTGCCGCAACTTGATGAATTGGGATTGGAAAAAATGTGGTTCCAACAGGACGGTGCAACGGCACACACTGCACGTGCCACAACCGATATGCTGAAGGATGCATTTCCCGGGCGCCTAATCTCCCGTTTTGGCGATTTGCACTGGCCAGCAGGATCGCCTGATTTGACCGCTCCAGACTTCTTCTTGTGGGGCTTTTTGAAGTCGCGGGTTTATGTCAACAAGCCTCAGACTCTTGCAGCTCTTAAAGACAATATCCGTCAAGAATGTGAGGACCTATCGCCGGAAGTTTTGGCCAAAGTGATGGAAAATGCCATAAAAAGGGCTCAAATGACAATCAACTGTGACGGCGGCCTTTTACATGACATCATATTCTCGACTTGATGTAAAAAAAATTAAAAGACCAAATAAAAATAATCCACAAGAAGAATCAAAGTTTTTCATTTTTTTTTTAATTACAGCCAAAAAACATCGGAAGTTTACTTTTGCGCCACCTTGTATAAGTTTGTCATACTTATATTATCTGGATCATCATAGATGGCGGAGTCGCTATAGGAATATGTTAAAATCTACTTTCCGAAGGCCCCCAAGTAACTTACATACATGATTCATACATCATTATATCCGCTATAGTCCCGGTTCAGATGCTATTTAAATACAGGAAAACCGGCACACAAATGGCTGAAATATCTTTGATCATAAAAACTGTTTATTTCTACTTAATTTGCTGAATAAAAGCAAAAGTTCTTTAAAGCTTTCCTAAGCTTTTCCTCAATTTCTTTTAAAATTTCTTATCAATTCATGAAAGCATTTTTTATTTCTACCAACTGTTACCAACTTTTCTTAAATTTGCTTAGAATACGTAAAAAACAAGAGAAATATTTCTTATTTCCATGAAATAGAAAAAATTAAAGCTTTCTTACATTACTGTTTACAAACGTTTATACCCATCTGGGAAAAAAACTCATAAAAGCATTTCTATTGTAAGTTTCATAAAATTAAAAGTTCTAGAACGGTTTTCTTATTTTGTTCCCATCTTTTCGCTAATTTTTGTTAAGAATATTTTGAACTCCAGAATCATATTTTATTTTACTTGTATAGGTACATCAGAGCAACCTTTTGAGAAAGCTTTTTATAAGTTTGTCCTTAATTGGATATACTTAAATATGTCTACTAAATTTAGTTCTTAAAACTAAAAGCTCATGAAGAACTTCTACTTGATTCGCTACAAAAAACTAAAAGCTTATGAAAGCTTTATTTAATTGCAACTCAATCAGTTTTACATTCAGTAAATTTAACACACGTAAAAGCTTTTAAATATAATTGTTGACCACATAAGAGCTTTTGTATGATTTACCTACCTTTTTCTTCCGTATTACTAACTGCAAAGTAATTGAATTAAAAACAATATATTTAATACATTTTCAGGTATTTATTTTTTTTATTATTTTCCATTTTCAATTTTATTTGTTTGTTTGTTTGTTTTTGTCTCTAAATGCATATAATCTTACATTTACATAATATTTCATTTATTTACTAGTATAATGTTTACATAGCTACACTTTTTCTCCTTTTAAAAACTAAGTGTACAATACAATCTATTTCTATTTATTTTTAATTTATTATTTATTTTCTTTATTTTATTTTTTTTTTTTTTGTTTTGTGTTTTTGTCATTCTTCTTTAAATTGAAGAGGTTTTTCTTTTTACATACATACCAGTATTGTTTCTGTGTTTTTGTGTGTGTGTGAGATAGCAGTTTCTTCACAGTTTTTTCTTAAGGGGTTTTATTTATGTTTTTCTTTAGAATTTGTTTATTATTATTTATTTTCCATAAAAACTATTTATTAAAATATTTTCTTTTTATTATTTATTTGTTTTTCATTTATTTTGTGCAAAAAATATGGCATTTTCTTTAAATTTTGTTACTATTTCTTTATTTAAATATTGTTTTTTTTTTTTAATGTTTCCTTGTTAAATATTTGTTATATTTTATAATTTATTTATTTATTATTATTATTTTCTTTGTGTTTTACAATTCACTTTGTCAAAAGTTTAAATTTCTCTTAATGTCATTGTGTGTGTGTTTTTTGTTTTAATTGTTACCAAAACATTTAGAATTGTTTAATTTAAAGTTAAATAGAGATAGAGAGGGAACTTAATTGTAAGGGAAGCTTTTTCGTTTAAGCTTTATACTTGTGAGTGTCATAATATGTGAACTAAATACTAATTCAAACTTTTTAAAAGTTACGTTTGTTTTTTTTTTTTTTTTGGTTTTGCTTCTTAAAATGTGTTAGAGTGTGTTTATTTTTTATTACTTGAAGAGCGGGGAAGAATACTTAGGAGTTAAAATTAAACATTGTTGGCATGTAATTGAAAAAAAGCTTGAAAGTTTACCAAGTTTAATACCATATTGGTTCATATTGAAGCAATTGAGGTAAAATTATATTTTAATTATTGTTACCTAAATTAAATTGAATATTTAAGCATTTATTTGCTTACAGTGATATCTTTTTAAAAATATAGATAAACTGAAGTCACACAATTTTGAAAAAGTAGTAGAAAAAGTACATTTTTCAAATTGTCTAAATATGATTAGATTTTATATAATATTAAAATTAGAAGCCATAAACGATAATTCATTTTTCTTTTTTAAATTTTGGCAACAAGTTGAGAAAACTACGATTTATTTAGAACTTTTTTTCAATAAAAGTAGTAGTTTTTTGACAAGAAAATCTTTCAAAATGAACAACCTGTTAAATAGATTGTGAAAAGTAGAAAATAAATTAATATAAAAAATAGTAGTAAAAAAGTACATTTTTATAAATTTTAGAAAATAAGTTTTTTATTATTTTTATTAAAATATTAACCAAAATAAATAATTTATTTACTATATTATGAAAAAAATATAAAAAATTTAAATTTTTTGTAAATTAAAATAGTAGTAGAAAATTAAATTTATTTTTTTATGCAAAATAACCAATATTAATACCGTAAAAATATACTAAAATCATTATTTTAAAATAGTAGTAAAAAAGTACTTTTTAAAAAAATTCAAATTTTTGCCAAAATATGTAAAAATTAATGAAAACTATAAAAAATATGAAGTTATTTCGATATTTTAAAGAAAAACTACTAAAAATTATAATATAAAAATAGTAGTAGAAATGGTTCTTAAAAAAAAAAAAAAATCAAAATTACATTTATTTTATTGAAAAACAACCAATATAAATATTTTTTTTTAATATATTGTGAAAAATAATAATAAATTTAATTTGAAAATAGTAAGTAGGCAAGTACTTTTAATTTTTGCAAAAATATTGTAAATATTATTGAAAACTGAAAAAGTTTCTGACGTTTTTCAATATTTTGAAGAAAAATTACTAAAAATTATTACATAAAAATAGTAGTAGAAACAGTACATTTTCAAAAATTTAATTTATTTGATTGAAAAATAAGCAGTATAAGCAATAATTTTAATATATTCAGAAAAAATAATAATAAATTTAATTTAAAAATAGTAGTAGGTACATTTTAGGAAAAATTTAAATTAAAAATAATGTAAATATTATAGAAAACTGTAACAGAATATGACGTTTTTTCAATATTTTGCAGAAAAACTACTAAAAATTATTATATAAAAATAGTAGTAAAAATAGTACTTTTTTAAAAAAAATAAATTTATTTTATTAAAAACTAACCAGTATTTGTTTCATATATTGTGAAAATATGTAAATATTATAAAAAACTGTAACAATATATGAAGATTTTCAATATTTTGAAGAAAAACTACTAAAAATTATTGCATAAAAAAAAACTTTAATTTAAAAATAGTAGTATATTTTAAAAAATTTTGAATTTTTGTAAAAATAAGTAAAAATTTTTAAAAACTATGACCAAATATTCAGTTTGTGTAAATAATTTGCGGAAAAATGACTAAAAATTGTTATTTAAAATTAGTAGTAGAAAAAGTACTTTTTCAAAAATTGTGGAAAATAACCACAATAACATTTTTTTTTATTATATTTTGAAAAAATAATAAATGATGACGTAAAATAAAATGTACGTAGAAGCATTACTGAGAGACAAAACCTAGGTCTGCTGTCAAAAACCTACGACTTGCAAATACAGGTTATTCTTCTCAGTTGCCCCTCTAGTTCCACCCTATGTTTCGTAATAAGAAGTGAAAATTAAAAAAAATACTAAAAATACTACCTTTTACATAAACATCCAATTAGTCTTTATTTTATTCAAATCGTTACTTTTTTTAAGCTCAAATCAAGCATATCTCGTTATTATTAGATTTGGTACTAAAAAGTAGGATATAGAAAAAGTACTAAAAACACGACTTTTTTTTAAATTCTTAAAAATCTTTAAAAAACCTCATAATTGTTTACTTTTTTCATTTCCATCCATGGTTTGTTATATTTGGCACTAAAAGGTAAAAACTTAAAAAAGTACTGAATATACTACTATTTTTAAAACTAAATTAAATCAAATTAATAATTAAAAGTATTTTCAGATTTAAACAATTTTTGAAGCGACTTATTGTAAAAATTTACTTTTTTGAAATAGTACTATTTAAAAAAATTTGGAAATTCTCCAAAATCATGTAAACTTGTTTGTATTTTCATATTCAATAATATAAATTTAATAAAACTAATTGTTTGCCTTTCTAAAATAGGCAAATTACAATTATTTGCAAAAAGTACTTAAAATACTACTTTTTTTAAAAAAACTTAGAAATTCTGAAAAATCAATGTAAGTATTCACTATTTACACGTTCTAAACATATTTAGTATATTTTTAAGTATATTGTTAATTAAAATTACTAATATACACGTTTTTGCGAAAAGTATTAAAATACTACTTTTTTAAAAATATTCAGAATCTTAAAAAAACACACATAAGTGTTTAATTTACAAAATTAAAAAGTACTGAAAATACTACTATTTTTTAAAACGATTCCAAATTATATAAAATCAATCATCATCCGAACAAATTTCCAAATTTAGTCACTTAAAATTGTTTTTTGAATAAAGTACTTTTTTAAAAAAGTACTATTTAAAATCTACAACTAAATTTTTAAAAATTTTATTAAAATATCAGTATTTTTATATTCAGTAATTTCGAATAAGAAAAATTTATTTCATCATAAAATAGGTAAAGTGTAACTTTTTTCAAAAAGTACTTAAAATACTACTTTTTAAAAAAATCTTAGAAATGTAGAAATGCAAAATCCACCCAACTGTTAATTCTTTTGAAATTTCAAAAATTTTTAACCATTTTATTATATTTTGGCAAAAAAAATTAAAAAGTACTGAAAATACTACTATTTTTTAAACAAATCTAAATTATAAAAAATCAATCAATGTCAGAAGTATTTTCCAAATTAAGTCTGTTAAAACTGTTTTATTCAATAAAGTACTTTTTTGAAAAAGTACTATTAGAAACTACAACTAAATTTTAACAAATTTTATAAAAATATAAGCATTTATATATTCAGTAATTTAAGTTAGCGAATAAGAAAATTTTATTTCATCCTAAAATATGTAAACTACACTTATTTCCAAAAAATACTTAAAATACTACTTTTTAAAAAAAAACTTAGAAATGTTGCAAAATCCATGCTAATGTTAATTCTTTTGAAATTTCAACCATTTTATTATATTTTGGCAAAAAAATTAAAAAGTACTGAAAATACTACTATTTTTAAAACGAATCTAAATTATAAAAAATCAATCAATATCAGAAGTACTTTTCAAATTAATTCTGTTAAAACTTTTTTTTGAATAAAGTACTTTTTTTGAAAAAGTACTATTTAAAAACTACAACTAAATTTTGAAAAATTGTATTAAAATATCAGTATTTTTTATTCAGTAATTTAAGTTAGTGAATATGAAAAATTTATTTCATTCTAAAATAGGTAAATTACACTTTTTTTCAAAAAGTACTTTAAATACTAGAAATGTTGTAAAATTCATCAAAGGTATCATTATTTTAAAAAAATTTAAAGAAATTTGAATTTGTTTTTAGTCAAATGTACCAATTTACACCTTATTGAAAAAATCAAAAATACTATTTTTTAAAAAACTTCAAAATCTTTAAAAAAATCTCAAAATTATTAATTATTTTCATGTTTATTGATTTTTTTCATACTTTTGTTTCCTATAGTTTTATGTCTATTGCATTTAGTTTTAGCTAGAATTTAAATAAATTGTGTATAAGTGTTGGTGTTTGTGATTTTGTTGTTTATATATTTCTATACTAAAATTTAAATTAAAACCCAAGATTTTTTGTATACTATTCACTAAATAACTTTTGTTTTGAGAAAATGTTCAACAAATTCGTGTGTATATGTTTCCATGTCTTTTCTATTTTCTATTTGTTTTTTTCCCACTTTTAATAATTTACGGAAGCATCCTTGTGTTTAGACCCTCTACACATGAGTCGTAAAATTAAAATGATTAAGACAATTATCGCCAGCGAGATGCTGGCAAAAAATGTAATCTCTGCATATGATAATTTGCGGGTGTATTCTTTCATACATATCAAGGAGGATTCATCATCCAAAATGGCATTCATTAAATGTTCTTTGTCTTTGTGTTCATGCCACAAATCAAATTGCTCCAGATTCCATTGTATGTGTTGGGTTAAGTCTTCTAAGGAGGAGGTGTGAGAGACATTGGGACAATTTTGTATGCCATCGCATACTAGGTGGCGGGGTAGGCATATGTGAGAATTGCCAGGACACTTAAAGCTGCAGTCATTGTCTTGCAGTAAAGAGGCCGCCAAACTGCCATCTGGATTGCGGGGTAAATGGAAGAGTTCAGTCCATACCAGGCGGAAGATATTCTTGCCCGGCTGACCATCTCCGGTGTATTGTATGAGCACAGGTAAAGGCTCTTGATCGGTTCCCAAAGCTCCCAAATCGGCAGTGGAAAGTATGGGCAAGTCCCGAGCTAAAGACACATTCTCCGGACATATAATGAAACGAGGTTCTAGCCTGCCAGCCAGATAGACTTCTATTTTAGCACTATCACAGGTACGATCTCCAAAGCGGGCTTTTTCCAAATTAAGCCATAAATCTCTTTGCGAGGCCACTTTCAATTCCCAGATACATTTCTCGCGCCGGTAATGATGCTCCGGCTGGGCTCCCATGGGTCCAGTAACCAAAGCCAAGGCTTTTTTGAAAGGATATACTAGTTCGCCATCGGGTGAGGGCCCCAAAGTAATAGGTCCACACAAGGGACCATGGGCAAACTCATAGGAGGCTTCAAACAAAGGATTGGGATTCTTAAAATACGAAGTTATGGCATGTTGTCCTTGCACTATCATTTCCAAATTCATTTGATCGGCCGAAGAAATAACCCTTACAGGCCGCGGTATATTGTCACAGAAACAGGCCAAATTATTTTGAAACTTTTCTCTCTCCTCCCAAATAACCAACTTATCAACACGCTCCTCATGACATCTAGTGCAGGCATTATTGTTGTAGGGCAATTCCTTAAACATCACCGAGTTCACCTCAATAACAGCTCGGGCGTAGAGTCTACGATCGGTAACAAATTTATATTGACAGCGCACATCTGAACCCCCGGTACGCTTGAATATTAAAGAGTTCATGGGTGAACGTATTTTACCGCCCGGGTGTTTCCAGGCATACATGACCTCATCACACAAGGTATTGGGTACTGGATCGCCAAAGCGGGTATTATTAAAGAAATCATAGTGGGCCCAGTAATACAAAGAGCTGCCACTATAAGAACCGGTTTTTGATTCAAATTGTACATACAGCGAAGGACTGGTGCTGACAAAGTCCACTTTCTCCATGGGCCGGGAAAAGGTATCACAGAAGGTTTTGATAATGCGTGCGGGATCAGCATGATCAGAATCATAAATGGTCAAAGATTCACCACAGTCTCCATCGTATTTCAGTATGGGCGATTCTATGCGGTTGATGCGAAAACTGTAAGGAAAAAAAAAGAGAAATTATTTTTTGTTTCATCTTTACTCTCATATTTTATACAAAATCTTATTTAAAACAAACCTAAAATATGTTTCTACTAATCTAATCATATAAATACGTTGTAGTTTTTTTTTAGGGATTTACTTTTGCACCTCAAAAAACAAAAAACCTCAAACATGTATTACCACATTCTCGTTTATAACAAAATTGAAATGAATCCCAGCCTAACAAAGCTGGCAGAGAGCCAACATAATTCCCAACCAAAAAAAAAGAAAAAAAAATAAGTAAAAATGTTAGAAAAACGTATCGTTTTTAGTGTAATAGTAAACTGGAAAATATAATCTCATCCTTTGCTTATTTAACACTCATCCTGGTTACAACAAGAAAGCAAAAGCCCTAAAACTCAAAAAGGAAAACAAACCTAAACCAAACAAACCCAAGTGACACAGTAAAAATAACAGGGAAACTGTGTAGCAAACAGGAGCGGGGTAAGGAGTAAAAGTAAGAAATAAAAATCTAAAACTAAAGACTATGGGACTTTGACAGAATAAGCTGAAGTTTAAAATAAATCTTCAATACAAAAAGTACCAAGAAAGTACTAGCTCTAACAGATTAACTAGACTCTAGTCTACTGTCTAGTATTGCGATATTTACAATCGGTCTATTGTCTAGCCTAATATAGTCCATTAATTGTCTAGTATTTTATCTAGTCTATTGTCTACTCTTGAGTTTACTCTTTAGTATTCTACTCCAAAGTCTTGTCTATTTCTAATTATCTTCCTCCCCTTGGAAAGAAATCCATCATACATCCCTGCCTTTATGTGTTTGTGTTATGTAAGTGTTACAAACAAATAACGAATACTAACTGCAGCACTGAAAAACAAAATATGAAATGGATTTTTTTTTTAGCAAATAGTATTTCCCCCCAAAAATTACACAACTCTTAAGCTTCCTTCATTCACATCGTTATGATGCTAAGCTTTCAGGTGATAACATACAACATAAATTGTTATATACCTATTGGAAATATGTATGAAGAGTCATAAATTTGCCAAAGAAATTTTTGAAATGAAAATCACATTTTATATATAAGACTAATAAAATACTTGCATAGAATATGTTTTAATAATTTTAGTTTTAATAAATGAAATTAAAAACTTCTGTGTCATTTAAGGAAACTGAATAGCAGGAAAGGAAACTGAAATAGCAGGAAACTGAAATAGCACCCTTATGATTACAAATAGAATTTGGCTACATAAATACCTACAATTGAAACTAGAATAGGATTTCTCTAAGGCCTTCGATTGAAGTTAGAAAAGGACTACATAAAGACCTATTATAGGAGTTAGATTAGGAGTGGAAAAGGATTTACGTTTGAAGCTAGAAAAGACTATATAAAAACGTCCGATTTAAATTAAAATACTGAAGCTATAACATTCCTACAAAAGTACCTACACGCAGAGAAAAAATATAGTTGTGCATGATTACAGTAACCATTTCCACATTTTTAAAAATTTTTAACAATATTATAGTCACAGTAACTATTTACATTATTGTGGTAACCATAATATGTTTAACTTAAGATTCACATGAGTTTATCAATCATATATATGGTTATAGTAAAGAAATATATGTTTGTGACAATCATTTTTATGATTAAGGTTTTGCCATATAATGTTGCTCTCTGCTAATTGATATCATAATCTGAGAACAACATATTATGATATAAGGATTTATCATAACAATGGTTGTCACAAACATATACTTGTTTACTGTAATCATATATATGATTGATTCAATCATGAAATACCAAAAAAATGCTTATTTATTTATGGATTTCATGGGCGTGATCGATTTTATTGAAACTCGGTATTCGTTCTTTTTTTGTTTCTAAAAAGGTATGTACCAAATTTGTAAACTTTTGCTTAGATATGGAAAGTCGTCAATTTTTCACCAATTTTCAACCTATTTTTTTACCCTTCACCATGATTAGCTAGAGTATATATAAGTACGTCATTCCGTTTGTAATTTCTAAATTTTTCATTTGCGACCCTACAAAGTATATATATTCTTGATCGTTATAAATAGCGAAGTCGATATAGCCATATCTGCCTGTATGTTGAGATCAACTTTCCGTAGCACCCAAATAACTTACAAACATAATTGGTACATCAATATATCGCGAATTCTTCCGGCTCGTTTGCTATTTGAAATCGAGAAAATCGACCCACAAATGGCTGAGATATAAGGCAAAACCGAGACAACCTCGATTACTAAGTCATTAATATAGTCAATATGGATATTTAATGATAGATATTTCAAAGTCCACTGCAACGATGTATATAAGGCTATAGTAATTTGGACCTTCAATGGGTCGAAATCGGGAAAAATATTTTTTAACCCGAATTTTTTTTTTTACCAAAAAAAAAAATTTGGAGAAAAATTAAAAAAAAACAATTTTGAAAAAAAAAAATTTTTAAAAACAATTTAGAAAAATTTTTTTTTTTAATTTTGAAAAAGAAAAAAATTTAATTTTGTTTACTTAAAAATATTTAAAATTTTTATTTAAAGTAAAATTTGGCACAGCCGAATATAGCTCTCTTACTTGTTTTTTGGAAACAATTTTTTCGCCAAAATTTATTTTATCAATATACTCACTATCAATATATCGGGAATTCTTTCGAATATGTCGCTATTTAAAATCGACAAAATCGGCCCACAAATGGCTGAGATATTTAAAAAAAACCGGGAAAACCTCGATTACTAAGTCATTAATATAGACAATATGGATATCTAAATCCATTGCAGCGATGTATATAAGGCTATAGTAATTTGGACCGACAATGGGTCAAAATAGGGAAAAATATTTTTTAATCCGAATTTTTTTTACCAAAAAAATATTTGGAAAAAAAATTAAAAAGAAAATTTGGAAAAAAGTTAAAAAAAACAATTTCGAAAAAAACTTTTTTTTTTAATTTTTAAAAACAATTTGGGGAAAATTTTTTTTTTTTTTTAAATTTTGAAAAAAAAAATTAAAATTTGTTTACCTAAAAATATTTAAAATTTTTATTTTAAAGTAAAATTTGTTGAAGGGTATATAAGATTCGGCACAGCCGAATATAGCTCTCTTACTTGTTTTTTTTTTTTGGAAACCATTTTTTCACAAAAATTTATTTTAACAATGTACTCACTATAGTCCAACATAGAATGTTATTTAAAACTGTCTTTAATATATTTCATACTTGCTTTTCTACTAAACTATTTATTATAATGATAAACACTCTGAGCTAATCTCATTGATTTCTATTTTGGTTTTAGGACGTGACCGTGTTTTAAACAGGCAGACGAACTTTTAATTTCAAAGGAATCAGGAATGCGTATATTTCACGGTGTATTAGATGAATATGTGTTATAATATGAATAAATGTTACACACACTTCGTTTGCTATTAAAGCCACTGTACTATTCCTACTATTCCTAATTGAAATTGTAATTTTCCAAAAAATATTCAAGTTTGCATACGAATGTGCATGCTTAAGCCAAAAGTGATCATTATTTTCAGCGTTAAACTATTACAGTTTTTCTAGTCAGAACATAACGAGCTTACAGTTATGAAAACCCAAGTACATTGCATAAACAGACATCAAAATTACATACAAACCAGCTTAGCTACATGTATGTAAAGCCCTTTGTATAGGCTAAACTCTATATACATACTTATGTATATATTTTTTTTAATAAACTCCTTGTAGGTTGTATGTTGCCAGGACTAGGTACCAAATTTTTATGTAAGAATGACGAGTTATAAAATGTAGTGGTAGCTGTAGTAGTTGTCAGTATAAGTTCATAACAACATTGTCGTCGTAAGTGTGTCAGCAGTTTTTCTTGTTTTTTTTTTATTCCTTTTTGGTTTGTTCCTTTTCTTGCTGTTGTGTTATTTTGTCGTTGTATTGTACATATATGGATTATAAGGACATACCGCAAGGCATGTTATAAGTCCTTTTTTGCGGGTATATTTTTTGTTTTCTAGCAAGAATGTCAGCAGTAGGTTGGTAAAGATTGAAAGGGAAATTTAGGCAGCTGTTTCAGGTCCAAATTGAAATAAACATTTACTAATTCTGAGGAAAATCTTTAAGATAACTCAGCATTCTATTGAGTTTTTAAATAAATCTCTATTCTATCTTAGACATTATTTCTACTTTTAGAAAAGTACTTGTGCCACCTCCCTAATTTCTCTAACTCCATTTAAACGCCATATAACGTTATGCACGTTTATGTCGTAAATACAATTTTATATATTAAATATCTATTTTTTTCATTTATTTCTGTTTTTTTTTCTTCCATATAACTAAGTATAATATTTTCAAACTGGAGTAGAGTAGAGCAAATAAAAACGAAATGAAATTGTGCTGTAACAGCATAATTTTTGGTACATTTAATTTCTTTCTATCCTATGAATGCTGCTTGCTGACTGCATGCTTCTACAATTTCTTATGGTTGGCCTCTGCTATTTGAGATGCTTGTGATGAAGTTTTGTAGGCGTTAGGCATAAAAACCTTTTTATTAGCTTTAGTTTATGTCTTGCCTTTTCCGTCTTAAATAGAAAATTGTGTTAAGGTGAAACTTTGAGTACATAAAGTTGGGTAGAGATTTGGTAACACAGGCAACCGGAGACTGAAAGCTAAAATTGGGCTACATAAATAGCTTTGAATGTAGCTGAAATTGGGATTTAAAGGGAACCAGAGATTGAAGCTGAAATTAGGCATAAAGACAGACGAATAAAGCTGAATTTAACTTTAAAATAACTATAATTTAAGCTAAAATTGTACATTCAAAAGAACTCTGATTAAAGCAAAAATTGGCCACTAAATAGAATTGTTTATTGGGGCTACATAAATTCCTTTCATTAAAGCTCAAATTTAACTGTAGAAAGACTTTGACATGGAAGACAAAGATCACCCAGGACAGCCAAAAAAGTTTGAAGACCAAGAATTGGAGGCATTACTCCATGAGAATTGTTGTCAAAATCAACAAGAGCTTGCAAAATCATTGGGAGCTACTCAAGCATAAAGATGTGTGATTGAAGCTAAAATTGAGCTATGCAAAGATATTAGATTGATGCTGAAATTGGGCTAACATAAAGCAACATAAAGAGGAACAAAAATTGGAATTTAAAAAGAGCTTTCATTTGAGCTAAAATTGTGCCATATAACAAGCTAGGATTGAAGCTCTAGTTGGGCCAGATAAGTAGCTACAAAGCTAAAGCTAAAATTGAATTAAAAAAAGAAGAACAATTAAATATTGCAGCTAGAATTGAGCTACTTAAAGAGATTGATTGATGCTAAAACTGGGCTAGGATTACAGCAAAAAATGGATACAAAACCCAACTAAGATTGAAGCCAAATTATACATTAACAAGTAAGAGAGCTATATTCGGCTGTGCCGAATCTTATATACCCTTCACCAAATTATACTTTAAAATAAAATTAAAAAAAAAAAATTTTTAATTTTTTTTTCACAATTGTTTTTTAAAATTTTTTCAAAAATTTTTTTTAATTCAAAAATTAATTTTTTTTTATTTATTAGTGAAAAAAATTTAAGACAAAAAAATGTTTTTTGTGAAGAAAAATTCCGGTTAAAAAATATTTTTTCCCGATTTTAACCCATTGTAGGTCCAACTTGCTTTATATACATCGTTGAAATGGACTTTGAAATATCTACCATTGATATCCATCTGTCTATATTTATGACCTAGTAATCGAGATATAGATCAAAAATAGACTAAACATAGAGGTTGTCTCGGATTTTTGCTTATATCATCGTTATTTATGGACGGATTTTGCTGATTTTAAATTCGAAACTTCTCGAAAACATGTCTGACAGAACTATTGAAGATTTAGGTCCCGAAGATATCTGGGGTCTTCAAAAAATTGATTTCAACAGACGGACATGGCTTAATCGACTCCGCTATCTATAAGGATCCAGAATATATATACTTTGTAGGGTCGGAAAATAATATTGTGGAAATTACAAACGGAATGACAAACTTATACCCTTCACCTACAGATCTAATATTAAGCTACACTTTCAAAAATAACAATGATGGAAGCTAAAATTGAGCATTACAAAGAACAACGATTGGAGCTAAATTTGGACTTAACAAAAAGCTTCAAATCAAACTGAAGTTGGACACTATTATTAAGCTGAAATTCGAATAGCTATAAATAAAGCTTAAATTGGTCTGCAAAAATATCTAAAATTTGGATATAAAAAGATCTGTGATTGAAGCTAATATTGCCCTTTAAAAAGAACTAGGACTCCAAAAATAACTAAAATTCGATTATAAAAAGATTTGTGATTGAATCTAATAATATTACCCTTTAAAAAGTACTAGGATTGAAACTAAAACTGGACATTAAACAGAACTACTACTACTAGAAATACAAGTACGGCTAAAGTGAGAATATAAAAATAACTACGATTGAAGCTGAAATTGGACATTAAAGAGAACTGCGATTAAAGCAAAAATTGGACACAAAAAAGAGCTACTACTGAAGCTAAAATTACACATTAAAAATAACTACACATAAGCTAAATTTACACTACACCAAGGGCTATGAATGAAGATAAAATCTTGCAGTAAAAACAACGACGATATTGGACTTTAAAGAGTGTGCTATCTCAGCCATTTATGGGCCCTTCCCCAAGTATATTTCAATGGCGTTTTCTTTTCTGAAACAAAATGTTACATTTTTAGCCATCACAAAGATTAAAAACCATTACCATTTATACAATTTTCTTGTATGTAGCTTCTAAATATTATATACTATACTGTTGGCTTCCATTTTAACACTTTTAATGAAAACATATAAAAACTATTGCACTAACACAAACGAACTTCAAAAACAATATCAGAAAAAGCTGTTTAAAAAGTGGTGCCTTTCTGAACCTTTAATAAAATTGAGGGTGAAACATGTAGCATATTTTAAGGGTTTTAGGGCAACATTATTTGAAAGGTATACGTTATTCCTTACCAAACTAAATGTTTCCAGAAAAGAACAAAAATAAGGGTAAAAGGCAGAATAAAGGTACTATTTATGCCAGAAAACGTTTGCAGTTTTGAATCTTTTTTTATTTGATTGAAATTATTATTACAATTTACACAAAAACATATTTTTATAGTTCTAATCACTAGTAATGAAATTTTTAACCTTTTTCGAAAACCCATCCATTATGGTTTTTATAGTGCTCTATGGTACTTTGTTCGAAGAGGTTGTCCATCTCCGTTTAAAATCTACCACACTCTTGGACACCTTTTTTGTGCTCTTCAATTCTCTTTTAACAAGAGCCCAATATCTCTCCACTGGACTCAGCTACAGGCAGTTTGGAAAAACTGCCTCTCATGGTACAAATACCACATTATTGTTCTTTTACCACTCAAGACCTTTCTTACCATAGTGACAGGGTGCCAAATCAGGCCAAAAATGAGTGGACACACTAGCAAGTCTTATGAATGGAAGCATCCTTTTTTGTAAACACACCTTGATGTAAATTTCGGTATTTATTGAGCCCGTTGTAACAAACGGTTGACTTCTTTTAACGCAACTGCATATTCCTTGCCATACCAAGATTTTTTGGGAAAATTTTGTCTGCTTTTGGGTCGTAAACTTTTCTTCAACATTACCTCGAGCATCAGCAACATCAAAATTTTGACCCGGAAGCTGCGAAAAATCTGCCAGAACATACGTTTCGTCGTATTTTTTTATTTGACTTCAATTTCCTTGCTCTGTTTTTGGCCTCTAAATTTTTAGGAGCGTTCCTGTCATGAACTATTTGAGCGCTGTATGTTTTTGAACCTGCATTGGCTTTAACTTTTCGTACCAAATAGTCCGAGCATTGAGCTAACTAGGCTGCTTTCCTACCGGATGTGTTGGGAGCTCTTTTGAAAATGCTGTCTGGTTTTTGGCTTAATAAACATCGTGTGAATCATTCCTTCTATCTGAACCAGGTTCTCTATCAACGGACAAGTTCTCCCGGTACTGTTGACTAACATTGGAAACAGATTGACGGCAGACCTTTGAAAGCTTGGCCAACTTTTTGTAGGACCAAGTTGCGTTTTGTTGAAAATGTTTAATAATTTTAATACGCACTTTTTTCTTGTCACTCATTTTAATCAGATTAACTACAAATGAATATAATTGACATTAAACAAAACAACTGACATGCTTTACGATGGTGATTTGATCAAAAAAATCAAATAATACTTGGGTTAAAAGTTTTAATGAAAAACGTGTGTTAAGGATTTTTCGATTTCAGTCCTTAGTAAAAAACATATAATCGAAGTAGCCGTGGTTTTTTGCTTGTATCTCAGTCATTTATGAGCCTATTTTCTTGATTTTTAATAGCAATCTAAGTATCAAACATGTGTGTAAGTTATTTGGGGCTTCGGTAAGTTGATTTCAACAGACAAACGTAGAGATAGACATGGCTATATCGACTCCGTTATCTACAATGATCTATAATGTATATACTTTACGGGGTCGCAAGTGTTATATGTAGAAACTCATGCTGAAGGGTATAAAAATAACTAAAATTGGGCTACATAAAGAGCTACAATTGAGACTAAAACTGCACAGTAACAGAAACTACAATGAAACTAATATTGGAATTTAAAAAATTGTATAATTGTTTTATTTTGTAGCGTGATCACTTATTCGACCAACACTTTAATATAATATCTTTCTGCAGTTGTCTTAAAGATTTCCAAAATGGCATGAAAAGTAAATGTCATACAAGTTCGTTTAAAGATACAAAGGTGTGTGATGACGACTTATAAAGTTCAGCAGAAAAGTCGCGTAGACAAATATATACATATAAATACACGAACCTATAATAGAGAGACAGACAAAGGCACATATATATACCAAGCATAAGTATACGAGGTATACCAGGTTGTAATAAAATATTTTGTCATATTTTATTACAGAAACCTAATGTAATTGTAACCAATTTTGTGATTATTATTTTCTGTGCTCTCTTATACTATTTTAATACTTTAACAAAACCTGAATGTAAAAAAAACTGAAGGCTGAAAATAATTTCAGTCAGTCAGATTTTATTAAGAGAACAAACATACATACATATACAAATGTAAAATGAAAATGTATAGGCGTAATATACAGTAATATTTATATTTGTAAATACATATGTATGTATGTATATCTTAGATAATAACTGTGTGTGACTGTGTATTACCTAAAGGTCTGAAAAGTTTTATGTGGCATTTATATGACACTGTCCTTATTGCCTGTGTCTTTGGTTTTGTGCTTTTGTGTCGGTTCAACTCAGCCATTGCTACTTTTGAGGCTTAGTTTTTTTCTCTGGTTTTATGATATGCAGAGTTTTTTTTTTTTATTTTATTTTTATTTTTATGATTTTTGAGCAAAAGTAATTGAAAAAGTTTTTCTATTAATTTTATTAAATTCTATATTGTCAAAATGAGTAAAAAAAATCCATATCCATACATGTTTATGTAGGAATGTAATTCTGTTTGAGGGGAAGTTATTAAATCATAGAAATGTTGTATTTGTTTCTTCTTTTAATCCTACAAAATAAGTTATGAGACTAAATTTGAATGATAAATTATCTTAAATCAACGATTGAAGATAAAATTAAATTAAATACAGATATACAATTGAAGCTCAAATTTGACTGCAGAAAGAACTAAGATTGAAGCTAAAATTTAATTATATAAAGATCTAAAATTGATGGTAATATTAAACTGAGGAGTGAGATCGAAAAATTCTTAACTTCAATTTCCGTGCTCTGTTTTTGGCCTTGAAATTTTTAGCAGCGTTTCTGTCAGGAACTTTTTGAGCGTTGTTTGTTTTTAAACCTGCATTAGCTTTAACTTTTCGTACAAAATAGTCCGAGCACTGAGCTAACCGGGCTGCTTTCCTACCGGTTGTGTTAGGAGCTCTTTTAAAAATGCTTTCTATTTGTTTGGCTTTAGAAACATCATGTGGACCATTCTTTCTACCTGAACCAGGTTTTCTATCAACGGATAAGTTCTCCCGGTACTGTTTAATAACATTGAAAACAGTTTGATGGCAGATTTTTAATTGCTTGGCCAACTTTTTGTAGGACCAAGTTGGGTTTTGTTGAAAATATTTAATAATTTTAGTACGCACTTTTTTCTGGTCACTCATTTTAATCAGATTAACAACAAATGAATATAATTGACATTAAACATAATAAATGACATGCTTTACAAAGGTAACTTGATAAAAAAAAAAATCTAATAATACTTGGGTTAAAAGTTTTAATGAAAAACGTGTGTTAAGAATTTTACGATCTCAGTCCTTATATGAAGAAATGCGATCGTAGCTCAAATAGCTTTTTACGATGACATGGGATTGAAGCTTAATTACACAGTGCAACAGAGAAAAAAAACACACGATCATGACAACATGGGTTCGACTCTACTACCAAAGGGTAGTAAATCTCTGGGCCCCCAAAGATTCTGAAAATGAGTGGGCCCTAAAAAAATGGTTTCATCAGTTTTTGGCCAACAGCTAAGCTAATTCATAATATAGCTAAGAGTTCGCAATACAAATTTTGTTAAAATTTTTCCCAATAAATAGCTTTTTCGTGCACTTCCTTTGAAAAAATATATGAAGAAAATTGTTTTTTTTACTTTTTCCTAATTTTTCACTAACAATATTTACCAAAGTTGTAGCTACAATATTTACTAAAGCTAAACAACTCTTGTGAACATATTAATGCATTCTGAACGTGTCTAGGTACTCTAAATAGCACATAAAGATCACTTTTTACCTTAACAATTTTCGTTTTTACTATTTTTTTACCCTAAAACAAAGTTTTTCTGTTAAAATAGCATGATCAAGTCCACACTTCTATGTTGTGCTGTATTATTGACTCGGCTGAGGTGTTTTCAAGTTGATTTAAAGTTGTTCAGCTTCGTAGGCGGAATGGAGATCAGTGGGTGGAACCTCAAAGTCATATATTTAAAAAATAAAATCGCCAATAATCCATTTATGATCCGAATGAGCTAAAATTTAGATAGTTCTTGAAGGGCCTACGGAAGGTCGAAATTTTATTTTTAAGTACGACAAACAAACCTCATAACAATTATCTCGTCCCTATAAAAACTTACACGCATCCAAAGTAGAAGCATCTTTTTATATATTTCAACTTTGTATGAGTGTGTTTTTATACCCTTTACCATGAGTGGCAAGGGTATATATAAGTTTGTCATTCCGTTTGTAATTTCTACATTTTTCATTTGCGACCCCACAAGTATATACAGTGTTGGAAAAAATAATAGAAACGATTGCATTTTTTTCCAATTTTGTAAGTATATTAGTCAAGTTTAGTTTTGTTAAAAAAAATTTATATGCAGTTTTGTTTATCAGACATACAACATAAGAAAAAACATAATCATTCCTCTTTTCATTCATATTTTAATACACTATATGACTAACAATGTAAAGAGTCAATATTTTTGCTGGAAAAAATAATAGAAACGGTTAAATGGATTCAATTTTTAGAGGCACATCTTTTTATTTTTTGTAAAAAAATTGTTTTATTTTAATATTTAGAGGCTCTACATTTGTTTTTCACAAACTTTATTGCATCTGCGAGTCATGGAATCAACCAATTTTTTTTTGAAAAAGTCCTTGTCAATGGAAAACCACTCTTCCTGTTTTTTTCCCCACAAAGCGTCCTTATTTTTCCGACTGATGCCCTCCAGCTTCCTTTTGAGTACTGCCCAAAGGTGTTCTATTGGTTTAAGGTCCGGTGACTGTGAAGGCCATTCCATAAGAGGTACTTTGTTGACAGCAAACCAATCCTTTGCCAATTTTGAAGAGTGGTTTGGATCACTGTCCTGCTGAAACTCCCATCTCAAGGACATCTCTTCCTCAGGAAATGGAAGGATTATGCTTTGCAATATATTTACGTAGTTCGGGGCGCATATTTTGTTCTTTATCCAAAATATTGAACAGACACCAGAAAATATTAAACAGATACCAGAAGAAGAGAAACACCCCCATATCATGATGGATTCACCGTCGTGTTTTACGGTCTTCTTGGTATATTTTGGATCATATGTCTTATTGTGCGGGCGCCTAACATAATGTTTTCCATGGGATCCAAACAAATTTATCTTTGTTTCGTCTGACGACAGCCCAAGAAGACCGTCAAACACAGTGGTGGATCCATCATGGTATGGGGGTGTTTCTCTTCTTCTGGTGTCTGTTCAATATTTTGGATAAAGAACAAAATATGCGCCCAGGACTACGTAAATATATTGCAAAGCATAATCCTTCCATTTTCTGAGGCAGAGATGCCCTTGAGATGGGAGTTTCAGCAGGACAATGATCCGAACCACACTTCAAAATTGGCAAAGAATTGGTTTGCTGTCAACAAAGTACCTCTTATGGAATGGCCTTCACAGTCACAGAACCTTTAACCAATAGAACACCTTTGGGGAGTGCTCAAGAGGAAGATGGAGGACATCAGTCGGAAAAAAAGGACGAATTGTGGGAAAAAAAACCAGGAAGAGTGGTTTTCCATTGAGAAGGATGTTTTCAAAAAAATTGGTTGATTCCATGAGTCGCAGATGCAATAAAGTTGTGAAAAACAAATGTAGAGCCTCTAAATATTAAAATAAAACAATTTTTTAACAAAAAATAAAAAGTTGTGCCTCTAAAAATTGAATCCTTTTACGCGTTTCTATTATTTTTTCCAGCAAAAATATTGACTCTTTACATTGTTAGTCATATAGTGTATTAAAATATTAATGAAAAGAGGAATGATTATATTTTTTCTTATGTTGTATGTCTGATAAACAAAACTGCATATAAATTTTTTTTAACAAAACTAAACTTGACTAATATACTTACAAAATTGGAAACAAATGCTTTCGTTTCTATTATTTTTTCCAACACTGTATATTCTGGATCGTTATAGATAGCGAAGTCGATATAGCCATGTCCATCTGTCCGTCTGTATGTTAAAACCAACTTTCCGTAGCCCCCAAATAACTTGCAAACATAATTTATACATCAATATGTCGGGAATTCTTCCGGCTCGGTCGCTATTTAAAATCGTGAAAATCGAGCCACAGATATAAGGAAAAAACCGGAACAACCTGGATTTTTTGCCTATTTTTGATCTATATCTGGATTACTAAGTCATTAATATAGACAATATGGATATCTAATGATAGATATTTCAAAGTCCATTTCAACGATGTACATAAGCCTACAGTAATTTGGACCTACAATGGGTCAAAATCGGGAAAATTATTTTTTACCAAAGAAATTTTTTTTTCATTAACTTATTTTCACTAATAAATTTAAAAAAAAAAAAAAAATGGAAAAAAATTAAAACAAACAATTTCGAAAAAAAAAAAATTGAAAACAATTTCGAAAAAAAAAAAAAAATTTAAATTTTGAAAAACAATTTAGAAATTTTTTTTTTAAATTTAAAAAAAAAAAATTGAAATAAAAAATTTTAATTTTGTTTACCTAAAAATATTTAAAATTTTTATTTTAAAGTATAATTTGCTGAAGGTTATATAAGATTCGGCACAGCCGAATATAGCTCTCTTACTTGTTTAATTTTGTTTTGCCAAAAAAATCCCCATATTTTTTGTTTTATAGAAAAAAAAAATTTTTTCTTCTGGACTATATACAATTTTTTAATGATTTAAAAGGAGAACTTAATGCAAAAATGTATTATGTACAATTTTACTCACTTAAGCGGACATTGTCCCCTCCAGCCTTATCCAAACTTATCCAATTTTGAAAGAAAATTTTAGGTTTGAGTGAAAAATTCTAAAAACGCAAAGCACCGATCCTCAAAAACTCTTCATACTTGTATAGCCCTATATGTTGTTTATATACATACAAAACGATTTTACTATTACGCTGTAAATAACGTCAAAGTAGGCACTTTTCTAAAAAAACACACTATTTGGAACACATTTTCCCCGTTTTAGGAATTTAGGTGTTTGAAAACATCGTAAGACAACAATAGTGATGCCATTGACTTAAGTACATTTATACAAGGTGGCGCAAAAGTAATCCTCCTATCAGAAAATGCTATACATTTTGCGATTGGCCCCTAATGTCCAACGCCTAATGGTGAAACACTGCGAAATTTAGCCGCTCGCCTCGAAGAGACTGCCACAACACGAGATGCTGCCAGGCGTGGTAGACCCCGGAGTAGCCGTTCTGCAGAGAATATTGCTGCTGTAGCCGAGGATGTCATGGAAGCGCCGTCGACATCGACCAGACGACGTGCCACACAAATGGGTATCAGTCGACGGTCTTTACAGCGAATTTTAGTACAAGATTTGAAGATGTTTCCCTACAAAGTCCAGACGGTGCATCAGCTGTTAGCTGCTGACCGCCAATCGCGTCTAACATACGCTCAAGCCATCCTTAATCACCACCAAGAGGAAGATGATTTTTCATCAAAAATAATCATGAGTGATGAGGCCCATTTCCATCTTAGAGGGTACGTAAATAAGCAAAATTTACGCTTCTGGGGCACTGAAAATCCGCGTGTAACCCACGAAGAGCCATCAAAGTGTTTTCGCTGGAGGAGTCATCGGACCTTTTTTCTTCGAAGACGTCGCGGGCCAAACAGTTACTGTGAATGGTGAGCGCTACAGAGCAATGATCAACGGGTTCTTTTTGCCGCAACTTGATGAATTGGGATTGGAAAACATGTGGTTCCAACAGGACGGTGCAACGGCACACACTGCACGTGCCACAACCGATATGCTGAAGGATGCATTTCCCGGGCGCCTAATCTCCCGTTTTGGCGATTTGCATTGGCCAGCAAGATCGCCTGATTTGACCGCACCAGACTTCTTTTTGTGGGGCTTTTTGAAGTCGCGGGTTTATGTCAACAAGCCGCAGCTCTTAAAGACAATATCCGTCAAGAATGTGAGGGCCTATCGCCGGAAGTTTTGGCCAAATTTATGGAAAATGCCATAAAAAGGGCTCAAATGACAATCAACTGTGGCGGCGGCCATTTACATAACATCATATTCTCGACTTGATGTAAAAAAAAATTAAAAGGCCAAATAAAAATAATCCACAAGAAGAATCAAAGTTTTTTAATTACAGCCAAAAAACATCGGAAGTTTAGTTTTGCGCCACCTTGTATCTGTATTACTTCCAAATTTTATTGTGATGTCTGTAACCGTAAAAATTTTACATTAATTCAAAGTTAAATTTTTCTTGATGGAAAATCACCATATTAAAACCTTTTTAGTGTTTAAAGTAAATGGCGTTTAAAAAAAACACAAAATAATTTTATTTCACTAAAATGTTAAGCATCAAGTCCTAAGGTTTCCACCGATATCAAAAACTTATATAAAATGCTTATATTTACTCTTCAGAAGTTCCACAAACCTTGCACACTTTCAAACATTTTAAAGTTTTTTCATGTCTTCCATCAAGCCGGTCTTGCGTGATCAAGATTGGGTAACGTGATGCGCCCGGAGCATATGGATGGATACATTAAATGGCCAATAAATTAATAAAAATATAAAATTTTAAAAGATTCTGCTTTTTTAAGTCATAAAGCAAAGATTTTCATTTTGGCAAATTATACATGTCTCGGTTATTTAAATGCAACTATTGTGTGTTTGTGAAATAATGTGCATCAACTGCTATTTTATTGGAAAATTGAAGAACAAGTTTCAAAATTTTTGTTTTATTTACATCTCTCATGTGTGTTAAATTCACGTAGTACTTGTATGTGAAAAGAGAGTAGTGTTGTTGTTGAACAAAAATTTAAGAGGCTTCCCTTCTTTTTGTTCTTTATCTCTAGAGATTTAGGATATAAGCTTAAATTGATGAATATAAAGTATCGAAGCTTAAATTTACCTAGTTTTATTATTTCCATCTGTCTAACCTTTAATCAGTCACTCACTTAAGTCATTATTTTAAATATATATAAGATTTCTGTACTCCTCTTAACATACCGCAATTTAAGTAATTACACAATTCTAGATATTTCTGCAGTTGATTCTAATTGTTTTACTATTTTTCTCTTACTCTAAACATCAGAAAAAGGAATAAGAAAATAACTGAAAATAATACTCCGACCAAAAATAAGTATAGTTTCTTCTTTTCATTTGGTTTTTTAAGTTTTCCTACTTAAACATTAACTTTGACATGCCAGAACATTGAACATCTTACTTCAAGTGTAACATATTTTTGTGGCTGTTAAGTTTTGCCGTCCCCAGCCCTTTACTCACATTGTAAATACTCACAATTCTACGCAGTATTCTGGGAGGTTTTTCTGAGGTTTCTCTCTTTTACTCTTTTTACAAATAGAAATTCTGGGAAAAGAACACACAATAAAGAGAACAACAGCTAGTTTTTGTTAGAGTAGGTAGTAGAGTTTAACTATGCGTAAGTGTGTGTATGTGTGTGTTCAGATGTGTAGCATTTCAAAATGTCGCTACTATTGTTGTAGTTGTACATTTTAACTTTATTTCCTTTCGTTTCCATTTTTGCGCCACTTAAATATTTTAATGAAAATTCTAGTAAAGATTTATGTGACGTTTTAATTTAACCTGTCACTTGGGTTAAAATGCCGCGTCGTCTGTTATTTGTATGTATTACTTACTATAAGTGTATTGGTAACATTACTGTATATGTGAGTATGTGTATTATATATGTATTTTATCCTGCTTACTTGAAACTGAAAATGTGTTTGTAATATGTCATTTTATATTATATTTATATACACTTAAAATGGCAAGAACAACAACAGCAGCAGGAGCATGAAATGAACAACAACATTTTGTAGTAAACATTTTGAAGATGATGTTGTAGTAAAAGTTTTGCAACAGCTATAAAACAAAACAGAAAACTGGAATATACACAATGTGATGTTGAACAGACAGAAAATTTCACAGCAAATATTATAACGATTACAACAACTGATGAGTAAAAACTTCCTGTTGTATTTAACTCAAAACTTACTTATACATACACATACGTATACATAAAGATATTCACATAAGTATATAAACCAATAAACACATACTTTAACAACTGGTAAGGAATACAAGTAGTGGCAGTAATTATACAGGGTATAGCTTAATTATTTGTACTTAAAACAGGCTTCTTATACATTTAAAATACAATTATGTTGCTTAACTACATGTCAATACAAAATGCTCCCCTGGAACTCTCCCTTCTTTTTATGCCCTTTACCATGAGTGGTGATCGTTACTGATTAGCGTAGTCGATATAGACATGTCCGTTTGTCTGTCCTTCTGTATGTTGAAATCAACATTCCATATCCCCCAAATAAAATGAATACATGATTTATACATCAATATATCCGGTATAGTCCCGGTTCGTTTGCTATTTAAAATGGAGAAAATTGGCTCATAAATGGCTCAGATATAAGCAAAAAATCCCCATTACCTCAATTTTTGACGTATTTTTAATTTATATCTGGATTACTAAGTCATTACTATTGATAATATAGATATCCAATAATAGATATTTCTAAGACCTTTCCAACGACGTATATAACGCCATAGTAAATCGGACCTACAATGGGTAACAATCGGGAAAAATAATTTTAACCCAAGTTTTCAAAATCTCTATTTTTTAAAGTTGCCATAAAACTTTCCCATTAACTCCAAAGGAATCATGACAAATTTTGATATCAAATGAAAGGTCTTTGCCGGTTCATTCAAATGAAATATGCTTGAACGTTTTAAATAAAATTTGAATTTTTAATAGTCAAATGCTTTAAATTCTTAAACTAAAAAGAAACACTATATATATTAAAACACCCTGTAGTACTGCTGCTAGTCATCATAAAATATATGATTGTTGGTAGTTTGTATTTTGTTATTGTTTTCGCTTCTTATTATTATTATTTCATATTTTATGAAAGAAATTACTAAGATGAAGGAAACATAAAAATAAATTTATACGAAATGACACTAGTTTTGTGCACTATTTGAGTAAGAACATGAAAGAAAGTATAGTCAATCAAGCCAGACCATATCATACCCTACACTGAGAAAATGAGTAGAAACTTTTGAGCTTAGAATTCCAATAATTTATTTTTGTGAGTGATTTTTGGAAGTGGGCCTTATATGAGAGTTATGAACAATTAGGTCGCGTGATTTCTTTCTATTTTAAACTTGTTTGTGTAGAATATCTTGTGGATTCAAAAACGTTTAAAAGTTTTATGTTCGTTAGAGTAATTTTCGGAAGTGATCCTTACATGAAGGACATGGTCAATTGCCAATAGATCCGCTTCAAATGTTTAGGTCAGCTTTATTTATATATAGAACTTTGTGGAACATTTTGTCTAGATATCTATATAATTCAAGCAATTATAGTCGATAAAGTCCCATTTCAGGAGGACATTTGTATAAGAGCTAGGTGAAATAATGCAACGATTTTCATCAGGCTTTGTCTTTAGGCCAAAGATAATACATGTGTCAAAATTGTATTGAAATATCTTTGAAATTGCGGTCTACACATTTCGCAAAAGTTTAAATGGACAGCCATACGGAGAGACGAACATCGTTAAATTGACTCATATTGTTGGGCATCAATATTTTGGACGTTACATCAGCATAATACCCTTCCTACTCTGATGGTGTGAGGTATAAAAAGGAACTAAATTAGAGAAAGATTTTGTATCAATCTAAACAGCTCTATCTCAAAAAAGAATCTGTATAAACCCTAAGATTTAAACCAAAATTGAAATATACATTTAATCATATAAAAACTAAAGAAAGTGCTATGATTGGATCTAAAACTTAACTTATGCAGACCTACGATTGTAGATTGAACTATAGAAAGACCCACGATTGAAGGCTAATTTGAAATAAAGCGTCTCTCGTTAAGCGCTTTCTATCTTTTTGATTTTTTGACATTTTTAATCATTTGAAAGACATATAGATGTCATTATGTATGGAATATAACATCGATCAAATGTCCGCAGCGGTTTCGCTGGGTGGCGAAATGTCAAATTTTCCATGACTCTGGTGCATAAATCATTTAACCAATGTCATGGCTTATGGTGGCTTTGAGGGCCGCTGTGGTTTGTGGCTTATTCGGATAGTCCTACGACTTAAGAAAACCCAACAAGAAAAAGTCTAACTAAAGACTCGATGGCCAGTTCACATCACTTTCACGTGAGATGACCATGCTCTCATCTCAAGTGTATGCATTGGTCGCTCTTGGATCCAATTATGTTTGATATCGTCCCAAATTCAAATTGTTGACGTACCATTCATCATTTCCAAGTTATTTGAGTGCTATATTCGCCCATGATGATTTAGCAAAATAAATTAAATAAATGACAGTCAATTCTACAGCAGAAGCTTCAATAATTGTTAAAGTTCTGAAGTCTCTTTATAGAAATATATACCTGAAGGCCTACACATCTTCATCTTCATTAGTCAGCCAATGTAAAAATTCTTTATCAAAGCTATGTAGGTCGTCTATCTGACATTACTTTGGTTTGGGTCCCTGCTCACTGAGACCACTACGGTAATGAACAGTCAGACGAACTAGCCAGAATGTGATCTGCCTTAGACACCTCCAATGCGGTCTCAGTAGCAATTCCACTGAGGACTATTAAAGGTATTATCTTCAGACACTTTCTTACAAAGGCCGAGAATAGGTGGCGTAATTTAGACACATGAAGGGTAGCCAAGTTCATGTGGCCATCTTTTAACGAAAAAACGAACTATGCAACTGTTAACCCAGAATAGAAGGGATATATCAAGGTTGCTGGCAGTATTAACAGGGCACTGGACGTTAAGCATGCAAATCGCCGAGACCCTTTTTTAACGACCATTGTCGTAGCTGTAAAGATAGGAAAAAAGAGCAAACAATTTTCCACCTTCTCTGCGAATGCCCATCGCTGAGTGTCAAGAGACATAAATTCATGGGCAACTAACAGGTGGCGCAAAAGTAATCCTCCTATCAGCAAATGCTATAAATTTTGCGATTGGCCCCTAATGTCAGTTCTGTTTTGATATTTTTGTAGTAAACACATGCGAAATACACGCTAATAAACAATGTTACGCTACACTGCTCTAGAACGCGGAATATTGCTGACTATTTATTTGACCAATAATCGGCAAAATTTATGGCATTTTCTGATAGGAGGATTACTTTTGCGCCACCTTTTCATATTGACCAACTTTGGTGATATAGCCGGGTCTAAACTCAATGACCTACTGTATACGTTTTACATACATTACGATGTAAACGACATTACATCTGACGAGTGGTATGGTCTTGTCAAAACGGAGTCCCTTCGACTCTACTTGATTGTTCCCACGCAGTGGACTATCACGTAAACCAACCAACCAAACAACCTTGATTGATACTGAGTTGAAGTATATTAAAACCCACGATTGAAGCTAAATTTAACTACTGAAATTGAACTACAGAAGGACATTGAAGCTAAAATTTAAAAATAGAAACTCCCTTAATTGATACTGAGATTGAACTATATTAACACCCACGATTAAAGCTAAAATTGAACTACAGAAGACGCATGATTGAAGCTAAAATTAAACTATAAAGCGACCTACGATTGAAGCAACAATTTAACTAGAGAAAGACAAACGATTAAAGCTAAAACGAAACTATACAGCGACCCACGATTGAAGCAAAAATTAAACTGCGGAAAGACCCACGTTTGAATCCAAAATTACATTACAGAAAGATACATGATTGAAGCTAAAATTAAACTATAGAGCGACCCATGAATGAAGCAAAAATTTAACTACAGAAAGACCCACGATTGAAGCTAATATTAAACTATAGATCGACCCACGAAACACCATAAAGGGACCCGCGATTAAAGCTAAAAATAAACTATAGAGGGACCAACGACTGAAGGTCAAATTTTACTATAGAAAGACCCATCGTTGGAGCTAAAATTTATCTACAGAAGGAACCACAATTGAAGCTAAAATTGAACTAAAGAAAGACCCACGATTGAAGCCAAAATTAAACTGCAGAAGTAACCACAATTGTACTAAAGAAAGACCCACGATTGAAGCCAAAATTAAACTACAGAAGTAACCACAATTGTACTAAAGAAAGACACACGATTGAAGCTAAAATTAAACCATAGAGGGACCCACGATTGAAGGTCAAATTTAACCATAGAAAGACCCTCCACTGCTGCGGAAATTTAACTATTGAGGGACCCACGATTAAAGCTAAAATTGAACTATATAAGTACCAACGTTTGCAGCTAAAAATTGATTTTCCAAAGTCTCGCGATTGAACATAAAATTAAACTACAGAAATACACATGACTAAGGTTGAAACTAAACCTACAGATGGAATCCTATTGAAGCTAAAATTTAACTAAAAAAAGTCCCGCGATTAAAGCTAATTAAACTATAGAAGAACCCACGATTGAAGGTCACATTTAACTATAGAAAGAGACATCATTTGAGCTAAAATTTAACTACAGAGGGAACCACGATTGAAGCTAAAATTAAACTATAGATGGTCCCACGATTAAAGGTAAAATTTAACTATAGAAAGACCAACCATTGGTGCTAAAATTTAACTATAGACGGACCCACGATTAAAGCTAAAATTTAACTATATAAATCCCAACGTTTGCAGCTAAAAATTGATTATACAAAGTCTCGCGATTGAACCTAAAATTAAACTACAGAAATATGTATGATTAAGGCTAACACAAGATTATAGAATGACCTACAAATGAAGCTAAAATTTAGCTACATAAAGATCTACGATTAAAGCTAAAATTGAACTCCATGTTCACGATTGAGGCTTAATTTAAACTATAGAAAAATCAATGATTAAAGCTATAAGAGACCCACGATTGATTCTAAAATTGAGCATTATAACCCATTACGATTTAAGCTAAATTTAAGCTTAAATCGTAAATTAAATCTGAAATTGAACTCTATAAAGACCTATGATCGAACTTTAAATTTTCTCGAGAGCATTTAAAACTTAAGTGCTCGTATGACTGTCTGTGATCGTTTTTAATACTGGTCTTACTTAAACTTATGTATGCTATAGTTTTTGTGGTCATGAAAAGAATTTCTTTTTATACATTTATATACACACGCTCCCATGTACTTCAAAAGAAAATGCTCACATACTTTCAGGCGTATGTGGCTGCCATTGTTTTCTACTTTTTCCATTATTACTTTTATAGTAGTGCTTTTCACAACTTCCACCATGATGGCTGTGCTGTTGTTTATATTTATTGCATTGTGTTTTTAAAAATTGGCAAAAACAGGAAAAAAAGAAAAATATATTGTTTTTATTTTTCCGTATTTATGCGGGTGCTTTTAAAAAATTGAAGTACAATCATCACGATAACAGTGTGAGTGAGTATATTGTGGCTGCTTAACTGGTCGCATGAACAATGGACCAGGCCATAAGTATGCTAAGAGAGAGAAAGAGCGAGGGAGAGCTTTTAAAGTCACACACACACGCAGGCAAACAATACAGAAGTTTATGTTATATGATTGTGTGTGTAAAAATTCTTACGTACAAATTGTCTAGACACTGTCAACATTGTTGCCGGTTAAAACAAAAAAGTTTGTTGGCTTGTTTGCTGGCGTTTGTTATTTTCCTTTTTTTTTAAAAAAAGAAAATAAAACTGTGGGATTTTTAACGTTATTTTTTGTGTAAATTTTTTTAAATCTTTTATTTTATTTGTGTTTAAAGTACGTTTTCTTTTCATTTGTCTCATTTGCCAGCAGCAGCAGCAGCTGGATGTGACTGTGAATGAATGGTGTGCTGCGGTGTTTTATATTTTATTGTTACAAGTGATTTTTAATTTCTGACAAATACAATTGTTAACAATTGTTCCAGGTATTAATTGAATTGTAGCGTGGAATGAAAAGTTTAAAAGGTGGCTGTGGTGCGATTTTTAACTGTCGCTTATAGAGATATCAGCAATTTTTTGTTAATAAATGATTTTTCCTCTGAAACATACGAAATATTTCAATTAATGGCATGTGTATATGCCGGGGGAGGTCAACAAAAAAATTAAATGTTTTCTTTCAAAAGCTATTGCCTTGTCTGTGGGAGTCATATTTAATTTAAAGTCAGTTGTAGTTATGGCGTATGAGTGATATTTAATTTTTATGGAAAATTTAATAACAAGTATACGCTAAAGGGGCGCAGATATTGATGAAATATTTTAAGAGGAAATATAAAATATATCGACGGCTTAAGATTTGTTTATAGAATTCATGATATCTTATACCTATAGAAATCAAATAATAGCACTAGATTTTCTAAGGATCCCCTACAGAAATAATATGGCAGCAAGATTTTCTATAGAAATTCAATGTTGTCTGTGTTAGCATAAAATTATATATAGAAATTCCATGCTATCAAAAGATTTAATTAGAAATCCAATGTTAGCTAAAGATTTCCTGTAGAAATCTAATGCAAGCATAAGGTATTCAATGGAAATCATTAGGAATCCTATGCTAGCATAAGATTTCCTTTAAATCCCCATGACAGGATTGATTTCTTATAGAAATTCAATGCTGGTTTAAGACTTTTCTATAGACATCCAGTGCTAGCAAACGATTTTCAATAGAAATCCTATGCTAGCATACGATTTTAAATTTAAATCCATAGAAAATAAATATTTCTACTGAAATCCAAGACTAGCATAAGATTTTCAATAGAATTTCAATGCTAGCATAAGGTTTTCAATTAAAATCCTATGCTAGCATGTGATTTACTAATGAAATCCCATGTTGTCATAACCATTGAATGTCAGCATTGAGTACCTATCAAAATCCAATAATATTTAATATAAATCAGGCCTATCCTAAAATAGTTCATAAAAATCCTATGCTAGCATATGACTTTATATAGAAATCCCATGTAATCTTAAGAATTGAATACCAGCATTGATTTTCTACAGAAATCTAATGCTATGTCTACAGAAATTCAGTGCTTGCATAAGATTTTTTACAGAAATCCATACCGCATATAATTTTATACAAAAATCCTATGCTAGCATGTGATTTCCTAAAGAAAAATCATGTTATCATAATCAATGCATGCCAGCTTTGATTATCTATCGAAATTCAATGCTAGCTCAATAAATCAGTGATTTTCATAAAATTTTCTATACAAATTCTATGCTAGCATATAATGTTCTATAGTAATCCTATATAGGCATAAGCATTGATTGCCAGCATTGATTTTGTATAGAAATCCAATGCTAGATCAAGACTTTCCTATAGAAATCAGTGCTAACATAAGAGTTTTCAGAGAAATACTATGCTAGCATATGATTTTCTATAGAAATCCCATGTAACCATAAGCAGTGAATACCAGGATTGATTTTCTATAGTAATCCAATGCTAGATGAAAATTTTCCTATAAAAATCCAATGCTAGCATACTACTTCCTATAGAAGTCCAATGCTAGCTTAAGATTTCCAATAGAATTTCAATGTTAGCATAAGATCTTCCATAAAAATACAATTTTATACTGAAATATAATGCTACCATAATATTTTCTATATAAAGTCTATGCTAGCATAAGATATCCTATGCTAGCATGAGTTTTCCTAAAGAAATATTATGTTATCATAACCATCTATCAAAATTCAATGCTAGCTCAAGAAAATTCTACAGAAATCAGTGCTAGCATAAGGTTTTGGAAGCTAATCTAATGCTAGCATATGATTTTCTGTAAAAATTTCATGTCAGAATTGACTTTCTATAGAAATCCAAGATTAGTTCAAGACTTTACTATGCAAATCAGTGCCAGCACAAGATTTTACACACCAAGCCTATGCTAGCATATGACAGTACTTCCATGTTATCTAAAGCAAGCATTGCTTTCTAAAACAAATCCAGATCAAGCCTTTGCACTAGAAATCCCTCGCTAGTATACAACTTTCCCTATAAATCGAATGCAAGCATAAGATTTACAATAGAAAACCAAAGAAAATAAAATTTTCTTTAGAAATCCTATGCTAGCATACGATGTCTTATAAAAATCCTATGCTAGGATTGATTTTCTATAGAAATGCAACGTTAGCATAAGACTTTCTACAGAAACACAGCTAAATATTTATTTTGAGGTTGTTTCATTAAAATCCATGTTTGCTTATGCAGGGCGTATGAGTGTTATTTAATTTTAATTGAATTAAATATCAAGTATACGTTAATTAAAAAAATGTTTGAATTACATAAATATCTACAACCTACCAACTTACCTGGGAAAATACAAACGCACTATTTCACCAGCATGTCCTTTGATATGATAACTGCACGAGGTGTTGGGTGGATACCAATGGGCTATGCTCAAAAATATACCCTCACTCGCACTGCTGTCCTTTAGAGAATCGGAACTAAGCAACCAATCACAAATGCCATGTTTAATGCCAGCTGTTTCCACATGTCCTGGCCAATTGCCAACATTAAAATGAAAGCCGGTATTTAATAAAGGTCCGGCCGGTGATGTAACAAATTCAACATACATGTATTGTGAGGTACCTGCAACAAAACAAAAAGAAGCCAACCAAAATGGAAATGAGCTGAATGTATAAATAAAATTGTAAAATATAGAAAATATAAATATTGTGTTGTAGAATAAAACATAAACCATGTAGCTTTTTTTTCAAATAAACATTGGTTATTGTATATTATAACTTTATTTAGATTAAAGGTTTGTAATTTATCACTTTTATATAGCAGAGTATTGTAGCCTCCGATCCGTTGCTCTTTGTGTGTGTGTGTTTTGAAATGCTGGACATATAAACATTTAATAAATATTAATTACATTAGCATTCAATATCCTTTAGATGACATATTGGGATTTTATAAACTCAGAAAAGGGTGGCAACAGAAAACCCAGCAAACATAAATAGTTTAAGGCAACAACATGAAAAAGTCAAACTAGCAGAAAAACAAAACATGTCCATGATTCTTGTCCATGTTTAAAGAATTGTAGTAGATTCCAGTTTACAATCATTTTATTCCATGTTATTGTATCCATCTTTTCCAAAACTGTTTGCTGGTTCATTTTAATTTAATCTACCAACTGCATTTACACTTACAACTATCCTGCATACACAACTGTTCACACTCAAACACATACTTGCAATATAATACAACTACATAAACATAAGCACAAACACAGACACTGAGCATCAACGTTTTACATTCGTTTGTGCCACAATGTGGCGTATGTATTTACAAAATTAACATTTCATGTTATTGGGGCCATTTAGGTCATACAAATGGACATTTGTATGCGGGTGCTTCAGCATTTATATAAAATTTATATGCACATCTCTTTTCCGTTTTATGCCAATTTAATTTTGTAGCTATTTGTTGTTTTTTCTTTTATTATTTTATATAGAATGCATATAAGTTATTATGCAATTTGTTAGGGGGAGAATTTTTCAAACAAAAACAATTTGAAATAGATAAATAATTCAGTCTGATTTTTATAACAGTCATAGTTCTTTATGTAATCTAATTTTAGCTTCAAACACGGCTCTTGTTAAAACTAAATTTTAGCATCAGTCTAAGGTCATTATATAGTCTATTTGCAGTTTCAACTAGAGGTCTTTATGTAGTTTAAAATAAACTTTAATTTAAGGTCTTTGTGTTGATGAATAGTAGCTTTGATCGTAGGTCCTTACGTAGTTCATTCTTAGTTATAAATAGTCCATTTTTAGCTTCAACTGTAGTTATTTGTATGATCAATTTGTAGACATAATCGTAGGTCTTTGTGTAGTTCAAACTTAGCTTCAATCGTAGGGGTTTATGTTGCTCAATTTTATCTACAACCGTAGGTCTATTATTGTCTAATTTTAGCTTCAATCGAAGGCCTTTATATGGCCTTCGATTTATGTAATTAAATTTTAGCTTTAGCTTTAATCGCAGGTTTTAATACTGACCAATTTTAGCATCATTCATAAGGCTTATGTAGTTATATTTTAGCTTCAATCGCAGGCTTTCATGTAGTTCAATTTCATCATGAAACGTATTTCTTATGTAGGTAAATTAAAGCTTAAACTGTAGGTCTCTCCGGTTTTATAGTTAAAATTTAGCTTCAATCTCAGGTCTGTATATTGTTCAATTTCACCTTCAACCATTGTCTTCAATCACCTTCAATCCTAAGTCTTTCTGTTGAACAATTTCAGCTACAATCGTAAGCCTTTCTGTTGTCAATTTTTAGCTTCTATCGTAAGTAAATACGTTGTAAAATTTCACCTAAAATCCTAGGTCATAATGAAGTTCAATATTAGCTTCAATCATTGGTCTTTATGTAGGTCAATTTATACATCATTCGTAGGCCTTTTCGTTGTTAGGTTTCAGCTTCAATCGTAGATCTTTATGTAGTTAAATTTCAGCTTCAAGTTGTTCATTTGTAGATTTATATGCAGGTCTTTGTATGATCCATTCCGTAAGACTTTCTTTTGAACAATTTTAGCATCAATCGTAAGTAAATACATTGCGAAATTTCACCTTCAATCCTAGGTCGTTATGAAGTTCAATATGAGCATTAATGGTTGGTCTTTATGTAGTTCATTTTAAGCTTCAATCGTAGGTTTTTATGTAGTTTAATTTCAGCTTCAAGTTGTTCATTTGAAGCTTTAGATGCAGGTCTTTGTATGATACATTTGTAGGTGTATATGTAGTTTAATTTTAGCTTCAATCTCAGGTCTCAATGTTGTTCAATTGTAGTTTTAATTTATCTTCAATCGCAGGTCTTTATGCTGTCCAATTTAGCTTCAATCATAGATCTTTACGATGTTCACAATGAGCATCAATCAAAGGCCTTTGTATATTGTTAATATTCATCTTCATTCATTGTGCTTTAGGTGGCTAAATTTTTTGCTTTAATCATAGTTCTTTTTGAAGTTTACTTTTAGCTTCAATCTTAGGTCTTCATGAGACAAATATTAACTTAAATCGTATGTCTCTATGCTGAGCAATTTCAGCTACAATCGTAGGTGTCCAATTCTAGTTTCAATTTAGCTTCAAATGCTTTCCAATTTTAGCTTCAATCGTAGATCTTTATGTTGGCCATGTTAAGCATCAATAGTAGGGGTCTATGTTGTCCAATTTAAGCTTCAAACGTATATCTTTACTTTGTCCAATTTTGGCTTTATTCGTAGGTTTTTATATTGTCCACTTTCACCAACGTTTTTCTAATTTGTTTTATCCCTTCCAAGAAATAAGAATTGTGGAGGTCACCAAATAGGTACTTTTTGTGAGATGATTTCATGGTTGAAGTCAAATCTATTTCCGCCGAGCCATTTTTTTTTAGGTTTGGAAACAAGAAATAGTCATTCGGTGCTAAATCCGGATAACAGGGTGGATGAGGGAGCCGTTCGTAGCCTAATTCATGCAGTTTTGCCATGGAAATTGCACATGTGTGTATCCTAGCATTGTCCTAGTGAAAACTAAATTTTTTCTTAGCCAAATACGGTCGTTTTTATTTTCAAATCCTTACTAAATCGTCCGAATAAGCTGAGATTGATTGCCAATGTGGATTATAAAGCGTGCAGTCATCATGATTTTATTGGCTCCTCGAGAAAACCACTTATTTGATAGATGTTTGGTCTCTGGTGTGTTGCGCTGGAAATTGCGCAAAAACTCGTCCACATTATGGTTGAACAACGACAAACACTCCTGGGAAGTTATCACACGATTGCGTTTGTGGTCAATTGTGAGCAAAACGGCAGCCATCTTGCAGAAATCTTTCTCAAACCCAAGAGATCATTAAAAATTTAAACCACTGAGCCATGTAAGATGCCTATGGCATTCACAATCTCCTGCACTTTCAATCTCTGAACGGCCAACACCATAAGTTGAATTTGTTCACTTGTTTCGGGTGTAGAGACTTCATTTGGGTATCCAGAACGTTCGGCATTACCGTGCTTTCGAAATTCTGTGAAACACTTGTTTTACCATTGAAATTTATAGTGCAGAGTTCCTATCTAATTTATCAAGCTTAGTTTTGGTTTGAGTGATGGTTTTATTCTGCAAAAAAAAAAAATAACGAAATTCTCTTTTTTCCATTTTCTTCTCTAGTCACGCTATAGACTGCTATCAATGGCTGTCAAACACAAACTAAATGACGCAGCTTATTCAGATTTTGACAGAAGTCAACTGATAGGATCCTTTGAATGAAGGGTGTTGACCTTTCAGTTATGAGCCAAGAAATTAAAAAAGTAGCGGACTTATTGACGAAGTTCAACATGAACTTTAAGCGTACACTGGTCTAAATATTGTTACGATTTTGCAATAGCGATTTGAATTTAACGATCTTAACGACTGTCTGCAGCATTCATCAAGCTTATAAACACGTCCATCAGTAGAAGCTTCTAGTTATCAACAATGTTGATAGCATGCGGTTATTAGCATTGTTTATAGGTATGGCAACACTAAATGTTTAAGCTGCTAACATTGACATCGAAAGCTCTGGAATTCGAACATACTAGTTTGTACGTTAAGAGCATTGTAGAGGATTCCCGAAAGATGGCGTGTGTATAAATAGTGGCTGAGGTTGCTGTCGTGAGTGAGTTTATCATAGGCGCTGTTAGAGTTAACATCAACTGTCTTGTACATTTAAAAATTATGATGTGTGTGTGCATTTCTACGAATTGATAAACGTGTAAGTGACTATTTGAACTCTTGTTGTTGTACATTTTAAATAAGTAAAGAGTTGTTACAAATTTTAAACTAATTAACTGCTTTTATTTGCAATCAAAAGTGTCCGGTTTATTTGAAGGAAATAAACTCCGTTTTTAAAAGGTAAAAACGTAACAATATCGTCAAATTTTAACTTCTATGTTATTTAATGTTAACACCAAACGTATATCTTTACTTTGTCCAATTTCAGCTATTTATGGTGCCCAGTTTCAGCTTCAATATCATGTCTTCATGTTGTCTGATTTTATCTTCAAATGTAGGTCTTTATGCTGAGCAATTTTAGCTTTGATCATATATCTATATTGTGTTTAATTTTGGATTCAATCGTTTGTCTCCATATTGTAAAATTTTAGCTTCAATCAAAGGTTTTTATATCATCCATTCTTAGTTTAAGCCATAGCTCCAGTCGTAGTTATTTTTATTGTCCAATTGTATATAACATCGTAATTGTTTTGGTTGTCCAATTGTTGTTTCATCGGTAGGTCTATGTTTCAAGTTCTCTAAGTATTGAACATTTCTTAAGCCAACTTACCAATTATACTGAAGGGAAACTTTCCCAGGCCACAGAATTTACCAATCAATGGTGAATGTTCATCTCTACCATCGTAAACGGCCAGCCAGTCATAAGGACAATGTTCATTGCCCGAGCCAATGGGTCGAATGGGACAAGTCATAACATTTTCACATCTGTAAAAAAATAATTAAATATAATAAAGTCAAATTATTGTAATAATGGAAAAGAGTTATTAAACCTATAAATATATAAAACATAGAAGAAAACACATAGAGCGGAAACTAGAAAAAGTTTCAAACAAAAAACTATTCAAAAAAATCACACATGCAATTGTAGTTTTTGTTTTGACATAGGATTTTTTCTAATACTTAAATCCTCATCACTTAGGTTTTTGCCGAATGAATTGGGTTTTTGACAGGAGAGTTTCCGATCTATGTGTATTTATCTATAATATAAACCTTTTATAAAGGCTTTTGTATAAAGTGTGAAGTAAACTGTTGTTACGATTTTTCATTTGCAAAAATTGTTTAAAGATTTTCGCCAATTTTATTTAAAATAATTTTTTTTATATTGTATTTTCACACGCTTTAGATTGGTTTCCTTCCCCATGTAAATAGCATGATAGATATTTTGTTGTTTCTTTTACACCTTATTTTAGTTCTCACGCTTTTGATATGTGCGTAATTATGTATATTCTATTGTACACTAATAAAATTAGCATCTCATTTATTTTACCGAAATATTATTGTCTTCTTTCAACAAACATGAATGCAATTGTAATTATGTTCTTCCATTAATTCTCATTGGAAAAGTATTACGCACTTATTAAATTCTTTAATAATGCAGTTTACTTAGTAACATATCAGTTTGTCACATTCAATTCATTCTCAAATAGAAAGTTGATATTATAAGACGTGTTTAAAAGCAAAAGTTATTAAAAGTGAAAATTTTAAGTGAACATTTTCCATGTGGCGTATGGAATATTATATAACATGTGCAACAAATTATTTAGTGTATATATTCATATATATCCTGATTCTAATATATATCCTGATTCTAAGTAAGTCTTGTGGAGAATTATATCCTTTCACTTTATAAATATTTTATTATAAATTTTTGGTATTATTCAGGGAAAATTTCTTCAGAGAACAACACTTTTATAAAATTGGTGACTTATCCTCCAAGATTCATACAATACCAATAAGGCGCACATGTGTGACCACCTAACTTCGTCCAAATCTTTGAAAACTATTAATATACGACATTGTAATCATCTCGAAAAATTATTTACTGAGAACTTGGCAACCACCAATACTCAGAAAATTCTGGAGTTACAATATTGGTATGATACAGATTATTTCTTAACCCTCAATTTTGACACAAAAACGGACCACGTGCCCGAATATGTAAAGCTACACATAAGCCAGAATTCCGTAAATCCGGAGGAAAACCCTATATTTTTTAAATGAATTTAATTCCCGATTGATTATATTAAATTTATGTTAAAATAACAAAATTGTAAAAATTTACATATTCCAATAGTCCATATACCATACGTTTTAAATAACCTCAAACAGAATTGAAAAACACGTTGTTAAATACACGTTGAATTCCAGAATTAAAACTAAAATTTTTCTAAAAACTTAATCTAAAAAAAAAAAAAAAAAAAATTCAATATTGTACTTAAATTAACTTAAAAATGTTATCTTAGAATTTGTCTACAAAACTAAATTAAATTATTTTAAAACTTATTAAGAAACTTAAATTTATATTGCACCTTGAATTTTTATTAAAGATTTTTATAATGTAATATTCTACTTAAAAAAATTCATTAACTAACTGATCTAAATTGCATCTATATTTATATAAAAATTACTGAATTTCTTATAAAATCTTGTAAAACTACATACAATTTTATAAAATACACTTGAATTAAATACTCTTCTTAATGATTATTAAAACCTGTTAAAATTTATACTTAATTTAATATTTTACTTATAGTTTACAATTTCATCCAACTATGAAATCTTATATTATTTAAATATGTTTAAAATTTAAAACTTTATTTGAATTATATTTCTATTCGTAAACATAATGTAAATATTTAAATATTATTAATCTTAAAACTCATATTCATTTCATACTATACTTAATTCAAATTATTATAATTAAAAATGTTAAATTGAATTTACTAACATTTTTCCATTAGTGTATAAAATATCTTTTGCTAACCTTTATTTTACTCTACTTATTTCTTTTTTTTTCCTTTTGTTACTTTTATTATTTTCATTCATGTTATTTTTTCATTCATAATCTCAAAATCATTGTAACTTATTTTTAAATAATAACAACAACTTCATCGTGTACTCCTGATTGCTGGGCCCAACATCAAAGAGACATCATGAATTGGAACATCTCTGCTTATTGATTTTGTGAGTAATTATAATTAAGAGTATCAATTATATTTATTTTGTTTATCTGTCGGTCCGTTTTCAAATTTGTCCCCATGCGTATTAATAAATAATTTAACATTTTACATTTCATTATTATGATCATTTCTCTCTTTGAATGATCTAACATACCTACATATATATAACATTATTTTATGAATGAATATAGTAGAGTCTCATTATTTTTTTTTTTGTTTTGCTTTACATTATCTTTTTTTTTAATAAATTAAATATTTGAAGTTCTTTTAAAATGAAACATTATTAACTTCTTTTCTTTAATGGGAAGGATAGCCAAAAGAAAATGTGAAAATATGTAAGTTAGAAGTCATGTTTATTAGGGACAGATATAAAATAGGGGTAATCTTTCTGTCAAGGCGTTAGTTAATTGGGTGGGAGAATTGTACCCTACATGACACATCATCTCGTCATGGTTTAGTTTGTTCATTTCTTTTTTCATTTTTTTTATTAACTTTGCGTACTAAGACTTTTGTTTTTTTTTGATATTTGCATACTCTGAGGTATTTTTGAAGGCATGACATGAGTATGTTATATGCTTACGCTTTCGGAATATGGGTTAAGAGTTATTTCTACCAAAGAGCTAGCAGGGAACATCTTCTTCATGCCACTTAACCACTATTGTCCATTTCGGTTATAAAACTTTAGACGACAACAATTTTTATTATTTACAAATACTAGCCGAGCGTAACACTGTCCTCTGTAAAGTGTCAAGTTAATTTTTGATTTGTTGACACTTGTTAATGAGCACACATTTGCCAGCAACAGAATTAATTAAATTATAAAAAAACTTTCAAAAATAATTAAATAAGATTGCAGTAAATTTGAGCATAAATTCAAGGAAAACTTTTTAATGTAATCGTTACAAAAAGTATATAAAAAATACATCTATCATACAAACATCTATCTAGAATTTGGCCTCATTAACGACCATGAATTTTTGAACAACCGTAACAAAAAAAAAAGAAAGCATTCAAGTGATTAAATTGTGATGTGCTGGCGATTTCGATAATAATTATGGTACTTTAACCTTCAACTACTACCCAATGGCAGCAAGCAGCAATCACAACATCATCGTTATCATTAATACAGCCAACATCACCTTCATCAGCAGCAACTACTCCATCAGTTATACCACCAGCATCATTACGATGATTTTCATTTTGCTATAAAGATGGCAGCTGTAATGGTGGCATTTTTAACCTGCTGTTACTGCCAATGGACAGAATGAATAAATGAACGAACGAACGAACGAACGAACGTAGGAATAAATCGAGATGATGAAACAATTTGTATTGCTGTATCTATTTGTTCCGCAGCAACATTTCGTTGTTCTGTTTGCCTGTGATTCTAATGATAACGTTAATGATAATGACTGGATGAGGATGAACTGCAGATAGATGATGATAATGATTTTTTTTTTTTTGTGTCTGTTTGGTTGTGGTTTGGTTGGAAGGTTTCTGCTGATACAAGTGAGTGAATAATGTTGACGATGATGTTGCTGAAATATTTCTACGGACTTTATTATTATGCTGGCAAAAAATTTTAGCTCATATACAGATACATTAACGCGAATGATTATAAAATGGTCCAGCAAAATTTTCATTTTTCAGCGTTATTTTTTTTTTTTTTTTTTTTGCAGCTTATTTTGTTCTAAATTTCATTTAAATAATTGATGATGAAAGCAGATATGGACAGAGAATACAATTCACTGTACAGTGGGGTAGAATACAAGAACACAATATTAGTATTTCAGAAGTTTTGTAGCAACAGTTTTCAACATAGATAGATAGTAGTAGATAGTAGATAATACATCAGCTATTTATTTTACCAATAGTACCACTGTGCACTCTTGTGTTAGAAATTGTTTTTCATCATATTTTTTTTAAGCAATATAAAGCTGCTGTTGTTGCTACATTGTTACATAATTAAACTTAAAAACCGTGTTAACAATTATTTGAATTGAATTATGATTTATGGCCAACATAATGATGGCGCAAATAATTTTATAATGCAAATTTTTCAAATTTATTATGAAATTGAATTAAAATGTTGGTAATAAGAAGACAACCGAAATGAGATATGACAACAAGGGTCACTTTGAAAGAAGAAATACAGAACATTCTAAAGTTAAACAAAGGTTTGAACGAAGCCAAAATCTACTTTCAATTGTAACTCTGTATGTAGTTTTATTTTAGCCGCAATATTGGTTCATTATGTAGGCAAATTCGTACTTCAATCGTAGGTCTTTTTGAAGACAAAATCGAAGACAAATTATAATATCTATCGTAAGTTATATCAAAGTGAAATTTTAGCTTCAATGGTAGGGTTTTATCTATTCAATTTAGTAGGTTTCTATGTAGTCCAATTTTAGCTTCAATCGTAGATATTGATGAAGTCAAATTCTAGATTCAGTCGCAGGTATTTTCAAAGACAAATTGTAGCTTCAATTGCAGTTCCTTTCAAAGTCAAATTTTAGCTTCAGTCGCAGGTCTATTCAAAGTCAAGTTCTAGATTCAATCGTAGTTCTTTTCAAAGTCAAATTTTAGCATCAATCGCAGGTCTTTTTAGAGTCAAATTTTAGCCTCAATCGCAGGTCTTTTCAAGGTCAAATTCAAGATACAATCGTAGTTCCATTCAAAATCAAATTTTAGCTTTAATCGGAGGACTTTTCAAAGTCAAATTTTAGCTACAATCGAAGGTCTTTTCGCAGTCAATCGCAAGACTTTTCAGATTCAAATTTTAGCTTCAATCGCAGGTCTTTTCAAAGTTAAATTTAAGCTTCAATCGCAGGTTTTTTCAAAGTCAAATTTTAGCTTCAATCACAGGTCTTTTCAAAGTCAAATTCTAGATTCAATCATTGTTCTTTTCAAAGCCAAACTTTAGCTAGAATCGAAGGGTTTTCAAAGTTAGACTTTAGCTACAAAGGAAGTCTTTTCAAAGTCAAATTTTAGCATCAATCGCAAGTCTTTTCAGAGTCAAATTTTAGCTTCAATCGCAGGTTTTTTCAAAGTCAAATTTTGGCTTCAATCGTAGTACTTTTCAAAGTCAAATTTTAGCTTCAATCGCAGGTATTTTCAAAACCAAATTTTAGCTACAATAGTAGGTCTTTATAAGGTGACATTTTCATTTCAATTAAGCTTCAATTGTACATCTTTTTGCTGTTAAATTCTATTATATATCGTAAGTCATTTCAAATTCAAAGTTTACCATTAATCATTGGTCTTAATATAACATAATTTTAACGTCAATCGCAGGTCTTAATGAAGTCAAATTCTAGCTTCAATCGTAGGTATTTTCGAAGTCAAATTTTAGCTTCAACAGCTTATTATTTTTATGTCATATTTCACCTCCTTTATATGCCTTCTCAAAGTCATATATAGTACGTCTTTTCGAAGTCAAATTTCAGCTTCAATCGTTTGTTATTTTCATGTCTATTCCTGTTTCCTTTTTATATCCTTTCACAGTCATATTCCAACTCCTATCTTAGTTCTTTTCAAAGTCAAATTTTAGCTTCAATCGTTTGTTATTTTTATGCCATATTCCAACTCTTTTATATGTATTTTCAAGGTCATATTTCAGCTCCTATCGCAGGTCTTTTCAATATCAAATTTTACTTCAATCGTAGGTGTTTATGTAGCTAAACTATAGATTCAATCGTTGATATTTTTGTAGCTAAATTTAAGCTTCAATCGTAAGTCTTTATATACAAAAGTGGAGCGAAACGTGGAGTCATCACAATACTCTAGAGACCAAACAGCAGTAAAAACAGTGGGTTTCTTGGGGTGAAACGGCGTCAAAAAACCCTAAAGTGGGTTTGTCAGCCAATAATGTCATGGCGACCGGTTTTTGGGATGTACGCGGAATCATCCACATTCACTACCTTTAAAAGGTTAAAACACTCAATGACGAATATAATGCCAACTTATTCGGATTTGAAAATAAAAATGACCGCATCTGTGCAAGAAAAAAGCTATTTTTCACCAAGAAAATGCAAGGCTGCACAGACAGGCAGTTTACATGGCAAAAATCCATGAATCCAAGCTATGAATTGAGCCCTTATCCATCCTATTCTCCGCATTTAGCCTCGAGTGACTATTTTTTGTTTCAAACCTGAAGAAAAGGTTTTGGAGAAATAGATTTTACTGCAACGATAAAATCATCTCACAAATAAATACTTATTTTGATGACCTCGACAAATCTTATTTTTTGGAAGCGATAAAACAATTAGAGAAACATTGGACAAAGTGTATAGATCTCAAAACAGACTATGTTGAAAAATAAATTGCATTTTTTGTGCTAAAAACCAGTGTTTCATGCAAAAAGTCACAGACTTATTGGCCCGACCTCACATATCTAAATATTATCTTCAATTCTAGCTCTTTTCAATGTTAAATTCTCACTCCAATCGTTTGATTTTATTGGGTGTATGACTTTAAAGTGAGGGATTTACAATAGATGGCGTATCTTTTGAACGTGGTTTTTGTTTTTAAGAACTTATAAGTCATTTTGAAGGGTACATATCTGTCGTTTATTCTCCCTTAGTTATTGCAGATTATAGAGTAAACAACAAAGTTTTTTTCTGCTTCGAAAATGTTGACTTTTGTACTAAAAAAGCTTCATATAAGGGAAGTTTTGCTTTACTTCTTTAATTTGAATAAAAGTACCGCAGAAGCTTAATAATTGCTCAGCGAAGCTTATGGTGAATGTGTGCCATCGGTTTCAACGGGCGAGAGATGGTTTGTGCGGTTCAGAATTGGTGATTTTGAGACGGAAGACAAAAATCGGCCAGGCCAGCCACAAACAATTTGAAGACCAAGAATTGGAGGCATTACTCCAAGAAGATTATTATCAAACTCAACAAGGGCTTGCTAAATCTTTAAAAGATACTCAAGCAGCAATTTCAAAACATTTGCCAGCAGCAGAATTCACCCAAAAGCATACCATACAAATTGAAGCCGAGAGAACTTGCAAGACGATTTTGCATGTCCGAAATGATGCTTGAACTCTATAAACGAAAATCATTTTTGCACCGAGTCATTACTTGCAATGAAAACTGGATCCATTACGATAAACCGAAGCGTAAGAGATCGTAGGTGAGGACCGAACAACCAGCCGAATCGACATCAAAGCCAAATATTCATGTAGCTAAGATAATTCTCTGTATTTGGTGGGAGCAAAAAGGTCCTATATATTATGAGATGCTGAAATCTGACCAGGCCATCACAAGGAACCTGTACCGAATGCAACCGATTCGTTTGAAGCGAATTTAGTCAAATTCTGGCGTCAGTCATTGGTCTTTATGTTTTCGAATTATATCTTCAATCGTAAGTCTTAATATTATCAAATTCTAGCTTCAATCTTAGATCTTTATATAGTCAAATTCTAACTTCAAACATAAGCCTTTATATAGAAAAATTCTAGCTTTAAGCGTAGGTCTTCATGCAAAAAAATGTTTGCTCCAGTAGTACTTCATTATGAACTTCAATTTTAACATCACTCTTTGGTTTAAAAACTATTCTTTCTATTAAAAAAAAACTTCTTTAATATAACGCATTTCTGCTTTCCCACAAATTGTTTAAAAACACCCAAATTAGTTTCATAAAAATTCATGTTCAAACCCTTTTGCAAATACCAGTTCAAGCCTTTGAGCTTTTATTAGTATTTGTCCAAAGCAAGATTACAGTTCAGTGAACATAGAAAACGCCAAAAAAAAAAAGAAAAAATAAACAACATCAAAGAAAAATATACTGTTTTTTTTTAACACGTTTTCAGCCTAAAAAGAAAAGAGCTTAACAAAAAAGTGCGTGACCAGAAGATAAAAAACACACAAAAACATGTTTATTTTTAAAATCAAACACAAGAAAATTCTGCTTAGTTTTCCCTACTCTATTACCCTTAAAAAAAAACAAAGAAAACCTTTGATAAAGATTTGGTTTTAATTGATGTTAAATTTTTTGGCTGCTGTGAACAAATTAATCAAAAAACTGGAAAAGAAATTAAAACCGGAAGCAAAATAATATAAAAAAGTTAACAATATTCAGTGCTCAAGAATTTTGTTATTATTTTTTCTTTACAAAAAAAAAAAAAAAATAAAATAAAAAACAGTTTAAAACATTCAAAAAAAAAGGTCTTGGCCTAAATGCGTGTTTTATTTTTATTAAAGGGCTGGCTTTCATTGTCAAGTCTATTGTTTTGGTTGTTTTTGACTTATCTTAATTTTTTATATAGACATTTTTATGTAGATAAAGGTTCTGTTTTTTGTTTTGTTGTGCCTCTTTGTTGCTGTTATTTTTATTATTTTGACTTTTACATTTTGTTTAACATTTACGGTCTGTTTATGTGTTTTTTGTTGGTTGTTATTTGTTTGTTTGTTGCCAACTGCTGCGTTTGACTTTAAATGTTGACCTTTGTCATTAAATTATACCCTTCAGTGGCAAACTGGTGGGAGGCTATGTTGAGTTTCTTATTTAATTTGCGAGACGTGAAAATATTTAAAAGATATTTGTTTTGAATTTATCTAAGAGTGTAGCTAAAATTTGTGTTTAAAAGGAACTGTGATTGAAAGTTAATTTTAAGATTAAAAATACCTAAGATTGAATCTTAAACTAGAGTTAAAAAGGAACCATGCAGGCCGTTCCCTTCCCTTTGTCAGGTAGCGTTTGTATATCCCCTATGGGGCGGCTACCTGATGTTTCTGTCAGAAGGTTTTCCTTTCATTGAGATTGGGCCTTCTTGATAGAACATGTCTGGTTTTTGATCCTCTGTCCCTTACAGAGTCCGAAATCCACTAGCGTCTGTTCCCACATTGGGCGGCTTGGTGGTCTGGCAGTTAGATATAAAATGAAATTTTTACGTCGGTAGGTCCGATAATGAAAGCCAACAACCAGAGCCCCATGTATCCGGTTGGAGGCCTCATAATCTCCGAAGACCCTATTCCCGCGGCGGCGATTTCAGGTCGTGGTGAATCGAATGCTACTGAGATCCAGGTTAGTTCGATGGAGACACCGGGCCGAGCTAATCTGCAAGCTACTGGCGTTCAACAATCTGCAGGAGGAGACTTGGGGAAACCTAAAGCATCCGAATGCGCGCATAGTGTACCTTATCTTCCTGTTATCGACAGACGCTTTTCTGTATCGTTGGACACTTTTGTCATCTATACAGATGGCTCAAAGTCTGCGGCTGGGGTGGGTGGTGGCTGCTATATTCCCCATTTTCGAAAGGGGGTGTGTTTCAGGCTACAGGATCAATGTAGTGTAATTCAAGTTGAAATTTCAGCGAACAAAAGGGGCGCTACACTGGATGAAGTACTATAGGCTATTTGGTGGGAATATCAGAATCTGTACTGACAGTAAGAGCCTGCTATTAAATCCCTATCTGGTGTCTACTCGACATCCAGATTGGTACATGAATCCGGCATTCATGTATCAATCTGGATGTCTTAACAAGGTGACGAGACATTCTAACCTGGAGTTATTCTGGGCGCCGGGTCACTCTGGTGTACCTGGCAATGCTATTGCGGATGAACTGGCCAAAAGAGGCTAACGTCTACAAGTTGCTGAGATAGATCTCATGGTCGGTTTACCGCTATCCTACTGTAAATCACACTCACAGTCCGCTCAGATGAACTAATCTGACAAATTGCTCGATATCGAGGCTCACATAGCTAGTTTTTGACCATCACAGGTCAATGTCCCTCACGGGGCTATCACGGGCTAGGCTGCGAGCTCAGATATCAGTGCTTATTGGGCACTGCTTGATTGGTGTGCATGCTAGGAGACTTAACACTCCATACAATGACTTCTGTAGAAGTTGGCATGATGAAGACGAGGAGGAAACGGTTGAACATCTCCTCTGTCTTTGCCCAGCTCTATCTGGAGCTCGGTCTGCTACAATAGGCAGTCCTTTTTTGCATGACCTAGCGGATCTTTCCACTGTGGATGTCAAGAAGGCAGATTCGTTCATTCGTGCGTCAGATTGGTGCGGCACTGAACCCATTTCTGACATGTGAAAGACCTCTTGAGGACCTGATCATGATCTTTAGGGTATCACAAAGGCACCAATTTATGAACCCAATTGAGCTGGTTAACACTGGCTGCCTTTGTAACTAAACCTAACGACCTAAGATTGAAGCTAAATTAAACAACATAAAGATCTACGATGAAAGCTAATATTTAACTCTATAAAGTGCTGCGATTTCAGCTAAAATTCAACTTTATGAAGACCTACAATTGAACTAAGTAAAGAGCTACATAAAACAAAGAACTGAACTTAAAAGAACTATAAACACTACGATTGAGCTTATGATTGAAGCTAAATTTTGTATACAAAAAAACTAGGATTAGAGCTTAAAATTTACTTTAAAAAGAACTATGATTAAATCTAAAATTTGAGTTTAAAAACAGCTATGATTATAGTTAAATTTTAACTTTAAAATTACCTTCAACTGAAGCTAAAATTTGACTTTGAAAATACCTTAAATTAAAGCTAACATTTTGCTTTAAAAACTGTTAAGATTGCAGCTAAAATCTTGCTTTAAAAAGACCTAGGATCGAAGCTGAAATTATTATAAAAAAGGTTTCCTGCTTAGTATTGTCTAATATAGTTTAAATGAACTGAATAAGTTTTCTTTTTTTCATTTAATAACATTAAACAAATTTAGATAAATAATAGGTATTTTAGTATAAATTTCCCCCTTTTTCTAATTTACAAAAGCTTTTAATTCGAATCTACTTTTTCCATTTGAAGTTGTCTATGTTTTCCCTTTAACATATTCTCCTTGTAATTTCCTTGACTTTAATGTTCAATGAACACGTAGCACATAGATAGAACAGAAAAAGTTAAAAAGTGAAAAAAATCTAGAAAAAAAAAACGCAGTAAAGTAAAATGAAATAAAAGAAAAGGAAATTCCTAAGTTTCTAACAAATGAAAGGACATGGGCAACATCAGCAGAGCGAGAAAAGTAAATGGAATACAAATGATGAAACAGGCAGGCAGGACATTTGTTTGATTTTAAACCTTACATTGTTGAACTTTTATTTTCATGACTCACACATACACAGAATTACATATATGCTTTTAAGTGTGTGTTTAGCTATGGGTAGTTTTAAGTTAAGGGGTTGTGTTCTTTTGCTTTTTTCTTACCACTTTTCATTTCTTTTTAATTTTAGTGTTTTCCTTTAACAGTAAAACGGAAATTAATGTTTATTTCTTTAACATTTATCTCAGCTTCACCCTCTGGTTTCTACTTGTTCTTACATTTTTTTGTAAATTTCTAGAATAAGAATAAGTGCATAATGTTTTAAGATTGACAGTTACTTAGACATGATATCTGATAGAGATAAACAGCAACAATTGTTTTAATTTATATTAAATTAATGCAGGTAAAAGTTAGACAATGATTTGTGGGATAAATAAATTAGCTTTGGAACGTTTACAATACAATTTCTTTAATCAATGTTAAATGAATTAGTTTGTTACTGTTTTCAGTTGAATTAATTGCTTAAGCATCGATATGTTTTAATACAGAAGAGATACTTAAATTCAACACAAACATGTTTCTTAATCTAACATTGTAGAAATCAATTGATTTATTTTTAATAAACAATATTTCTTTACTCTTTGAAAGTTATTTTTAATAAAATTGCTATATGAATATGCAAAACAAAATGCAAACTTTCAAAAACATTTTTCATTATTAATTACTAAATGTTACTTTTTTATTTTGTTGAAAAAGAGTACCACAATTTTCAACTCTTAACTATACGTATTTAACACATACTGCCACTCAAAAAATCACATTCATACATCTATCTTTACACTCAACTATTTGGAAACTTTTAGAACGCATCAATTTCAATAAACAGTTATTTAAAAGTTTTTAATGCAACCAATAAACTCAGACACTCTCATCGAAACAGACACGCAGTCATAAAGTAGACAGACAGACAGCTGCATGAATAGACAAGCAAACCACACAGAAAACAGACAGACGGCAGGACGGACAAACACTCTGACAGCTAGATACATAGACAGACAACTTCAGACATGCTCACATAAATAATTTTAAACAGAATCATATTTTTTGGTATAGATTTTCTTTTTTTTTTAAGGAAAATTGTCTGGCATTTGTTTTTCCTGCACACACATATTCTGCTGTTTTTCCCTCAAAAACAGTTTGGTAATATACTTTTCATGTTACGTTAAAAAAAACGGAATCTGTATAATGAGATGCGAAATGAAATCATAAAAATATGTAAAAGTTTTATTTGTTTTTCTTTTTCTCAGATATATATAAAAATATGATAACAAAATTTTACCAAAGCAAAGTTTTATGTGCAAAAAAAAAAAAGATTATTTCTTATTTTATATAAAATTTTATTGATAGATTTTGTTGGGTAACAAAAAATAAAATATTTTTATGATGGGAAATACTTAATAAACGAAATCAAAAAGGTCTTTGATAAAATAATAAGTTTTAAATTGTTGAAATTAAAATACAGCGAAAAGGGGGAAAAAGTTGAGTTTTGTATAAGCAAATGATAGATAAAAGTTTGTGAGATAAATCATGTACATGCACGCAGAGAAAATATATATTTTTTGAAATTTAACCCTTAATGGCACTTGGGGTTAAAATGACCCCAAACTTTTAAAATCATAAACCAAAAATCAATTTCAATAGTGGTGAATAGTTAGTAAGAAAGTAGTTAGTTAACCCATTTTAAAAATTTTTCACAATTTTGATAAATTTTGACCACACATTTTTTAAACGGCAAAATATTGTGTTTATACCTGATTTTTGCCTTAATAACGTAATTAATATTTTATTGAACTTTATTAAAGAATAAAATTGATTTTAACCCTTTAGTATGCTTTTAATTTATTAAATTTAAAAAAAAAAACTTGAATGATTCAGTTTATTTAATTATAAAAAACATTAAAATTAGCACCATTAATATTGACTGTATTTTTCGTGATTTTAAAATTTTTAGTGTCATTTTAACCCCAAGTGCCATTAAGGGTTAATTTCCATTTTTGTGATGTTATTAGAAATACTAGACTTCATTTTATATTTTTCTTAAATTTCATCAAAATCGGTGCAAAAATAAATAACATTTCGATATCTTTAAGTTAGAAATTCCAAATATTGAAAAATTTTACCTTTGACCTTCAAGATTTAAGGTTTAACGTTTTCCAATTTTAGTAAAACTTTCTGAATAGGTTTTACTTAAAATTCATAACGGTAAGGAAATAGAGCTCATTCGGCAAAAAATTTCCAACTAATTAGTTTTTTTCGAAAATTTAAAAATTTAAATCGCAGGTACCGAAAAACTATAAAAGATATTTTCATAATTTTTTCATATTTTTATTCCCTATTATATTCTCAATAAGTCCCAATGAGATGATCAAAAAATTTTTTAAAATTTTAAAATGTAGTTTTGAAACAGCCGTTAAAAAATTTTAATTTTTGTGGTCATTCCTGCGAATAGGTTAACGGTAACCTACGAAGACAAAAACTCATATACAAGTAAATATTGATATATTTTAAGTAAAAATGAGTTTTTATTTTAATATTTATCAAAATATGTTAATTTTGTTCCTACATTATTTGTTCTATTAATATCTTAAACATTTTTAGACCAATTTCTGCTTTTTATGTCTCATTAGAACGACAATTACACACACATTTCAGTTATTTTAAATTAAATTGCAAAAGTAGTTTTTTAATGGCAAAATTTTTGCAAAAACTGAAAAAAATGCATTTTTTCATCTCAAAACTTCAGAGGGCTTACCCCAACCGATTTACCTAAAATTTTTTCAGGATAATTTTTTTACCAATGTTCACCAAACTGGGGGTGAGAATGGCAAAAATCCAAGTTACGTTTATTAAGGGCCACCTTATTGTACATGTTTACTGTAACCATTTCAAAAATGGTCACTGTAATTATTTATATGATTGTGGTAACCATAATATGTTAATGTTACGATTCACATGATTGTAGCAATCTAGATATGATTGTTGTAAATAAATATATATATGTGACAATCATTTTTATGATAAAGGATTTACCTCATTATGTTGTTCTCGGCTTATGGTTAGTAATATCTAAGAATAATATATTATGATATAATGATTCAACAAATGTTTATTTACTACAATTATATATATGATTTCGATAATCATGTGGATGGTAAGTGTACCATAATATAGTTATATAAATAATTACAATCACGTTAATAATATTATGCACAATTTTTTAAAATGTTGAAATGGTTACAGTAAACTTATTTTTTCTCTGGGTGTGTTAGGTTGGTATTTATGCTGCTTATTCTAGCTTTAACTCTCTAATGCCAATTTCAAAAAAAAAAATGGCATATAATTTTTTTATGGTAAATATGGGCATCTGATTTCAAAGTTTATACAATCAATGGTTTAACTGCCAGGTGGGAAAAACTAAATGAGTGCCTTAAGGCACCCTTGGTGCTTTATAAATTGAAACATAGTCGGTTTTAAGTTAGTATAGCTTCTAAATTTTTATTAAAAACAACTTTTCTAATTGTTCATCACTAAAATCAGATAATTTTAAATGTTTGTACACTCGACCAGCCATTTCTTAAAATTTTACGTAAAAAATTGCAAATCAAAGCTATGAAAAGTAAACAACATTTAGCTATATGAGGGAAAAACTGAGGCAGCAAAACAAGTCTGCAATGCCCAAGAGTGCCTTAAGGCACTCAGCAATTAATCACGTCTCTAAAGAGAAGCTTACCTTTTTTAACATAAATCTTAACTCCAATATATAAAATATAAGTATAATTTGTAAGAAAAAAAATATGTTTGCAATCGGGAAACTTTAAAACACTTTAATCAACGTTTGATAACACAACACGTACTTCCCATTTTTTTTTTTTTTTTTTTTTTTTTTTTTTTTTTTTTTGATTGTTAATGCACTTAGTTTGTAAAAAGTGCAGTAAATAAGACAGAACAGAGTTTTTAAGGCATTTCAAGGCTTATTAACATATTTAAGTACGTTTTTTAGAAACTGTTACAAGAGTTTTTGGAATGAAAAATCACTTATATTTGCATTTATTGTCATTTTTGGGATGAGTGCCTTGAGGCATGCTTAAGCATTAGAGGGTTTAAATCAGGTTACATGTAGTGAAATTTTAGCTTCAATCGTAGGTTTTTAAATAACCAACCGAGCATCAAAGGTAGAATTTTATCATGTCCAATTCTAGCTTCAATTGCAGGCATTTTTGTAGCTCAACCACGGCCGTAATCGTTTGTGTTTATGTCCAATTTTTAGCTTAAATCGAAAGTGTCTATGTTGTAACTATAATCATAGCCTTAATATGATATATGCTTTAATCACAGGTTTTTATACAGCCTTATATTATAAATAAATGTGGAACTTATGTAGCAAAATTACTGCATTAATCGTAGGTATATATTCATAATTTTAGCTTAAAGCACAGGTCCAATTTTAGCATCACTCATAGGTCTTTATGTTTGCCAATTTATGCTTTATGGAAATTCCAGCTTCAATTACAGTTTTAATATAGTTTGAGCATCGATCGTAGGTATTTATATATTTAACGATTTTTACTTCATTCGTAGATCTTTTCGTTTTCTAATTGATGCTTTAGTCGTAGGCCTTTATACAGCCGTAATCTAGCATCAACCGTATTTCGTAGGTATTTATATAGGAAAATTTTAATTTAAACCGTATTTCTTTTTCTAACACAATTTCAGCTTCAATCGTGGGTCTTTGTTTCTCATTTTAAGCTTCAATCGTAGGTCTTTATATTCTACAATTTAAGCTTTCTGTATGATAAAAAATTTAAGCTTCAACCATGGGACTTTATGTTTTACAATTGCAGTTTCAATCTCTTTGTTGAACAACTTGAGCTTCAATCACAGATCATAATGTTGAACAATTTAAACTTCAAACGTAGGTTATTCTGATAAAAAGTTTTTGCTTCAACAGTAGCTTTTTATGTTTTAATATTGTAGTTTCAATCTTAGGTCTCTTTGTTGAACAATTTAAGCTTCAATTGTAGGTCTTTATGTTCAGCATAAGGTTTTTATGTTGAATAACTTAAGTCTCACTCGAAGGTATTTATATTTTACAATTTTAACTTTAATTGTTGGTATATATCTAGAAAAATTTTAGCTTCAATCTTAGGTCTTTCTGTAGTTCAATTTTAGCTTTAATCTTAGCCCTTTATATAGTTCAATTTTAGCACCAATTGAAGGTATTTACGTTGGCTAATTTATTCTTTAACCATAGGTTTGTCATAGGGATTTCAACAGCCACACGTCAAAATAAATATATGGTTTTTCTACAGTCCAACTTTAGTATCAAACACAGTTCTCTATGTAGCCCAATTTTAGCCTCAATTGAAGGTCTATGCGTTAGTCAATTTATGCCTTTGCCGTAGGTATTAATACAGCCCATCTTTACCATAAATCGCAGGTCTTTGCATAGTACCATACGTAAGCTTGTGTTTCTATACTTATGCAGGAAAATTTTAGCGTTAATAGTAGGTCATTATATTGTGTAATCTCAGCCTCAATTGCAGGTTTTTATTTAGGATAGTTAAAGCCTTAATTGTAGTTCATTATGTTGTATGACCTAAGCCTTAATCTTAGGTCATTACTCAGCCTCACTTGTAGGTAATTTTTTAGTCTACATTAAACATTGATCTTAGATCTTTATGCTCTACAATCTCAGCCTCAAATGTAGGTTATTTAGTAGTCCAACTGTAGCATGAATCGTAGGTGCTTCTGTTCTCAAATTTTAGCTTAAATTGTATCTGTAATCATTGATCATTATGTAGCCCAACTTTAGGTCTTTATGAAATTAAATGTTGACTTCAATCGTTGATATTTATACACCATACTCTAGCTATGACCGTTGGTATTTACATAGCCTAACTTTAGCCTCAATTGTACATTTTTCCCATGTATGCTTCAGTGATAAGTCTCTGTAAAGCCCAACTCTAGCATCAGTTGTAGGAATTTATCTAGTCAAATTTTATTTAATCATTGTTCTTTATGTAGCCCAACTTAAGTATCAATAGTAGGTCTTCATAAGGTAAATATTTTACTTCAATCGTAGGTCTTCATATAGCCTAAGATTAGTCTCAGTCATTGGACCTTAAAATGTTGTCTTCAATTCTTGGCATATACTACCTACAATTGTACGATTTACGTGGTCATATTCTAGATTCAGTCGTACACACAGAGAAACATAATATGATAAAACCTTAATCATAAAAATGGTTGTCACAAACATATACTTGTTTACTGTAACCATATATATGATTGACACAATCATGCGAATAGTTACTGCGACTATAATATTGTTAAACAAATTTTAAAAATGCACAACTATATTTTTTCTACGCGTGTAAGTATTTATATATTAATATTCTAGTATCAACGTTAAGTATTCTATGTTATTACTTTATATAGTCCTTTTCTAGCAAACAATTGTACATCTATGTGTATTAAAATTCTCAGAGTTTTTGAAGTCAAATTCTACCGGCAATGGTACAACTTTTTGTAGTCCAATTCTATTATCAATTGTAGAGCTTTATATAGTCGTATATTACTTAGCTTTGATAGCTTTTGTAGCCTTTACAAGGTATGGCACGGGCATAGGGTAGAAATAGAGAAGCAACTGAGAGTAAAATATAACTTAAAAAGTCGGGATTTTTTAAAAATTTTTAGCTTTTAGTTTCAAACATTTGTGCGATACAACATTATTCAAAGTTTTGGCCATTGTAACCTATGACATTTTCCCATCTTACTGACAACATATGGATTCTGAGCTTCACACGAATCAGCTGCATTTGGTACAGCTTCCCTGTGATGGTCTGACCCACCAAATACAGAGTATTACCTTAGCGCCATGGTTATTTGGCTTTGGTGTCGATTCGACTGGTTCGCCGTGCTTCACATACGATTCCTAACGCTTCGGGTTAATGTAATGGATCCATTTTTCATCGCAATTAACGATGCGGTGCAAAAATTTTTTTCTTTTATAGCGTTCAAGCAGCTATATTGAGTATGGTACTCAATTTGCCTGCTTTTGGATGAATCATGCTGCTCGCAAATGTTTTGAAATTGCTGCTCGAGTAGCTCCCAAATATTTTGCGAGCTCTTATTTAGTTTGACAACATCGTCATGGATTAATGCCTCCAATTCTTACTCTTCAAGCTTTTTTGGACGATCTTTGTCTTCAGTGTCAATATTACCAGTTCTAAAACCAATAACCCATCTCTCTCACGTTGAAACGGATAGAACACATTCACCATGAGCTTTGATGAGCAATCGGTGTGCTTCAGCGGTACTTTTCTTTAAATTAAAGAAGTAAAACAAAACTTCCCGCATTTGGCGCTTTGATGGTACAAAATTAAACAATTTCGAGACAAAAAAAAACTTAGTTGTTTACACTATAATGTTCAATAACTAAATGGGAATAAATGACAGATATGTACCATTTGACATATAAGTTATTAAAAACAGAAACCGCGTTTAAAAGAGACGCCATCTATAGTAAGTCCCGCATTTTGCAGTCATACACCCAATATATAGTCTAGTATACAATCTGGTCGAGTGCTCTGTCATTAAATGTTGCCCTAAAAGAAATCACTTGCATTAAATTTATTATGTTTTCTCACATAAAATATTTTTAAAAAAGTTCACAAAACTATCAAATAAATATTATTAATATTTTCGACATTATTGAAAAATCGTGTCTAAAAGTTACTGCTTTATTTAAACTTTTCAACAAAATAAAATTTTAAAACAAATATAAAGTCGAAAAAAACAGCAAAACAAAACGTATATAATACATGAATGCCAAAAAAAATATGCATAGTTTAAACAAAGAAAATAACTAAGTACTTCAAACATTTTTGTTTGTTAATACATGCTCGTATTGTCAAATTGCCATTGTCACTTTGCCAAAAATTTCCATAACTATAGAGTTGTGATTCTACATACATACATATAACATTTTGGAAAATATTTCATTGTTTAGGAAAAATATTACAAAATGTTTGTTTTATGCTTTAGTTTTTCTAATTCTTTGTTTTTTTTTCATAGTGTTGAAGATGTGACATAAGCAGTTGCTTGTAAAAATAAAGACGTGCCAAAATGACAAATTACTGTGAACAACTAAATAAACGCTAATTTCTTGAAAAAAAGAAAAAAAAAATATATAAAACTTTACTGCTTTGTTCTTCCATGTAATTTAATGTCTTTGCTTAACGTCTGCCAGTAACATGTGTACTTTTTTTTTTCTTTTATTTTTTTGGTATTCTGTTTTATTTCAGTTCATGTCATTAAAGTGCCAAAAAGTTAAAAGGGCTTTAAGGGGGATTTTATTCTGTTTTTGTGTTTTTTTTTATATATAAAACTTACCTTTGTCCATCGACCGCAAACTGTTCATTTTGTAGATACAATTTGATGTATGGCTGTCTCGTATGTAATTTATAACGGCAATTTAAGGCTCTTGGATACAGACCCGGATACGCAGGTGATTGAACATAACATGTTTGCAGGCGACAATCGCGATATTCACGTTCACAATATGAGCTGAAATGGAACAAAGAAAAGTAGTGTAATGTTTAAAACAGTAGTAGAAATGAGAAGATTTAACAAATTTAACTTAAAATCTATTGAATTTGTCTTTTCGCAGAAATGAAACATTAATCACCTATATTTATGAGAATATTTAGTTCTAGTCTTTCAATTATATTTAGTTATGATGTTCACATGAAGACCTTAAATCGGTTGGATTTAATCCGTCTGTTTCTCAGTGCAAAACATAATCATGTCTTAAATGCAAAAGCTAAATTAATGAGATACATTTTAGAAGTTTATAATTGTCCTAAACAGTTGGCAAAATAAGTTTGAACGAAATTTAATTTCACTAATGTTGTATTAGTAAAATCATAGTACTTTGTGAAGTCAAATTAAAGCTTCAATTGTATATAATTTTAAAGTAAAATTTTAACTTCAATCATAGCTCTATTTTAAGTCAAATTTTAGCTTCAATCATTGCTCTCTTTAAAGTTAAATATTGTCTTCAGTCTTTTTAAAGTCAAATATTTTCTTCAATTGCAGGTCTTCTTTAAGTCAAATCTTATTCACTGTTGTATGTCTTTAAGCTTCAATCTTAGACATTTCTGTCTTCAAATTTTAGCTTTAATCATAGGTATTTTCTAACACAAACTTTAGCACAAATTTTAGGTTTTCTTAAAGTGAAATTTTATCGTAGGCCTCTCTAAAGTCAAATATTTTCTTCAATTGCAGGTCTTTTCAAACTCAATTTTTAGCTTCAATCGTAAGTCTTAATGAAGACAAATTTTAGCTTCAATCGTATGTCTTTTTGTCGTTAAATTTTAGCTTCAAATGTAGGTCTTTTTAAAGTCAGATTTAAGCTTCACTCATAGATCTTTTTAAAGTCTAATTTCAGCTTCAACCGTTGATATTTTTAAAGACATATTTTAGCTTCAATAACAGGTCTATTAGAAGTCTAATTTTAGCATCAATCGTTGGTCCTTTTGAAGACAAATTTTAGCATCAATCGTTGGTCCTTTTGAAGATATATTTTAGCTTCAATTGTTGGTCTTTTATAGACAAATTTCAGCGTCAATCGAAGGTCCTTTTGAAGACATATTTTAGCTTCAATCGTTGGTCTTTTATAGACAAATTTTAGCTTCAATCGTAGGTCTTTTTGAAGACAAAGTTTAGCTTAAATTTTAGGTCTCTTTAAAGAAAAATTTCAGCTTCAATCGTAGGTCTTTTAAAGACAAATTTTAGCTTCAATCGTAGGCTTTTTGAAGACAAGTTTTAGCTTCAATTTTAGGTCTCTTTAATAACAAATTTTAGCTTAAATTTTATGTCTCTTTAAAGACAAATTTTAGCATCAATCGTAGGTCTTTTTAAAGTCAAATCTTAGCATCAATCGTAAGTCTTTTTAAAGACAAATCTTAGCATCAATCGTAGGTCCTTTTGAAGACAGGTTTTTGCTTCAATCGTGGGTTTTTTATAGACAAATTTTAGCTTCAATCATAGGTCATTTTGAAGAAAGGTTTTTGCTTCAATCGTAGGTTTTTTATAGACAAATTTTAGCTTCAATCGTAGGTCTTTTTGAAGACAAATTTTAGCACCAATCGTAGGTCCTTTTGAAGACATATTTTAGCTTCAATCGTTGGTCTTTTATAGACAAATTTCAGCGTCAATCGAAGGTCCTTTTGAAGACATATTTTAGCTTCAATCGTTGGTCTTTTATAGACAAATTTTAGCTTCAATCCATGGTCTTTTATAGACAAATTTTAGCTTCAATCGTAGGTCTTTTTAAGGACAAATTTTAGCTTCAATCGTAGGTCTCTTTAAAGACAAATTTTAGCTTCAATCCATGGTCTTTTATAGACAAATTTTAGCATCAATCGCAGGTCTTTTATAGACAAATTTTAGATTCAATCGTAGGTCTCTTTAAAGACAGATTTTAGCTTCAATCGTAGGTCTCTTTAAAGACAAATTTAACTTCAATTTTAGGCCTCTTTAAAGACAAATTTTAGCTTCAATTTTAGGCCTTTTTAAAGACAGATTTTAGCTTCAATTTTTAAAGACAAATTTTAGCTTCAATTGTAGGTCTTTTATAGACAAATTTTAGCTTCAATCGTAGGTCCTTTTGAAGACAAAGTTTAGCATCAATTTTAGGTCTTTTTGAAGACGAATTTTAGCATCAATCGTAGGTCCTTTTGAAGTTATATTTTAGCTTCAATCGTAGGTTTTTTATAGACAAATTTTAGCTTCAATTTTAGGTCTCTTTAAAGACAAGTTTTAGCTTCAATCGTAGGTCTTTTATAGAAAAATTTTAGCTTTTTAGGTCTTTTTGAAGACAAATTTTAGCATCAATCGTAGGTTCTTTTGAAGACAAATTTTAGCATCAATCGTAGGTCTCTTTAAAGACAGATTTTAGCTTCAATCGTAGGTCTCTTTAAAGACAAATTTTAGCTTCAGTCGAAGGTCTCTTTAAATACAAATTTTAGCTTCAATCGTAGGTCTTTTTAAAGACAAATTTTTGCTTCCAGCGTAGGTCTTTCTAAAGACAAATTTTAGCTTCAATCGAAGGTCTCTTTAAAGACAAATTTTAGCTTCAATCGTAGGTATTTTATGAACAAATTTTAGCATCAATCGTAGGTCTTTTTAAAGACAAATTTTTGCTTCCAGCGTAGGTCTTTCTAAAGACAAATTTTAGCTTCAATTGAAGGTCTCTTTAAAGACAAATTTTAGCATCAATCGTAGGTCTCTTTAAAGACAAATTTTTGCTTCAATCGAAGGTCTCTTTAAATACAAATTTTAGTTTCAATCGTAGGTCTTTTTAAAGACAAATTTTTGCTTCCAGCGTAGGTCTTTCTAAAGACAAATTTTAGCTTCAATCGAAGCTCTCTTTAAAGACAAATTTTAGCTTCAATCGTTGGTCTTTTATAGACAAATTTTACCATCAATCGTAGGTCTCTTTAAAGACAAATTTTAGTTTCAATCGTAGGTCTTTTTGAAGACAAATTTTAGCTTCAATCGTAGGTTTCTTTAAAGACAAATTTTAGCTTCACACGTAGATCTTTTATAGACAAATTTTATCTTCAATCGTAGGTCTTTTTAAAGACAAATTTTAGCTTCAATCGTAGGTCTCTTTAAGGACAAATTTTAGCTTCAATCCATGGTCTTTTATAGACAAATTTTACCTTCAATCGTAAGTCTTTTATAGACAAATTTTAGATTCAATCATAGGTCTTTTTGAAGACAAATTTTAACTTCAATTTTAGGTCTCTTTAAAGACAAATTTTAGCTTCAATTTTAGGCCTCTTTAAAGACAAATTTTAGCTTCAATTTTAGACCTTTTTAAAGACAGATTTTAGTTTCAATTTTTAAAGACAAATTTTAGCTTCAATTGTAGGTCTATTATAGACAAATTTTAGCTTCAATCGTAGGTCCTTTTGAAGACAAAGTTTAGCATCAATTTTAGGTCTTTTTGAAGATGAATTTTAGCATCAATCGTAGGTCCTTTTGAAGTTATATTTTAGCTTCAATCGTAGATTTTTTATAGACAAATTATAGCTTCAATTTTAGGTCTCTTTAAAGACAAGTTTTAGCTTCAATCGTAGGTCTTTTATAGAAAAATTTTAGCTTTTTAGGTCTTTTTAAAGACAAATTTTAGCATCAATCGTAGGTTCTTTTGAAGACAAATTTTAGCATCAATCGTAGGTCTTTTTGAAAACAAATTTTACCATCAATCGTATGTCCTTTTGAAGTTACATTTTTTTGCTTCAATTGTAGGTCTTTTATAGACAAGTTTTAGCTTCAATCATAGGTCTTTTTGAAGACAAATTTTAATTTCAAATTTATGTCTCTTTAAAGTCAAATTTTAGCTTCAAGTTTAGGGCTCTTTAAAGACAAATTTTAGCTTCAATCGTAGGTCTTTTTAAGGACAAATTTTAGCATCAATCGTGGGTACTTTTGAAGACATATTTTAGCTTCAATCGTAGGTCTTTTTGAAGTCAAAGTTTAGCGCAGGTCTCTTGAGAGATAAATTTTAGCTTCAATTGCAAATATTTTTAAAGATACATTTTATCTTCAATCTTAGGTGTTTCTGACTCCATGTTTTAGCTTTTAGCAGGTCTTTCTATCTTCATATTTTATCTTCAATCGCAGGTATTTTTAAAGTCTAATTTATGCTTCAATCGTAGGTTTTTTTGCCTTCAAATTTTAGCTTCAATCATAGGTATTTTCAAACACAAAGTTTCGCTTCAGTAGTAGGTGATTTTAAAGTTAAATTATAGCTTCAATCTTAAGGTCTTTTCAAACACAAATTTTCGCTTCAGCTTTAGATATTATTAAGCTTCAGTTGTAGACAAATTTTAGCTTTAACGTAGGTATTTTTAAAGTTAAAGTCGTAGCTTCTTTTAAACTGAGATATACACTTTAATCGTAAGTCTTTATATACTTCAATTTTAGTATCTATTGAAGGTCTTTATGTACTCAAATTAAAGTTTCAGTCGTATGTCCATATGTGTTAAAATTTTAGCTGTATTCGTATTTATTTATTGGTGTAAGACTTTAAAATGAGGAAGTTTTTTTAAATTATTATCTTTTATTCAAAAACATTTGTACAATATAAATTTATTCAAAGTATTGGCGATTGTAAGTTATGATCATTTCTCATATTTTTGGCAACATATTGTATTTCGAGCCAAAATAAGTGCTCATCTTTTGAGGCCAAGAACGAATCTAGCCAATATCGGATACTCTGTTCCAAATTGAAGCGTATTCCAGAGAAAGCATTCTGCTTCGATCGAAACAGATAGTAGTCGGACGAGGCAAGTTCAGAAATATATAGCGGGTGAGGCAAATCTTACGAACCACTTTATTTTAAATACTATTTAAAAGGTATTGCAATATGTGGCCGGGTGTTGTCATGATGGAATATTACAGTTTCATGTTTGGTCGCATATTCTGGGTATTTTTCGACCAATATGGCACCTTATCATATGGCACCTTATGTTCTGTTAAGGTGCCATATGATGATCTGTCCAGATTTCATCCACTCATAATAGATAGGACTCTTGCTCCCACCAAATACAGAGCATTACCTTAGCGCCATGAATATTTGGCTTTGGTGTTGACTCGGCTGGTTGGCCGGGCTTCACATACGATCTCTTATGCTTGGGTTATTGCAATGGATTCATTTCTCATCGCAAGTAATGATTCGGTGCAAAAATGATTTTCATTTATAGCGTTCAAACATCATTTCGGATATGCATAATCGTGGTTCAAGGTCTTTCGGCTTCAATTCGATTGGTACCCAATTTCCCTGCTTTTGGAAGAAGGTTGCTGCTCGCAAACATTTTGAAATTACTGCTTAAGTTGCTCCCAATGATTTTGCAAGCTCTTGATGAGTTTGTCAACAATCTTCATGGTGTAATGCCTTCAATTCTTGGCTTTCAAACTTTTTTGGCTGGTCTGGGCTATCTTTGTCTTCCGTGTTAAAATCACCACTTCTGAACCGCACAAATCGATGAAACGCATTCACCAAAAGCTTTGGTGAGCAATCGGTGTGATTCGGCAGCACTTTTTTTCAAATCGAAGAAAAGCAAAACTTCCCGCATATGATGATTTCTTGGTACAAAATTCGACATTTTCGAAAAAAAATGTTCAATAACTAAGTGAGAATTAATGACAAGTATGTAGCCTTCAAAATAACATATATGTTATTAAAAAAAAAAAAACTGCGTTCAAAAGATACGACATCTATTGTAAATCCCGCATTTTTAAGTCACACTCAATATGAAGTCTAATTTAAGCTTCAATCGTCGGTCTATTTATGTAGTCTAATATTAGCCTTAATGCTGAAATTTTAAGTCTTAATGTTCTGATGCTTCTGAATCTTCTTTGTTGTGATACAGAATATTTTTTGTTTTACTTAGCAAATCAAAAATACGCCCAAATCTTAAAGAATTCAGTGAAATCAGTCAGCATTTATTTTCTTTTGTTTATTGTCATTAAAAACAATGTTTATTGAGTTTTACGGTAATTGAATTTTATATTGTACAAAAAAAAAAAAAAACAAATTCTTGCCATAGCCTTTAGATTTCCACAATAACACCCGCAAGTAAGCCCAAGTGGGTGGTTGGCTCATCAACAACTTTGAAGTATTTATTTGCTGGCAAATATAATTTTATTATTTTGCTCTGATAAGCTAAACAAATTTTCTTATTTGTATTTGTAGTGGCTTTTAATATTATTATTTGCCTGACTTTTTGTTATATATATACATATATACAGTAAAATGTTGTTGGTGCGTGTATTATTAAGACCAAATATGATTATGCTTACACTTTTAAAAGGGCAAAGGCAAAAACATTTGTATTTGTATTTTTTTGTATTTTCCCCATAACCATAAAACAACATAATAAAATAACATAAAATAAAATTATATTATTGGTAACATTTCATTACCATTACATTACAATTTGGCACATGTACGGTAAACAATTTACATTTGGCTTTAATGTTTACAGGTTGGCATTATTAAGTCAGTTTCGATTTTTTCTTTTTTTTATGGTATTAAATGATTACTTACCCCTGCACCACCTCACCACGCCTGTTGGGATACAGTTCGGGATGTTGCCCATAACGTAAATAAACTTCTGTTTGCTGTTCGGCACGCGAATCGAAAGTAAAATAAGTCTGTAATAAAAAGAGAGAAACAGAAAATAAATTAATTTTTTTTAAACACCTAAAAGTAGGCAATAATAAGAGAAACTATAATGGAAATTATAAATTTAAGAAAAAGTAGGCAATAATATGGGAAATTGTTAAAAGAAGCAGTAAACATTATTTTTGGTTGCCCTTAAGAATTTAAATTGTTTGGTTCATTACTTTTTTTCCTGTACAACTATTTTGCTGATTTTCAATACAGAACTTCCTAGGACCACGATATATATTCTAGATAAATATCTTGCATTTTGCTTTAGTATTTTAGACATGGTAGTGATTTACACACACAAACAAATGCGTTACCTAATTACATGGGAAAATTAAAATAATCATGATGTAATATTCTTTGTGGTAGCTTAAATAAATATTTTTAAGTGCTTAACTGCTCTAAAGGAGAGTGCTATGATTCCCCTGTAGTAAAACACATATACCTCCCAATATACTTCATTACCCAGAACATTTTAATAACTTCATGCTTTAAAATTTACCTCCTAAAGTATTTTATACAGTTTTTTGCTTATTTCTTTAATCATAATTATTAATTTCTTTATCATGTCTCAAGTAATCTTTCATTTCTCAATTTATCTTTTATTTGAACACAACAATTTTTTTTTGTTAAGATCATTAACCTTTGTAGCCATCCAGTAAACAAATTCTCTGTATTTAATTTTTTTTTTAGCAAAAAGAAAATATTACTTTTTCCAGAAAATCTCTTCATTACTATCAAGCAAAACACTCTTGTCTTCTGGATTATAAATAAAAAAGTTATTTTTTCAGTATTTTTTGTTTGCTATTAAATGTAAATAAAACTTAGCAACTGCAGTTAAGTCTATGATGGTTTAAACAAATTGCTAAAATACCCTACATTATAATTCGTAACTTACTCGTCCCTATGTAAATACAAATGATAAAACTTAACACTTATTTTCACATAAAAAATAATATTTTATTTTCGTTTAATTGTAATTATTAGATGGATAATTATATTTGGGGATTTTGGATATTTTCTCGAAAATTTTGGAAATTAAAAATATTGGGCTACAATTTATTTATTTTTAACTTGTATGGTTAGTAGAACCCTAATAACTCATACAGGACTAAAACTTAGCATATGGGATTTTGGGTATTTTTAAAAAGTTTTTAGGAATTCAAAAATTTTATCAAAAATATTATTTTCATTGAAATTGGAATACATTTGCGTTGTTTTTAGATTTATTAGACACTAAAATATTCTAGGGGATTTTAGATATTTTCTAAAAAAAATTTGGTAATCAACAAAAGATATTACTTATGTAGCTAGCTTAATTCGTGCCCGATATAAATGCAGATATAGATACATTTTTCAAAAAAATTACTCGAAATTACCCAATTTTTTAACGACTGCATATAAATTGTAAATTGTTTAAACTTTTTAGAACAATAAAGCCTGAATTACTTATCCACAATTAAAACTTTGTATCTGGAATTTTGGATATTTTTAAAAAGTTTTTAGGAATTCAAAAAATTCTATCGAAAATAACATTTTTATTAGAAGTAGACACTAAAATATGACTATTTTTGGAAAATTTCTAAAATTTTTTGGTAATTTAAAAAATCCCAAAGGCTAAGAAGGTTCTGGGATTTATGATATTTTTTGAAAAGTTTTTAGGTATTCGAAATTTTGTTCAAAAATTATAATCAGCCCAATTATGAATAATAAAATCGGGGTTAGATTTTTCCCCTTTCCCATTATCAACATTGAATTTGAATAGGAAAAATGGGTAAAGGGGAAAAAAACTCATAATTGGGCTGAATTTCATTGAAATTTGACTTTAGGTTATTCGACATTAAAATGTTAATGTTGATTTTGGATATTTTCTAAAAAAAAAAACTTTCCTATTTTAGACCTGCAAATATAGTAGAGCTCGAATTACATATACCAACATAAAACTTAAGCTCTGGGATTTTGGGTATTTTTGGGAAAGATTTTAGGAATTAAAAATTTTTATCAAAAAAAATAATTTCATGGCAAATTCACTATATTTTAGTTTAATTGGAGTTATAAGACACTAAAATATTCTGGGGACTTTTGGAAATTTTCTTCAAAATTTTAGGAATTTTAGAAAGTTTTTAAGAATAAAAAAATGTTATCAAAAATAATCATTTCGATGCAAATTGACTTTATTTATGTTAAACTAGAGATACATACTAAGATATTCTAGGGTGTTTTGGATATTCTCTAAAACTTTTCTGTTTTAACCCCCTTAGGCTAGAAGAGCCTTAATTATGCATCCTAGCTTAAAACTTAGCTTCTGGGGGAAAAATTCCATTAAAAAATAATTATATCATAGGTTTGGTTAGATTTCCAGGCAGCCGCGAAGTAAGACAGGAAAGAAAAGCAGCTCACGTGGGTCCAGACAAAAGAGAAGAGAGGAGATTATTAATTACGTACTAGTGAATTGGCGGTTATTAGGTCACTCAGTAGAGATTCCCGTGTCTGGCCTGATTAGCCAATTACTATTCCTTATAAAGGCACTTATGCACTCTAGCCTCATGTTCGAGAGCTCAAAAAGACTATTTAGGGAACGATGTCCCAGAAACCTTAAGCGTAGATCTCCTAATGTCGGACAATGACAAAGAAGGGAAAGCCAAGTATCCTCGCATGGTTGCCAAGAGTGCAGTGTCCGGTAATGACCGAAACTACAGCACTCAATTGTGAGCGTGTCAAGCCAAGAAGATAGATAATATATCTTCTCGTCCACGATTCAGTCGGAGCCATACAGTTCTGGTTATAGTGCATATGGGTTACCAAACCCCATCTTGTCTGAGCGAGCTCATAGTATTTAGAAGTAACTGATATGAAGCTTGGATAACGGAAACCCACATGTCTCCGTCAGGCGGCATGGCTCCTTATTTCGCCAAATTATCAGCAACACAGTTGCCCGTTTAATTATAGTTATTAGCCAATAAAATATTTTAGGGGATTTTGGATATTTTCTAAAAAACTTTTGGGAATTAAAGAAATTGAGCTTTGATTTTGTTATTTTAAACTCTTAAGACTAATGGATCCCGTATTAGGCTTCGGAGCTTAAAACATAGCCTCTGGGATTTTTGGAAAAGTTTTTACGAATTCAAATTTTTTTTCAAAAATAATCTTATTCTTGAAATTTGACCTTATTATTGTTTGGTTGTAGTTATTAGCCAGTAAAATATTTTTGAGGATTTTGGATATTTTCTTAAAAATGTTGGGAATTTATGCTGGACCCCGAATTATTCTTCGGAACTTAAAATGTAGCTTCTGGGATTTTGGGTATTTTTGAAAAGTTTTTAGGAATTCAAAAATATTGTCATAAATAATCTTCTACTTAAAATTTAATCCTATTTTCGTTTGATTTTAGTTATTAGACACTAAAATATTTGTGGAGATTTTGGACATTTCTAAAAAAAATTTGGGAATTAAAAAAATTTAGCTACCATTTTGTTATTTTAAAAACTCTTATGACTACTGGACCCCGAATTATACTACGGAACTTAAAATGTTGCTTATGGGATTTTGGGTATTTCTGAAAAGTTTTTAGGAATTCAAAAATTTTGTCATAAAAAATCTTCTTCTTCAAATTTAATCCTATTTTCGTTTGATTTTAGTTATTAGACACTAAAATATTTGTGGGGATTTTGGACATTTCTAAAAAAAAATTGGGAATTAAAAAGATTAAGCTAAAATTTTGTTATTTTAAATTCTTAAAAACAATTCGAACCTGAATTAAGCTTCGGAACTTATAATTTAGCTTCTGGGATTTTGGAAATTTTCTAAAACAAATGGGAATTAAAAAAAATTAGTTACCATTTTGTTATTTTAAACTCTTTATACTAGTGGACTCCAAATTATGCTTCGGAACTAAAAATTTAGCTTCTGGTATTTTGGGTATTTTTGGGAAAAATTTTAGGAATTTGAATATTTTATGAAAAATTAAAATTTTATTGAAAAAAAAAATTTATTTGCATTTGATTAGAGTTATTACACATAAATAAATATTCATATCTAAACAGAATTTGTTTCTTCTTTCCTTTAATTTAACTTATTTTTCCTTTTGCATTTCTAAGTTATAGCTTTCACTCGCTAACAAAAAATCTGTTCAAAATAATTCTTTGCTGCACATTTCTTTTGCTTTAAATAAGCAAATTATAGCATTCCCTAAAGTCGCATTGACCTCAATCGCGAACTCAATTTTTTTTTTTTTTTCATTCTGGCTTGCTTCACTTCCACTAGTTTCATTTTGTTTTGGTAGCTGCTCACTACTAACACTGCCATAGTTTATGCTGCTGCTGAATCTGATGCTGTTGTTGTTTGTTTTTGTTAATATTTACTATCATTTAAGCAAGTATAAACAGGAAGAACTTATGGCTTGATGAGCAACAGCTAACTCATTATAATGGCTTTTTTATTTATTTTTTTTTTTTCCACATTTTTCTTTCTTCATTCATTTTATGTGTTTTACTTGTTTCTCAGGCACTTGTCTGTTTGCTGCATCAAACCCCTCATCTGTATATCGTACAAGTACAAACTCTTTCTAACTGTTAAGTGCTGTTTAGTGGGGGATTCTGGGGGAATGCTGGGGAAAGAAACTAACTAAGTTTTTCATAAATATTTATGACTTTATTAAAGGTGGTTGGGATTTGTACAAAACAGCAAAAAAAAAAAAAAACTACACAGACGGCAAAAACTTTAAACTTAATGCATAGTAACTTGTAGTTGCAAATAGCTGAGTGTGTCAAATGAATGAATGAAAGAATGAATGCAAAAGTTCTATATTTAACAGCAACTCTTGAGTTGCTTTTTAAAATTTTATTTTTGTTTATAAATTGTTGTTTATCAAAAGCAGCCACGTTAGCAGCAGTGCATTTGATTATATAACAAAGTTTATCGGCAAGAAAACAAAGACTTTTCATACAGACTTCCCGTTTTATCCTAACAAAACAAGAAAATATGATTATTCTAAGGTTCAGCCAGGCAAACTGGAATTTTGTTTGATAAAAGTCGAAACACTTTCCTTTCTTTATACAGACATAATTCACCACAATTTTTTTTTTTTTTTTTGACATGTATAGGAAATTGTATAAGATTTTTAACTAATAAAGTCCTTTTAATGCTGTATATGATTTTGATTACAGTTATTATTTTCATATCTAAAAAATTGTGTTTTTCCTTCAATTCATTTAAATTAATTTTATTATAATTAAATCATTTATTCAGTCCGCTGTTAATAAAATTAAATTATTTACACAAATTTATAGCTATGGTTGTTGTTTTGCAATAACACTTTTTTTTATATTAAATTTATAAAATGTCAGACAATTCAATTAATAATAAATATTGCAAATTAGGTTATGATTATCACAATAACAAAAATAACAGCGGCAGAAAAAAAAACAACTTTATATTAAAATAAAAATGCATTTAATATGTATTAAAAAAAATCAAATTCACACCTTAATTTACATATAAATATGATTTGAAAACGCTAGTTTTACTGATAAATTATAGGGTAATATTAGATAAATTGTTGGGTTTTGGCATGATGTGGGTAAAAATGGAAATTTTTAATGAAAATAATAATAACTAACGAAACTACTAAGGCAAGACTACGGAAATGTCTACAACTGAAAAATAAATTGAACAAAATAAAGAGTTACTTTTAAAGTACAATAAGTTTAAATTAGATAACACAAAGACCGATGATTGAAGACAAATCTGGACAATATTATTAATTGAGCTTGAAGCTAACATTTAACATCAAATAGAGCAGTGATTGAGCCAAAATTAGACATCACAAAGACCTATTACTGAAGTTGAAATTAGCAATCATACAGGTCGACGACTGAAGCAAGAATTGAACATCCTACTGACTATAATTTAAACAATACAAAGACCTACAATTCAAGCTTAAAGATTCAGCATTGAAGATAATATCAAATAAAATAAAGAAGCTTAACTTGTCAACATAAGAACCTATGGTTAACGGCACCCTAAGACTACATGAAGATATCCCATTGAAGTCAAACTTGGTCAACATGTTGAAGGCACTCAAAGACTACATAAAGACCTACGACTGAAACTAATCTAAGATTTCTAAGATCTTCCATTTCAGCTAAACTAAGACCACAAACAGATACACGTTTAAAGCCGAACTTGGACAAAACAAAGACCTACGATTGAAGCTACTCAAAACTATGTTAATATAAAACCTACGTCTGAAGCCAAACTTGGACAATTAAGACATTTAAGACATTCGCTTGAATCTGAAATTTGACTACATTAAGACCATCAACTGAAGCTGAAATTTGAATTCATGAAGACTGGCAATTAATGCTAAACTAAGACTACATTAAGCCCTTCATTTGACGAATAAATTTGATTTCGTGAAAACCTACGATTGAAGCTCAAATTTTACTTCATGAAGATTGAAATTTGACTTCATTAGGACCTTCAATTGAAGCTGAAATTTGACTTCATGTAGAACTACGAATAATGCTAAATGAAGACCATATTAAGACCTCCAATTGAAGATGAGATTTGACTTCAAGAAGATCTTCGATTATAGCCGAAATTTAACTTCATGAAGACCTTCAATTGAGGATGAAATTTGACTTAATTAAAACCTTCAATTGAAGCTGAAATTTGACTTCATGAAGAACTACGATTCATGCTAAATGAAGACTGCATTAAGACCTTAAATTGAGGCTGATATTTAAATTCAAGAAGACTAATTTAAAGCCGAAATTAAACTTCATGAAGACCTACGATTAATACTAAACTAAGATCACATTAAGACATTTAATTGAAGCTAAAATTTGACTTCATTAAGACCTTTAATTGAAGCTGAAATTTGACTTCATTAAGACCTTCAATTGAAGCTCAAATTTGACTTCATTAAGACCTTGGATTGAAACTGAAATTTAACTTCATGAAGACCTACAATTTAAGTTCAAATTTGACTTTATGAGCGCCTTCGATTGATGCTAAACTAGGACCACATTAAGACCTTCAATTAAAGCTTAAATTTGATTTCGTGGAGACCTACGGTTGAAGCTGGAATTATACTGTATGAAGACTTACGATTGAAGCCGAAAAAGACCTTCAATTAAAGATGAAATTTGACTTCATGAAGACCTACGATTGAAGCCGAAATTTGACTTCATTAAGACCTTCAATTGAAGCAGAAATTTGACTTCATTAAGTCCTTCGATTGAAGACTTGATTTGATTTCGTGAATACCTACGATTGAATCTGGAATTTTAATTCATCAAGAACTACGATTGATGCTGTTTTTTCATGAAGACCTATGATTGAAGCTCAAATTTGACTTTATAAGCACCTTCGATTGATGCTAAACCAAACCCACATTAAGACCTTCGATAGAGGATACAATTTACTTCATGAAGACTGATGATGATTGTAGCTAGAAATTAACTTCATGAAGACCTACGATCTAAGCTGAAATTTGACGACCTTTAATTGATGCTGAACTAAGACCACATTAAGACCTTCGATTGAACCTAGATATTGACTACATAACGATCTAAGATTGAAGCTGCAATTTTAAGTACGATTTATGCTGAAATTTGACTTCATGAACCCCTATTGAAGCTGAAATTAGACTACAAGAATTAAACTATATAAAGTCCAACAATTAAAGCTAAAATTGAACACCGATTAAAGCTGAAATTAAGCTTTATAAAGACATATAAATTCAACTAAAATTATACTAAATAACAGTTGTTATTTCCAATATTGAAGTCAGATTGGACAAGCTTTATAAAGACATATAAATTCAACTAAAATTATACTAAATAACAGTTGTTATTTCCAATATTGAAGTCAGATTGGACAACATAAATACCTACGATTGAAGCTTAAACTGAACTACATATAAACCTACGATTGAAGCTAAAATTTAATAATTTAAGGACCTAAGATTATAGCTAAAATGTAACTGTATTAAGATCTATGATTGTAACTAAATTTGAACTAATAAAAAACAACCCAGGATCGGAACTAAAATTGGTCAACATTAATACCTACAATTGATGTTAAATTTTAAATTGGAGCTTAAATTAGTCAACATTGCAACTAAAATTTAATAACAAAATGCTTAGAACATTGACATTGATACATATTCTGCATGAATCTCTACTACTATGGGATACGTATTTTGGACTAAAAATTTCGTAAGAATCATTGCTCACAGAACATTCAATATATATACTAATATACAGCCTTATTTAAAATGAATGGTGAAGGATATAAAAATAACTGTGACAGCAACTTAATTAATATGTATAAGTATGTTATGAAATTTACATTAGGATGGCACGAAATCTAGCACCAAAATTATTAGACTAGCTTTGAACAAAGACTTGTCTTTCAAAGGCTTACAAAACAGCATTTTACTAGTCAAACACCTTTCGGTTTATACCAGGAATTTTCAATAGTATTGTAAATATTGTATCTCTTTGAAACAAATATGAAAAAATTTTGTGAAAAAAAAATCTTTCTTGTCTGTGTTACACCAAACATAGTCAAAGATTCTCATATAGCAATTATATTTTACTATGAGAAACCCTGCATATTTTGTTGCTTCACTTTTGTATCACTGTGCAATTTAGAAGTATTGAGAAATTCTCTTCTTTTTTAGGTCCATACTAATGTACATTCAAGTGAGTGGATGTGTACGTTCAGTATGTGCTTACGTATAAGCTTATATGTAAGAGAATAAACGTCACCATCATCATAATATTCGATGACATCAACATCACTAATGACATGTGTCAAATAGCCATTTATATAACGACACACTCATACATACACACACATACAAAATGTATTGATATTATAAATAAATATTGCAGTATTTATTTTTGCCTGCTGCAGTAGGGTGCTGCATACATTTAAAATAAATAGATTAAATTAAGATAATCAAAACAGTTTTTATTTTATTAATTTGTCTTAATTATAAATAATTTTCAAGTAAATATCATAAATTGGTACAAGCGTATACGTAATAATTAATTCAAAAATATTTATCATACGCTCTAGGGTACATTAAAAGTAAAGGTCATTCCATGAACGCATATTATTATAACAAATATCAGTAAGGAGGATCATTAATCATAAAACTAGCTTACTATTCTTCAAATACATTTACTATAGAAACATTCTACAAGAGAAACAGTGGGACCAGCAAAAATAATGTAAAAAATTGGATTTCGAATAATGAAATCTTGCTATTGATACAAACGAATCCTTAAAAGATCAAGGTGGCACGGATTTGCATTGAGTAACCTGAATAATCTACTTTCTGTGAGCCAGTCTAATATATACTTAATACTGTATATATGAAAATGTAGGTCTACATATATTTGTATGCATATGAATGCGTAAGTTTGTATTGTCAATATTTAATACATTGAATGTGTAAAGTGATATTTACACATAAAAACCTGTGCTGTAATAATGTAATTTAACACACCAATATATACATATAGGTATGAGTGAACAGCATATATAAACACTCACATGTGTTTATATTATTAAACATATACTGAATGCATTTGCAACAGTCGCTAAAATACACATGTTGGTTTGACAGAGTTTATAAATTTTATGAACATTAACATGATTTTTTTTCAGAGTTGACATTAAATGCAATACACGCATTTGCATGTTCAGACACATGTAAATTGTAACGTGAGTGTATGTGAACGTGAATATAGGTAGATGTGAATGTATTCATTAACGGCTACATTATTGATATTTAAACACACATTGCTATGAGCTCATATACATAGCTGCAAAGTGTTACAATGTAGAAAAACAGCTGAGAGCAGAAGTTAAAGGATTTTAGAAAATAATCTTATGCACAGTTTTCGAACAGGAAAGTGTGGAAGTTTTCTTATAGAAAAGTGTCTTCGGTGGAAAACAGTTTTCTTATAGAAAAGTGTCTTTGGTGGAAGACAGTTTTCTTATAGAAAACTTCGGTGGAAGACAGTTTTCTTATAGAAAAGTGTCTTCGGTGGAAGACAGTTTTCTTTTAGAAAAGTGTCTGTGGAAGACAGTTTTCTTATAGAAAAGTGTCTTCGGTGGAAGACAGTTTTCTTATAGAAAAGTGTCTGTGGAAGACAGTTTTCTTATAGAAAAGTCTGTCTTCCACAGACACTTTTCTATAAGAAAACTGTCTTCCACAGACACTTTTCTGTAAGAAAACTGTCTTCCACCGAAGACACTTTTCTAAAAGAAAACTGTCTTCCACAGACACTTTTCTATAAGAAAACTGTCTTACACAGACACTTTTCTATAAGAAAACTGTCTTCCACAGACACTTTTCTATAAGAAAACTGTCTTCCACAGACACTTTTCTATAAGAAAACTGTCTTCCACAGACACTTTTCTATAAGAAAACTGTCTTCCACAGACACTTTTCTATAAGAAAACTGTCTTCCACAGACACTTTTCTATAAGAAAACTGTCTTCCACAGACACTTTTCTATAAGAAAACTGTCTTCCACAGACACTTTTCTATAAGAAAACTGTCTTCCACAGACACTTTTCTATAAGAAAACTGTCTTCCACAGACACTTTTCTATAAGAAAACTGTCTTCCACAGACACTTTTCTATAAGAAAACTGTCTTCCACAGACACTTTTCTATAAGAAAACTGTCTTCCACAGACACTTTTCTATAAGAAAACTGTCTTACACAGACACTTTTCTATAAGAAAACTGTCTTCCACAGACACTTTTCTATAAGAAAACTGTCTTCCACAGACACTTTTCTATAAGAAAACTGTCTTCCACAGACACTTTTCTATAAGAAAACTGTCTTCCACAGACACTTTTCTATAAGAAAACTGTCTTCTTCTTCTGTAAAAGACAGTTTTCTTATAGAAAAGTGTCTGTAAAAGACAGACTGTTTTCTTATATAGAAAATCAGACAGTTTTCTTATAGAAAAGTTTTCTTATAGAAAAGTGTCTGTAAAAGTCAGACAGTTTTCTTATAGAAAAGTGTCTGTAAAAGACAGACAGTTTTCTTATATAGAAAGTGTCTGTAAAAGTCAAAGACAGTTTTCTTATAGAAAAGTGTCTGTGATAGACAGTTTTCCTGTGAAATGTGAAAAATTCAATATTTCATGTTTCGAAGCAATATTTTCAAACTGCTCTCGTATTTTTTAAATTGTATAAGTGTGTGTATATTTGCTATTGATTGAGTGTGTATGCGTGTGTTAGTAAATACATCAATTCACATACATTCCCATCTACATGTTGACAGTTTGTTATATGACTTAATACTGATGATATTTATGAGTTGGTATTACGGATATTTGTATTTTTTCGCTGTTAATTTCCGCCTTTTTACATCTGCTCTTCCTTTTCTTAGGGCAATGATACTTTCGGGCTCATATTATATAAACTCAACAGTGAATATTGAATTTATTAAAAGAAGAAATGAAAACAAGTAAATTAAATACAAAAAGGGGAGCAAATTGATGGCGAATATTAAGGGCAGCCAGCAGTTAGATTTTATTAAGGTTTCTATTAAGAATCTACTTAACTTAGATTTAAGTTAATAGTTTTATTTCTAGTGAAACGATTTGGCTCATTTTTCATGCCAGCATAAATAGGTCAATACTAAGCATTCTGGCAAGGACTTATTAATCTCAAATTTATGTTTATCATGGGAGCTAGTTTTAAACACACAGGCAGGAGAATATTACTATATCTGGTAAGAATTCCATAAGAAAAATTAATGAAAATCGTACAATTTAGTGAAAATTTCCCTTCCTTCAACTATTTTAACAAATGTATATCAAAAATTTGTTTTTTATCTAAATAATAACTCCATTTTAAATTATGTAACTTACCTGATCTGTAAAGTTGTCTGTGTGAAACATTACTTTCACATAACTCGTCTCACTGATAAACGTTTGAGGTTGTTCGGCTTCACCACAAAACATGCCAGGCTCTCGTCGATTGGAGACATCAGTTTTGGCATTGCCATCCACAATCTAAAACAAAACGACAAAAAAAAAAAAACACACATACGTACACAAAATTTTACATTAAAAATTGATATAAATTGAAATTCATTACACGCCAGCGGAAACACAAGCAACATGTTTGAAAAAAAATATAAAAGAAAATATATTGAAAAAATGTCAAAAAAAAAAATCTATTGACTAAAAACAAAACTTATAACAGCAGGCTAATATTTTAGGAGTTTGAAGTTAAAAGTGTGTTCTTGATTTTGTTAGCTGGTTGGCTGAACTAAAATAAATATAAAGCTGTCAGCTACAGTATGATTATTCCCATATGTCATCATTTATGCTACAGCAGTAGTGGCCAACCATTTTTTTATTTTTTTTTTTTTTTTTGATTTTGTTACTGAAGGGCTGATGTTAGAAGCTTTTTTTTTTTGATATTTTCTTTACACCAGGGAGTGTTTGCAAAAAAAAACGTCTAGTGCTATTTACTGTTAAACAAAGCGGAAGTGGAAATCAACTACAAACACACTCACTCACTCATAGTATAAAAATGAATTTTTTTTATTTGACATATCTCACAAATAGAAAGCCAAAAAAAAAACAGTTTGAAGAAAACATTATTTAGTCTTTTGCTATCATTAGTATGATGTCCATATGTTGAGCTCATGTCATACATTTATTTTCCAGGAAGAATAGAAAATACTCACACACTTCAAACATATATTATCGAGTTACTGTGTGTAACTGTGTAAGAATTTGTGTGAGACAATGTCTGAGTTTTTTTACTGGGAATTAGGGTGGCTCCATGAAAATATCATCTTGAGACTGTTGTCATTATTTTAATCTAGATAAACTATTCATATTCAAACAGTTTTTTAAAGACAAGTGTTCGTCTCCGTAAGACAGATATATAATAGTAGAAAGTCTATATAGAAAGTCTTAGAAAATATAATATATATCAATCTAAATATATAAAAGAGTAACGTTACCGAGTGGCTGATTGCTTCCACATCGCCCAGCCCAAACGCCAAAAAGGTTGGACATTTGGAAACATGGATATAAATGGGAGAATCCACTAAAAGGGGATTTTTGGAAATTCTTAAGTTAAGGGGGTAAAAACGGGTAAACTCAGTAACCTTATATCTTCTAAACTAATGTAATTACAAACGAAATTTAAAATTCATATTTATCTAATCAAAACATTATGATATTTAAGTAACTTTCCGAAATCTGTGAGTAGTTTCTTCTTTCTAAATCCGCCGGAAGCCTTAAATAAGTTAATATTAAACCAAGTTACTGGCTTGGAAGTGCGTGTCTTTTTAGGACTGTTTTCTTCTTTCCAAGACAGTTTTCTTATAGAAAAGTGCTGCCCTAATACACATACAAACGCCTAAGTACGTGTATTTTGTAAGTCAGCACAGCTTATATTAAGCAATAAATTAAATTTGATATCTTGGTATTTTATTTTCTTAAAATTTTTTCTGCACCCCAGACTTGATGTGTGTTTTGTTAGTTTGTCTTGGGCCATAAATCACAATTCCCCAGAGCCTTAATTCATGGCAAACAATAAATGTTAACAAATTATATTAAGCTTTATATGTGTGTGGGTCTGACAAAACAAAAACTTTAAAGTTAACACTTAAAGTTTTAGTAACAATAATAATAAAAAATCAATCAAAAATATTTAAGTATTTTTCTATTGGTATAATTCTCACCTGCAAATAACCACCCTCACAGTGTGTGGCATTCATTAGTGTGCCAATTTTGAACTTTTTAAATCTTAGTCTCAGCACAAAATCTCGGGGAGCACCTTTCAGTGTGCGAAAACGGTACCAGCAGGTTAAGGGTCGCCCCACATTTTGATTCGTCACCTCAGGCGAGCTGACATCTTCGAAAATATCCACGGTTTTGTTGCACTGGTCTTTGGTGATGTCGGAGGAGCCGCCTGGAAATGATATAAAAAGAAAACTTTTGTTAAATTTAAGCCTAAAAGTATGCAATGTTTTTTGATTTATGTTTATATTAGATTTTAACGCTTTTTTAACGGTAAGTTATCACCAGCTCATCGAATTTCAGTATATTGAAAGCCACAGGATATTGATAACAATCCCTTTGATTACATACATTTTTTACTTAACAATTGTATTTAAGCCTTTAATATACATGTTTCTGCTTTATTTTCTCTAATTAATAAATACAATCATTCTTTTGCTTACACAAACATGATGAGCTGCTGCCTTCTTTTTGCAAAACAACTTGATTCAAATTTATTTTGTTTTAATAAAATTTCCACAATTCTCTTTGTTTAATTTAAACTCCATATTGTATAGCTCTGTTTCATTTAATTCCTTTGCACGAGTATAAAGCAAAAATTTTATGCAAAATGAATATAATTCACAAAAGAAACTAACAGCAAGTCATGACAATAATAAGTATTATCATCAAGCCCAACAAAGAAAAAAAAATAAACACAAATTTCACTAATAGACTCCAACCAGAGCTGTTGTGTGAAATCCAGCATAAAAGAATGAACAGACAAATGAAATCGCCGAAAAACCTAAAAAATCCTTTAGAAGAAAAAAAATTCAATTCAAAAAACGAAATAAAAAAAATCAGCAGGAAGTTTTAACGAAAAAACATGACTGTCACGTTTCAGCCAGCAAATATTTATGGAAAAAAAGTCTAAGAGAGGAAGTATAATTCAAAAGATTTTAATTTAGACTTACTTGCATTTACTGGAATTTACAAAAGATTATTTGGGAAACTTTTCCATACGAAAGACACTTATCTGCCTTTCTACAGACTGTTTTCTATAAGAAACCTGTCTTCTAAAGACTGTTTTCTATAAGAAAACTGTCTTCTAAAGACTGTTTTCTATAAGAAAACTGTCTTCTAAAGACTGCTTTCTATAAGAAAACTGTCTTCTAAAGACTGTTTTCTATAAGAAAACTGTCTTCTAAAGACTGTTTTCTATAAGAAAACTGTCTTCTAAAGACTGTTTTCTATAAGAAAACTGTCTTCTAAAGACTGTTTTCTATAAGAAAACTGTCTTCTGTAGAAGACAGTTTTCTTATAGAAAACTGTCTTCTAAAGACTGTTTTCTATAAGAAAACTGTCTTCTAAAGACTGTTTTCTATAGGAAAACTGTCTTCTAAAGAGTGTTTTCTATAAGAAAACTGTCTTCTAAAGACTGTTTTGTATAAGAAAACTGTCTTCTAAAGACTGTCTTCAATAAGAAAACTGTCTTTCAAAGACCGTTTTCAATAAGAAAACTGTCTTTTAAAGACTGTTTTCAATACGAAAACTGTCTTTTAAGGACTGTTTTCTATAGGAAAACTGTCTTTTAAAGAATGTATTCTATAGGAAAACTGTTTTTTAAAGACTGTTTTCTATAAGAAAACTGTTTTTTAAAGACTGTTTTCTATAGAAAAACTGTCTTTTAAAGACTGTTTTCTATAGGAAAACTGTCTTTTAAAGACTGTTTTCTATAGGAAAACTGTCTTTTAAAGACTATTTTTTTATAGGAAAACTGTCTTTTAAAGACTGTTTTCTATAGGAAAACTGTCTTTTAAAGACTGTTTTCTATAGGAAAACTGTCTTTTAAAGACTGTTTTCTATAGGAAAACTGTCTTTTAAAGACTGTTTTCTATAGGAAAACTGTCTTTTAAAGACTGTTTTCTATAAGAAAACTGTCTTTTAAAGACTGTTTTCTATTGGAAAACTGTCTTTTAAAGACTGTTTTCTATAGGAAAACTGTCTTTTAAAGACTGTTTTCTATAGGAAAACTGTCTTTTAAAGACTGTTTTCTATAGGAAAACTGTCTTTTAAAGACTGTTTTTTATAGGAAAACTGTCTTTTAAAGCTGTTTTTTATAGGAAAACTGTCTTTTAAAGAATGTATTCTATAGGAAAACTGTATTTTAAAGACTGTTTTCTATAGGAAAACTGTCTTCTAAAGACTGTTTTCTATAAGAAAACTGTCTTCTAAAGACTGTTTTCTATAAGAAAACTGTTTTCTAAAGACTGTTTTCTATAAGAAAACTGTCTTCTAAAGACTGTTTTCTATAAGAAAACTGTCTTCTAAAGACTGTTTTCTATAAGAAAACTGTCTTCTAAAGTCAGTTTTCTTAGTTTTCTATAAGAAAACTGTGTTCTAAGGTCAGTTTTCTATAAGAAAACTGTCTTTTAAAGACTGTTTTCTAAAGGAAAACTGTCTTTCAAAGCTGTTTTTCATAGGAAAACTGTCTTTTAAAGAATGTATTCTATAGGAAAAGTGTATTTTAAAGACTGTTTTCTATAGGAAAACTGTATTTTAAAGACTGTTTTCTATTGGAAAACTGTCTTCTAAAGACTGTTTTCTATAAGAAAACTGTCTTCTGGAGACTGTTTTCTATAAGACAACTGTCTTCTAAAGACTGTTTTCTATAAGACAACTGTCTTCTAAAGACTGTTTTCTATAAGAAAATTGTCTTTTAAAGACTGTTTTCTATTGGAAAACTGTCTTTTAAAGACTGTTTTCTATAGGAAAACTGTCCTTTAAAGACTGTTTTCTATAGGAAAACTGTCTTTTAAAGACTGTTTTCTATAGGAAAACTGTTTTCTTACAGAAACTGTATTCTTAAGTCAGTTTTCTTATAGAAAACTGTCTTCTAAAGTCAGTTTTCTTATAGAAAACTGTCTTCTCAAGACTGTTTTTTATAAGATAACTGTCTTCTAAAGTCATTTTTCTATAAGAAAACTGTCTTCTAAAGTCAGCTTTCTTATAGAAAGCTATCTTCTAAAGTCAATTTCTTATAGAAAACTGTCTTCTAAAGTCAGTTTTCTTATGGAAAACTGTCTTCTTAAGTCAGTTTTCTTGTAGAAAACTGTATTCTAAAGTCAGTTTTCTATAAGAAAACTTATAGAGAACTGTCTTCTAAAGTCAATTTTCTATAAGAAACCCGTTTTCTAAAGTCAGTTTTCTATATGAAAACTGTCTTCTAAAATCAGTTTTCTATAGGAAAACTGTCTTCTTAAGTCAGTTTTCTATAAGAAAACTGTCTTCTAAAGTCAGTTTTCTAAAAGAAAACGGTCTTCTAAAGTCAGTTTTCTATAAGAAAACTTTAGTTTATGCTCCACTTGAAGTTAATATTTAACCGCCTTTAGCGTTTCTGTTGGTTGAATCATAATTTATGCCTTTTCCCCTTTTCAGTATTCATTTAATTCTGTCTACATCTTATTTAAATAGTATAATTTTCTTGTTAAAAAAATCATACAAAATATCCATAATGTGCTTATTATAGTGACGACAGCATAGCACACAAACATATATTAGAATAGAAACTTATTTCTGGATTTCCTTTCTTTACGGACAACAGTTGTACACAACTGATTATAATTTAGCAAAAGTTTTTCTTTTATGGTGTTTGATTTGTATTTTTATGGCTGTGATTATATTTTCATCTTATTTTTTTGTTGGCTTTTGTTGCCAAAGTAATATTATTTGTACTTTACTTTTTTTATACAACATTTATGTCACTACAAGTACAATTGAGAAGAAATAGCCAGAGGATACACAGAGAAAATAAATGAAAAATATTTCAGCCTGGAATTATGGGTAGGAAGTCTGTATGACTGTATGACTTATGTACAATGATAATGACAAGTATGTGAGGCATGCCTTCACATAAAACCAAATCCATGTAACCATCTCTATTTAAACAAATACAAATGCAAACATCTTTTATATTCCATGATGGACTTCATTTGTTAATTTAGTTTTGTGGGATTCTTTCCCTTGTAGATTTTTTTTGCCATTATAGTGTTTTTTTTTTATTTTTCTCTTGTCCAAGTTTTAGGGAACAATAGTGCTGTACATTGTGCTGAATTTGTAATTCACGTTACCGCCTTTTATTACATTCAAACTTGAAAAACTTGTGTAGGAAGTTTGTTTTTTGTGAGCTGTTTTTTTCTGTCTTCTTGCAAAAATTTTTTTTGGTAGGGGCGAGTAATAGAAAAAATGTAATGTTGAAAACTTCTAACAGAAGTTGCAGATAATATGACATGGCGTGTTTTTTTTTATTCACACTTTAATTTATAAATTTAGCATATTTTTTTATAGTTAGACTTTATTTTTTTTTTTTTTTTGATGTTGAAAAAGGGCCATTCATTATGTTGGACAGTGAGATGCTTTATTGTTTTGTACAGAAGTTTAAAGACAAAAAAGAAGGAAATGAAGTACTCTACTCTACAACTTTTTCTTATAGAAGTTTTCTCTAAAGGAAACAGTCTTTATAACACAGTATGCCTATAGACACAAAACTATCTGTGCAGTACAGTTTACCTTATAGAAAACAGTCTTTGGAAGAAAAGTTTTCTATAGAAAACAGTGTATTTGTTTGTAGGGCAGCTTTCTTATAAAGCGTTGCAGTTTTTGTAAATTAATTTCTTATAAAAAGAGTTTGATTTTGTAAGACAAAGTGGCAAAACGTAAATGATTTCAATTCAAATACAATATGGTCAAGTTTGACTATCTCTACATCGTCCTGTATGTCATTTAAATTGTAACATGTTTAATTTATAGATATAGTGAGTTCTCCTCTACAATTTGTGTAAACATTGTTTTCATATTTGAGGAGTAATTTACAAGTTATATGCAAATTTATTAATATAGTATGGAATGTAGTAGGTGGCGTATGAGTATTATTTAATTATATTTTAATTAATTAATACTCATACGCAATCATTACTGAATTGAACTATACTCATACGTTGCCATTAGGAAGTGTTAATTTTATAGTTTTAAGCAGATTCAGTCAAAGTAACGAATTGTTTTTAAAAGGGTTTGTTCACTTTCAAGTTAATCAATTTTGACACATTGTAGTTCACCAATTTTAACTTTTATTTAGTTCAAGTTTAGCTTCAATCGTATGTCTCTATGTAGTTCAATTTTAGCTTCAATCTTAGGACTTTCTGTAGTTGAATTTTAGCTTCAATCGTAACTCGTTATGTTACTCAACTTCAGCTTCAATCGCAGCTCTTTATGTTGATAAATTTTAGCTTCATTTACACATCTTAATCCGGAGCTCGTAGTTCAATTTAGCTTCAACCGTAGCTTCTTATATAGTTCAATTTTAGCTTCAATCGTAGTTTGTTATGTTGCTCAATTTCAGCTTCAGCTGTAGCTCGCTATGTTGTTCACTTTTAGCTCCAATCTTACCTCGTTATGTTGTTAAATTTTGTCTTCAATCGTAACTCGTTCTGTTGTTCAATTTTAGCTTCAGCACCTTATATAGTTAAATATTAGCTACAATTGTAGCCATTATGTTGCTCAATTTCAGCATCAGTTGCAGATCGCTATGTTGTTCACTTTTAGCTCCAATCGTACTTCGTTACGTTGTTCAATTTTAGCTTCAATCTCAGCTCTTTACGTTGTTCAATTTTAGCTTCAATCGCAGCTCTTTATGTTGTTAAATTTTAACTTCAATCGCAGTTCTTTACGTTGTTCAATTTTAGCTTCAATCTCAGCTCTTTACGTTGTTCAGTTTTAGCTTCAGTCATAGCTCCTCATGTAGTTCAATTTCAGCTTCAATCTTAGGTATTTTTGTAGTTCAATTTTAGCTTCAATCTCTGCTGTTTCTGGAGTTGAATTTTACTTCAATCGCAGCTCTTTATGTTGTTCAATTTCAGCTTCAGTCGTAGCTCCACATGTTGTTCAATTTTAGCTTCAGTCTTAGCTCTTTTTGTAGTTCAATTTTAGCTTCAATCTTAGCTCTTTTTGTAGTTCAAATTTAACTTCAATCGTTACTTTTTATGTTGCCAAATTTTAGCTTCAGTCATAGCTCCTCCTGTTGTTCAATTTTAGCTTCAATCTTAGCTCTTTATGTGGTCCAATTTTAACTTCAATCGCAGCTCCTTATATTGTTCAATTTTAGCTTCAATTGCACCTCTTAGTGCTGTTCAATTTTAGCTTCAATCGTAGTTCAATTTTGACTTCAATCTAAGCTCCTCATGTAGTTCAATTTTAGCTTAAAACGCTGCTTGTTATGTTGTTCAAATTTAGCTTCAATCGCAGCTCTCTATGTTGTTCAATTTTAGCTTCAATTCTAACTCATTATGTAGCTTAATTTTGGATTCAATCCTAGCTTATTAAGTACGTAGTTCAATTTTAGCTTCACTCGTAGCTCTTAATGAAGTTCTGCCTTCCTTAGGATTTGGTAGATATGGTTTTCTCCCGTTTATTCCCATTTTCTAATATCTATCTTCAATTTTATCTTAAAACGCTGCTTGTTATGTTGTTCAAGTTTAGCTTCAATCATAGCTTTTTTTAACTTCAATTCTAACTCATTAGTTTGCTCAATTTTGGATTCAATCCTAGCTACTTAAGTACGTAGTTCAATTTTAGCTTCACTCGTAGCTCTTTATGTAATTCTTCCTTCCTTAAGATTTGGTAGATGTGGTTTTCTCCCGCTTCTTCTCATTTTCTAATATCTTTCTTAGTTTTCTTGGTAAATGTCACAGAGTCTCAAGCTGAATTTTAAATTTTCACAAAGAAATTGTTTTGTGTACATAATTTTGTTTCAAAAACATTAATTATATGCTAGAAAAAATCCTCTACAATCCAGAAAAAAAACAAAATTCTGTGCACATATTTTAGAGAAACGCTAAAAAATCGCTTCGCAAAGAATGTTTCATTATTAGACGCAAAAAATTTCAATTTAAAAAGGAAACCCACAAGCTTCAATAAAACGCAACAAGTAAAATAACATCCAAAAGCAACAAGAACATGAGCATGTGTATTATTTTCAACACGACTGATTATGAATAATGGTGACATCAAAAGATTAATAATAAGAAATGAATAAACAACCCAGGAAAGGAAAAACTTTAATATAAACCAAATACCTTCAAAACCACAAACACAAAATGAGCAAATACAAGGAGTCGCAAGCACAAATTTTAACAAAGATAATTCTATGGTACTGTAGCCAGCAAATTAATAAGACTTACATAACAGATTTCTAAAAACAGAGTTTTAAAGGAATTAATAGTTAGAAATACAGCTTTCATTGTTATAAATTGATGTCTAAAGTCATTTAACTCCTTTAAAATCCTGCTTATTAAACTCTTAGCGGTTAAAGGCTCCAATGGCCTCATGGCAAGACTAAATTAGACATGATATGAATACTTTTTGCTTTGAATAGAAATAAAATCTAGAGAAAAAGGCAACACAATGAAGCAAAGACTGAAGCGAAACAACAATGAAAATCCTTGTCAATTTTGTGAACAACAGTAGCAGCATTAACATTACTACTATTACTACATGAATGGATAGAAGATTTAAAGAACTGCAAATGGCAGAAGCACGCTACTTACAGTCTAACAGATATATAAGAATAAGGTTTGTATTCAAGATAAAAAAATTAAAATTTTCTAATGTGTAGACAAAGTATCAAATAAAAATTTTAAATAGTAAACGATTTTTTCATATTGGGAGTTAAATTTCAACAAACTGTACATCACCCTGTAGATCACTAAGGTGGTAACATGTTTAATTTTTAAAAAGCTAAAGTCCTCCTCTATAATTGTTCCATATAATGTTTTGACATTTGACCAGTAGTTTACAAGTGAAATACAAATTTATAACCATAGTATCCAACGTACTAGGTGACGTATGAGTATTATTTAATTGTATATCAATTGCATAATACTCATACGCAGTCACTAGTGAAATCGACTAAAATTAAAATATGTATGACTTAAAAACGCGGGATATTTTAAAGTTTTTAGCTTTTATTTTGAAACATTTGTACAATATAAATTTATTCAAAGTGTTGGCCATTGTTAGCTATTACCTTTTCCAATCTGTTTGGCAACATATAAATTCCAAGCCAAAAGAACTGCTCAACTTTTAAGGCCAATATCGAAACAAGCCAATTTCCCCTACTCAGTTCTGAAGTGAAGTATCCCAGAGAGAGCGTTCTGTATCGACCGAAACTGGTTCTGATTATAAAGCGGGTGAGGCAAAACTTCTCAACCACTTCTTTCTAAATAGTTTTTTACAGGTATTGCAACATGTGGCCGAGTGTTGTCATTATAGAATAATACGATTTATGTCTGACTGCATATTCTGGGAGTTTTTCGGCCAATGCTCACTTCAAACGAACCAGTTGCAATCGGTACATTTCCCTGTGATGGTCTGGTCAAATCTCAGCAGCTTATAATAGGACTCTTTTGGTCCCACCAAATACAGAGCATTTCCCTTAGCACCATGGATAATTGATTAAAATTCAAATTCAACCCAAGAACGAATACGTTTCATAGTGTATCCACGGGGGATGTCAAAGAACGGTTCAGGGCCTATAAAGGAGCGTCGAGCGCCCCTGTTGGCAAGACGTTGGCAACAGGGCAATCGTCACGTTCATTAACAGCATGACCTTCATGGCCAGGTACCCAGCACAATGTAAGTTCATTGTGTGCGCCGAGTTCATTCAAGAATGTCCAGCAGTCCATAGCAACATCAGACTTCACTTCATATGACGATAATGGTCTAAGAGCAGTCTGATTGTCAGATATAATAAATATTTTATTATTCCTTGATCTCCTTCTTAAACATTCATTGGAGCATATAAGGATGGCGTAAATCTCAGCCTGAAATATTGATGGGAATGCACCCATTGGGATACCCCTTTGAAAATCGGGTCCATAGATACCAGCCCCAGTGTCACCATTAGCCTGTTTGGAACCATCAGTCAACCATACTTGATCGGCATTATTCTGCCACCATGTCTGATTTAACCACTCTTCCCTTTCAGGTATAAGGACCTTAAACTTCTTATCTTACACCAGAGTTGGTAATATATGGTCCGATATTGCAATACTAGGATCATTTTCAAAGATGCCTAGAATGCGCATGTAGCCAACCAGATCTCCCAGGAGTACACCGGTTATCCCCGGTATTCTGGATGCACTCCTATAGACCTCCCCCATTACCAATATATGTAAGGGTGGGATGTGAAGGATTGCACCCAGAGCATGAGTGAGTTAGGTCCTCATGGACCCAGTAATAGAGACACAGATGAGGCGATATATCTTGTCAAGTAATGCTCTCGCGGTCACCTGTATTATGTTATTATTGGCCTAATTACCGTAATAAAAGACCAGTAAATCATTTTAGGTTTTAACCCGCACGTTGTACCAAAAATACGCTGACAGGCATAGTGTTGGATAAATGAGAATTCCAAGTGAGAGTCCTATCAAGTGTAACCCCGAGATATTTTATCTAATTAGAAAACCCTATAGATAACCCATTCAATGTAGGCTCTATGAGTCTAATAACTCTCCGTTTTGTAAATGGTACAAGAATTGTCTTTGTTGGGTTAATGGTCAGCCCCCTATCCAAGCACCACTTGGTGGTTATATTCAGAGCAGTCGGCATCCTTTTCGATATCTTTACGTCATCCCACCCAGGAACAGAGATTACTAAGTCGTCGGCGTAACCATATGTATGGAAACCTAAGTTTTTAAGTTCTTCCAGAAGTTCATCGATAACTAGAGTCCACAAAAGAGGTTATAGTTCGTAACCTTGTGGACATCCCCTAGTTGACACCGTTACATAGTTTAAACTTGGATTCAATCGTAGATGTTTACGTAGATCAAATTTAGCTCCAGACGTAGGTCCTTCTGTCAAACAATTAAAGTTTCAAGCTTAGATCCTTACATATTTCAAGCTTAGCTTCAATCGTAGATCGTTATATGGTTTATATCTAGCTTCAATTGTAGGTCTTTAATTAGTTTAAGTTTAGCTTTAATTGCAGGTATCTACATAGTAAAAGTTCAGCTTCAAACGTGATTATTTGTATATATATCTGTTACCAAAGCTTTCTATAACCAAGTATGCTTATCTTATTTAAAATTGTGGTATATTTTAAACAAGTATAAAACTAAATAACCAGAAAAACAACAGAAAACAAAAGATATGTAAATAATACAAGACATGATGTTAAATTAAAAAAAAAGACTAAAACACAATGTAAAGAAATTTAAAAAAAATGGGATAAAATTATAGACTAGAGAACAGAAGCAGAAACGAATAAATAAGAAAATAATATGATATGCAAACAATAAAAGGAATCCATACAAAGAAGGAAGGAAGGAAAGAAAAAAACTGGAAAATAAAAATTAACAAAACAGCCACAAACACACAGACAGAGAGACAGACAAATAAACGGACAGTGACAAAGACAGAAGGAGTAACCCGCCAAAGTAAACTAAACACAAGGCTAAACAGACTAAAAGACATTTACTACGACAGCAAGACAAACAGATGGCAAGTAGTAAACTCCTACAAACACTCAAATACATATAAAAATAAATGTTTGAAAATATTCAAAGAACAATGTTACATCTCGCTAGACCTTTTTATGAGAAAATAAATAAACTGAAATGAAATCAAATGACTGAAATGGCTCAGACTAGTTTGAAATACTGAAAATAAACATTTTAACTACTACATAGTCTTTACTGTTAGGTCTAATACAGGGGATTTTGCTTTCACTCTAACGACAAGTATGTGTATGAATAAAGATGATGCTGTTAAGTAATAAATCTGTTTAATTTATCAAAAAGTTTCATAGTGATTTAATTTTTTTTTTTCATACTACAATACAAATCCATGTGTGTTTATAAACCTAAGGCATAATGTCACTGTGCTTTTGAAACACACATAGAGTCACACATAAATTTCAGTTTAAATGACAGGACTTAACAATGGACACAAGAACCACATGTAGAAATGTTCTCACACCCAGTCCTTTATTTAGTGTTTAACTATAGGAAAAAGAAAAAAACAACAAAGACCTCGTCCAGAAAACACATTTAAATACAACACCCCCATCTCACACTGTAGCTACTTTACTTTAAGTTTATTTTAGTTATCTAAATTTTTTGTTTGTTTAGATTTTAATGTCAAGAGTCTTTTTGCCATTTTATGCCTGGTAATTTTTATTAACATGTTTATATTTGATTTTTATTGCCTTCAAAACTGTTATATGATTTTAGGCCATATGCTTAATACAAACAAATAGTTAGATGATGTTATTGCCCCAGCATAAACTAGCATAAACCGCAAGGCGAAAACTAGGCAATGGGTATTAGAACATACTTTTAAGTTAAGGGATCAGCAAAATGTATCTTAGACTCCATAAATAAAGGTTGGACCTTAATAAAATCCTAAATCTGTCTAACTGTCTGTGTAAAACAAGCTCACGTGCAAAATACCCAACCTAATACACTAAAACTTATACAATGAATTTTTCATTGTTCTAGAAAGTTTGCTATTGAAAATCAGTAAAGAAACATCAGTAGAAAGAAAGTCATGAACCAACAAAGGCACACGTTCGATATTATCATGACTAGTAGGTCTTTCAATTGAAACAACATTTTTTCAATCGTAAGTCCTTCTGTTGTTCTATTTCAAAGGTAGAACCAACATACTGAACAATTTTTGCATCAATTGTATGTTAAAAGCTGAACAATGTTAGCTTCAATCGTAGGTCTTTATGTTGAATCGTACAAGCTTCCGTTGTGCCTCTTTATGTTGAACGACATTCTTATCAATCATATATCGATCAATTTAACCTTCAAGTTTGGCTTTAATCAGCCTAAGTTTAGGTGTTTTTATTGAGCAATTTTATCTTCAAGTTTGGCTTTATCTTTAACTTTAATTGTAGATATTTTCAAAGTCAGTTTTAGCTTCAATCGTGGCTCTTTTTAACTCAAATTTAAGCTTCAATCGAGGGTGTTTTTAAACTCAAATTTCAGCTTCAATCTAACGTATTTTTAAACTCAAATTTTAGCTTCAATCGTGGGTATTTTTAAATTCACATTTTAGATTCATTCATGGGTCTTTTTACACTCAAATTTTTGCTTCAATCGTGGGTCTTTTTAAACTCAAATTTCAGCTTCAATCGTGGGTCTTTTTAAACTCAAATTTAAGCTTCAATCGTAGGTCTTTTTAAACTCAAATTTTGGACTCAATCGTAGGTCGTTTTAAACCTAAATTTTAGCTTCAATAGTGGGTTTTTTTAAACTAAAACGTTAGTTTCAATCGTGAGTCTTTTTAAACTCAAATCTTAGCCTCAATCGTGGGTCTTTTTAAACTCAAATTTTAGCTTCAATCGTGGGTCTTTTTATACTCAAACTTTAGCTTAAATCTAAGGTATTTTTAAACTCAAATTTTAGATGCAATCTAAAGTCTTTTTAAACTCAAACTTTAGCTTCAATCGTGAGTCTTTTTAAACTCAAATTTTAGCCTCAAGCGTCGGTCTTTTTAAACTCAAATTTTAGCCTCAATCGTGGGTCTTTTTAAACTCAAATTTTAGCTTCAATCGTGGGTCTTTTTATACTCAAACTTTAGCTTAAATCTAAGGTATTTTTAAACTCAAATTTTAGATGCAATCTAAAGTCTTTTTAAACTCAAATTTTAGCTTCAATCGTGGGTCTTTTTAAACTTAAATTTTAGCTTCATTTATGGATCATTTAAAACTCAAATTTTAGCCTCATTCGTGGGTCTTTTTAAACTCAAATTTTAGCTTCAATATAAGGTCCTTTTAAACTCAAATTTCAGCTTCAATAGTGGGTATTTTTAAACTCAAATTTTAGCTTCAATATAAGGTCCTTTTTAAACTCAAATTTTAGCTTCAATCGTGGCTTCTTTTAAGCTCAAATTTTAGCTTCAATCGTGGGTCTTTTTATACTCAAACTTTAGCTTAAATCTAAGGTATTTTTAAACTTAAATTTTAGATGCAATCTAAAGTCTTTTTAAACTCAAACTTTAGCTTCAATCGTGAGTCTTTTTAAACTCAAATTTTAGCCTCAATCGTCGGTCTTTTTAAACTCAAAGACCGACGATCGTGGGTCTTTTTATACTCAAACTTTAGCTTAAATCTAAGGTATTTTTAAACTCAAATTTTAGATGCAATCTAAAGTCTTTTTAAACTAAAATTTTAGCTTCAACCGTGGGTCTTTTTAAACTTAAATTTTAGCTTCATTTATGGATCATTTAAAACTCAAATTTTAGCCTCATTCGTGGGTCTTTTTAAACTCAAATTTTAGCTTCAATATAAGGTTTTAAACTCAAATTTCAGCTTCAATAGTGGGTATTTTTAAACTCAAATTTTAGCTTCAATATAAGGTCCTTTTTAAACTCAAAATTTTTGCTTCAATCGTGGTTCTTTTTAACTCAAATTTAAGCTTCAATCGTAGGACTTTTTAAACTCAAAATTTTAGCTTCAATCGTGGGTCTTTTTAAACTTAAATTTTAGCTTCAATCGTGGGTTTTTTTAAACTCAAATTTTCGCTTCATTCGTTGGTCTTTTTAAACTCAATTTTTTGCTTAAATCGTGGATGTTTTTATGCTAAAATTTTAGCTTTAGTCATGAGTCTTTTTAAACTCAAATTTTAGTTTCAATTGTGGGTCTTTTTAAACTCAAATTTTAGCTTCAATCGTGGGTCTTTTAAACTCAAATTTTAGCTTCATTCGAGATCAATTTCGAAACCATCTTATCATGGCACACCCGGTCAAATTCTTTCGAAATGTCGAGTGCGTCTACCTTACTCTCTTGCATACGATGCTTTGATTGACACCACAGTTGTGAAAGAAACGCCATTTTTGTAGTTACATTGTAACTCCAATCGTGGGTCATTATATAGTTACATTTAAGCTTCAATCTTAAGTATTTACATAAGTCAAGATTAGCTTTAATCGCACCTCTTTACATTGTTTAATTTTACAAATACGAGAGTGGGTCAATAAGTCAGCGATCTTTTGAAAATCCCGGTCCTAAACTGATAGGGCATCAATGCTCTTGTCAACAGGAAACTGTTGGTAGACTCCTGTCAATATTTGAACAAGCTGCGTCATTTAGTTTGTGTTTGACAGTCACTGAAAACAGACTACCTCGTGAATTTCGTCCACCATCTCTCAAATTGATATATACTATGAGAACTCTACACCATTAATTTTAATGGTAAAACAGTGTTTTACTGAATTTCGTTGTGACCATACAGAACAGAAGATGCCGAACGTTTTTGATTCCCAAATGAGGTCTCTAGACCAGAAACTATTGAACACTTCGCGTTATGGTGTTGGCCGATCGGAGATTGAAAGTGCGAGAGCTTGTGGAAGCCATAGGCCTCTAACATAGCTCAGTGGTTTCAATTTTAAACGATCACTTTGTTATGAGAAAACTTTCCACAAGAAGGCCAACGTGTTTGCTCACAATCGGGGGCACAAAAGGGTACACAAATGAGCAGTTTCCATGACAAAAAAAAATTAATTAACTCCAACGATGATGACGATTGATGACCTTCACAAATCTTATTTTTTGGAAGGGATAAACAAATTGGAGAAACATAGGACAAAGTGTATAGAGCTTAAAGGAGACTGTGTTAAAAATAAAATAATTGTTGATCCAAAAACCAGTGTTTCATTCAAAAAGTAACAGATTTATAGTTTTATGCGATCAATTCGTTTTAGTGAAATTACGACATTCTAAAAGTTTCATCTTTAAAACATCATAAATATGTTATTTTGGAACTAATTTTGAACTGGTTTCTTTTGTTTGCTAGATATGAGTTACTCCTTTTATGATCGCGGTAGTTCTTTTGGGAGTTTATCGGTCAACATGTTATACTTAATGAAATCCAAGTCAATAAGTTTGTAGCTATTTTACCCTTTCCATCACTTCATAAACTTTTACTCCAACCAATATCCGACTTCCTTCCTTGCTGCTTTACCCTTAAGATAAGTTCTTTGTTTTTCAATAAATCTCGATAATATTTTTACCATACACATATATTTTCATTGAATATTTATTGCATATTTTAAGGATTGTCTTATGTATTAAAAACGAATCAGATTTATGGAAATGTTGAGCATCAACAAAAAAAATTGGTGTTAATAAAACATGAAATCCTTTTGTAAATATTGTAAAAATGTTTTTATTTAACGAAATAATATAATGTTTTTGCAGGCAACCGTTTTTTTTTTATTTTCGGCAAATAAAAACAAAAACAGTGAACAGGAAATACATATATAATTTCTTGTATCTTAAAACCATTTATAGTAAGTTTATGCTTAAGAAATGTTTATCCTTTTTTTCTTGTTTGAAACAAGAAAAATCCTGATGGTTTTTTGATCTTGAAGAACATACATTAAACAGTGTTTATTTAAGCTTAAAAAGAAGGGTAAAAAAAAGGAGAAGAAAAATAAGAAAAACAATAACATGAAAACAAAACAAAATTCAAATACATTTGACTTAAAACAGCTTGAGGGCTTTTTACTTCAAGTTGCACAGAAAAAAAATTATAAAAAACTCTTTTAAAAACACACACACTTTACATACATATAGTTTGAATAACTGAGATTGGTTTTCTGCTTTACTAAAAAGGGCTCCTTTCTTGTTTATGTGCTTTAAACTACTGGAAAAATGTTATTGATTTTTGGTAAGCCAGAAAACAAAAAAAAAAAAGGTTGTAGTAAAATGTATGCTACATCAAGAATAAATCGTTCTTGTTAGGATCTCAAAACAATAGCAAAAAAAAAGAATCATTACAATTTATCTATTTTCAGTCAGTAACTTGTCCATGAAGTGTCATTATGTGGCCAAGGTCTAAAAATAGTCCTCAACAAAAAGACAAATGTTGAATGACTTAATGTGTGTTTGTGTGTGTGTGTGTGTGTGCTAGCATGTGTAACAATAGCTTTGTTCATTGAACAAATTGTGGCTAAATGTTTTAGCCATGAATACCAAACGGAAGTTTGCTGTAGTTGTTGTTGCTGTTGTTCTTCTTATTGGTTGAGTTTGTATATTTATTGTTAGAGTTTGTAAGGAATGTTTTCATGTTCAGATTTGATAATGACAATAATGTTGAACAAAAGTAACCCCAAAACAACAACAACAACAACAGCAGCATCTACACTAAACTAGACCTTTTATCTTCAAAGTTAACTTAAATCAGGCCCAATTTTGTCAATACTTAAAGAGCAGCAGCAATAGTAGTTAAAGACAATAGTCAAACTTTATTGTTGCAAAAAGTTACTTAGATAATGATAAGTAACTAGAAATTGTTGCAAAAAAAAACCTCAAACTACACTGGGCAACATTTCTGAACGATAATGACAAATTAAAGGTATACACAAATTTAAGCATGTTGGAAAGTTGAATTTCAATACCAAACAACTTAATATACTGATAAACATTATACATGAATCTCATTAAATTTAGTTGGCTATTTTAAGCGTGATACTGATTTACACACACTCAAAAATTAATTAATTTTATAATTACTTAAAAAGCAGCAGCAAAACTGTTAAAGACAATAGACAGATAGTATTGATGCAGAAATGTTTCTCAGAAATTATTGCAAAAGAAAACCAAAAAACTACACTAAAAGAAAACTTGTGTGAAATTTGGGTAAAAGAGAAAATTTTAAGTTTTACACAAAAAAAAAATTTAAAAAAAAAAAATTTTTTGGAAAAAAATTAAGCTGAGGTAATCGCAGTTTTTTGCTTATATCTCAGCCATTTGTGAACAAATTTTCTCCATTTTAAATAGCAATCTAAGTAAAAATATAGCAAATATATTGATGTAAGTTATTTGGTGGTTTTGGAATGTTGAATGAGTTTATACACTTTATGGGGATGCAAATGAAAAATGTGTAAATTACAAACGGAATGACAAACTTATGGTGAAAGGCATGCACAAAACTCGTCTCAACATTGATGACCACTCACATACATATAAACACATGCAAGTGCAGTAGATAAAATACAACAATAATCAAAACTAAAACATCCCAGCAGTTAAGCAAGTAGTCTATGTATCCCTTATATACAGTAATCGTCACAAATGTCTTATCACCTGGATGATTACAGTTAATATTTTTTAGTCATATGAGACGTATGTGCTCTTTGTAGTGCAGAGCGAAGAGAATTGGTTACTTTATACAACCCAGGTAATCTAGCGTGGAGACAATTGTCACTTGAGCATCTCTAAGTAATATGTGCAGTAGATAAAATACAACAACAATCAAAACTAAAACATCCCAGCAGTTAAGCAAGTAGTCAATGTATCCCTTATATATACAGTAATCGTCACAAATGTCTTATCACCTGGATGACTCCAGTTTATATTTCTTAGTTATATGTGCTCTTTGTAGTGCAGAGCGAAGAGAATTGGTTACTTTATACATCCCAGGTAATCTAGCGTGGAGACAATTGTCACTTAAGCATCTCTAAGTAATCTGGAGAGTAAATAATTCGTTCAAACTGGTTTTATACAAATTGTGTTGATATAATTATCATACAGTTAAATTTTATGTTTGCTTAAGTATACTAATATCCCATGTAACATAGCATGAAGTCAGTAGTCATTTGTGTCTCTTAGTAACCTAGAGAGTGAAGTCACTTTAAACGTTTACTTTGTACTGCACTTTAGAATGTAATTATTTTGCCCACCAGAAGCAATCCTTTGGAGAGATGTCAAAGAATGGTTTGTTTTCTAGCAATATTTTATTGGACTGTCCATGATATGTCTTTTTATCTGACTATTTGAGGTCAATTAGCACCCGTATATGTTAAATAAACTAGAATAACATATGTAGCTGATCAAGTTACCAGTTAGATATTTAACCAGTATGTGAATCGAATACGTTGACTACTTTGGACCAGCTATTAGACAGTCTCCTTGTAGTCAAAAAGGGTCAATGCATAGATCAAAGCATAGGACATGCACGTGTTAAAATATCTAGTCATGTAGCTATTGAAGTAACTAGTCCCCACCCTAAATTATGGGTGGGAACTGTCTCCTAGAATTGCTGGGTATGTGAAAACAAAAACAACACTCGTATGTGTGATGTAATTTTTTTGTTTGAATTTTGTCTAGTTTCTGCTCAATGTGTATTTCTCTATGGGTTCAGATATGCACCCTACTTCAGGCAATGGTCGAAATTGTGATTTTTTTTTAAATTCTAAGTTTATCATTAAAAAAAATGTTACATCTAATTTTTTTCACGAATTTTAATAAACATATTTATTACAATTAATCTGCCTTTTAAGCTCTACCCTCCCGCTCGAAAAGATGGACAGGGGATTAGATTAAGTATGCTCTATTGAATTCACTAGTTAAAAGATTCCGACGCTGGATCCACAACTTAAGAGAGTCCGATTTGCACGTCCATCAACATCAACATTATAAACATAATACGAATATTGTTTTTATTATTTTTGTAATAGATAGCATACTTAGGGCCATTATTACAACTTGCCTTTAAGTTTCTAATAGTAAAAGTTAACCTTAAACAATAGAAAAAGGTACCCTTAAAGTTAACTTTTACTGTTACGAACTTGGAGGCAAGTTGTAATAATGGCCCTTAGTATCTCAATGTTGAAGTAAAGAAAATTAAATTCGGGAAATTGAAGCATTTGATGTTACGAATCATTCCTAAGAAGTTCATATGTTCTAGAAAGTTGTTAACTGAGATCTTAGGTAAATTTATGTAGTTGATTGTTTCCTTGAATTTTGAACGGTTAGCTTTCTATAGACCTGAACAGGGAAAAAAAGGTAACAAATTTTTTTTTAAAGATTTTTGCGATTTTGATCTTGAAGTTGAAGTTTTATTGATTTTATATGTTCACAATACGAATATTGTTTTTATTATTTTTGTAATAGATAGCATATTATCTCAATGTTAAAGTAAAGGAAAAACAAATGAAATTAAAAAATGTTCGGGAAATTGTTCACTTTTTCGGGAAATTGAAGCATTCGGTGTTAAGAATCATTTCTAGGAAATTCATATGTTCTAGAAAGTTGTTTAATAAGATCTTAGGTACATTTTTGTAGTTGATTGTTTCCTTGCATTTTGAACGGTTTGCTACCTATGGACCTGAACAGGAAAAAAAATTTTAAATCTAATTTTTTTTAAGTTTTTTTTTTTTATTTTGATCTTGAAGATGAAGTTTTTTTGATTTTATATGTTCACAATTTTTGTTCTTTATAATAAGGGCCACAACTTTGCCTCAGAGAGTACATCAAAATTCCGAACGGTTTGCAAGATATGAGCTTGAGAAAATGAAAACTTTATTGCAAAAATGACACCGAGGCCCCAAATCTTTGGGGCCCGTAAAAAAAAGTGCATGACTTTGGGCGAAACTGGGAGAAACGGGTTTTTTTTTTTTGTCTTTTATCACGTAGTGGTGTCCGTATATGGTTATATTTACATGACCTAATAAATTTGTGTTCTTAGCAAAAAAAATTTATGGGAACATTTTTTTTTTTAATTTAAATTTTTTTTTTAATTTATTTATGAAAAACAATTAAAAACCAAAAAACATTTTTTTTAGTAAAAAAAAAATTCGGGGTAAAAATATTTTCCCGATTTTCACCAATTTAAGGTCCGACTTACTTTGGCTTTATATATGCTGTTGCAAAGGCTTTTGAAATATCTTTTATTAGATATCCATATTGTCTATATTAATGACTTAGTAATCCAGATATAGATCAAAAATAGGTAAAAAATCGGGTTTTTTTATTATATCTCAGCCATTTGTGGGCCGATTGATGTATGCATTATGTAAGTTATACTTTGTGGGTAGCAAATGATAAATGAAGAAATTACAAACGGAATGATAAACTTATATATACCCTTGCCACTCATGGTGAAGGGTATAATTACAATGGTTAAAACCTACATATCTCGGTAAAATTTGCCAATTTGGTACATACAAATTTCTTAGCATACATTTGAGCGCAATGAAAATAATAAACAATTTTATTTTTTGTACACATTTCAAATAATTGTATTTGAAAAAGGTTTCAATAATACTTTTTAATAACATTTTCATTTCCTTTGACATCCAATAGCAACATACTAATTCTAACTTCTTTTTGTCTCAATTTCATACTATTTCTTACCCGAAATCCTAAAAAAACTCTCTTAATTACACATATTTTTTAATTAAAAAATAAATAAATTCCATTGAAAATAAAAATATTTCTGCTTTCATCTCTCAATTAAAGACCTCAATTTATTTTATACATTTCATAATGAAAGCCATAAGGCAACTACAACCAAATATATTACATTATACTGACATCTAAGTGTACAATAAAATATACACACAACAACCCTTAAATATAATACTATATAACAGACAACCAGCAACCAAAGAACAATTTTGAGAATGAATAGAAACCCAAATTCCATAATAATAAAATTTAATTAATAAAATAAAAGGCTAAGGAATTCATCAACAGATTTATCCTTGCTCTTACCATTTGTGCGTATTGTTCAAACACTGTATCTGAAAATTTGATACAACAATAGATATATGTAAGTATATATAAATATTAATATCCTGTTGTGATAAAGTTTAAGTAAACTTATTTAATACTTCATATTAAAGTGTTTCTGGTATTACTTGTTATAGTCCTTTGAGTATATTTCATAGCTACAAAAATTCGTTTTATAAACACTTTATTAGATTTGTGTTTATTAAGCCTTTAACAATTTTTGTATCTTGTTTTAGGTTTTCCTTGAAATTTTATATTTTCTAGTCAAACAGCTAAAGCTATTACACTTATTTTTATGCATACAACTCATAAAATAACTCAACTACATACTTATGTTAATATTTTACTTATAGACAGACACACCTTTACCTAAAATATATTTATGGTTATTTATTTCATAGAGGATGATAAGGATTATACTATCAGAGAAAAGTAAAAAACATAAATTTATAAATTCTAAGAAACGCAAAGTATAGGCAAAACAGCATGTGCCATACATAAGTCACATTTTATTCAGTTGGAATCAATTAGAAATATTTTTGTTAGAAGATCAACTGGGAAAACCCTCTTCTAGTTCAGCTTCTTCTTCAGCATCCAGTTCAGCATCTAGTTCAGTTCTTGTTCAGTTCTAGTTCAGTTCTAGTTCAGTTCTAGTTCAGTTCTAGTTCAGTTCTAGTTCAGTTCTAGTTCAGTTCTAGTTCAGTTCTAGTTCAGTTCTAGTTCAGTTCTAGTTCAGTTCTAGTTCAGTTCTAGTTCAGTTCTAGTTCAGTTCTAGTTCAGTTCTAGTTCAGTTCTAGTTCAGTTCTAGTTCAGTTCTAGTTCAGTTCTAGTTCAGTTCTAGTTCAGTTCTAGTTCAGTTCTAGTTCAGTTCTAGTTCAGTTCTAGTTCAGTTCTAGTTCAGTTCTAGTTCAGTTCTAGTTCAGTTCTAGTTCAGTTCTAGTTCAGTTCTAGTTCAGTTCTAGTTCAGTTCTAGTTCAGTTCTAGTTCAGTTCTAGTTCAGTTCTAGTTCAGTTCTAGTTCAGTTCTAGTTCAGTTCTAGTTCAGTTCTAGTTCAGTTCTAGTTCAGTTCTAGTTCAGTTCTAGTTCAGTTCTAGTTCAGTTCTAGTTCAGTTCTAGTTCAGTTCTAGTTCAGTTCTAGTTCAGTTCTAGTTCAGTTCTAGTTCAGTTCTAGTTCAGTTCTAGTTCAGTTCTAGTTCAGTTCTAGTTCAGTTCTAGTTCAGTTCTAGTTCAGTTCTAGTTCAGTTCTAGTTCAGTTCTAGTTCAGTTCTAGTTCAGTTCTAGTTCAGTTCTAGTTCAGTTCTAGTTCAGTTCTAGTTCAGTTCTAGTTCAGTTCTAGTTCAGTTCTAGTTCAGTTCTAGTTCAGTTCTAGTTCAGTTCTAGTTCAGTTCTAGTTCAGTTCTAGTTCAGTTCTAGTTCAGTTCTAGTTCAGTTCTAGTTCAGTTCGAGTTCAGTTCTAGTCCAGTTTTAGTTCAGTTCCATAATTTTACTTATTTACAGTAGCTTTAAGTTTTATATTTGTTTTATCTCTTTTGCAGCCATCGTTTTTACCTTTTATTCATAAAACAAAAAAGGCAGTTTGTCAGTAAGACAAGTAATAAATTTGAACTAGTTTTTTCCCCTTGTTCCTTAATCGGTTTTTATGATTCTCTATTAACATCCGCTATAGCTATTGAAAGTTTTTATTTTCCTTTTTGTTCGTTACATCTACTTAAACAAGAGTGTGCTGTCACATACTTGTCAATCCTTTATCAAATTGCCAAACATTTATGTACAGTTAGGAACAAAAATTTGTGTTTGTAAAAAAAAAAAAAAAAAAAAAAAGAATAAAATATCCTCTATCAAGTGTCAATGCCTGTGTTTGTATGTTTTTGAGTGAGACAAGGATGAGGGTGTTGCTAAAAGGATTAACATTTTAAGTTTTAAATATTGGCCAAAGAAGGAGAAAGCCCAACAAAAAAAATATGCTACATGGTCTGCTACGGAAATGTTAAATATTGCTTAGACAAACATGTTGACATGTTGTCAGTATGTTCAAAATATTTTTTTTTGTAATTTTCTATTTTATTTATTATTTAAGGAAAAAAGTATTGGTTTTCCTAAGGATTTTATGGAAAAACAATTTTATGATGTCAGACATCAAGTCTATAACAGCAATAAAAAGCATTTACTATGCAATGTATACATACATACTATATTGAGGGTCTAAGTGTTTGTTTTTTTCGAATATGTGGGAGTGTGTATTGATTTGTCTGTATTGGAAATAATTCTTGAAGTTTGTGAGACAAAATGATAAATAGTAGATGAAAAAAAACTGACATTTTTATAAAGAGATAAAACAACAAACAAATTATAAAAATAAATTTAAATTATATACAATTTTCTGCTTAAATTTAACAACAAATTGAAGTATTTAAATGTTGCCTAACAAGAACTATTCCTTGTAGTTACATTCATTAATTTAAATGTCTTTCTTTGAAAACGACCAGTTTTTTTTTATTTCCTACTAATTTGTCTTCTTTTAACTTGTACAAAACAAAGTTTTTCTTTTAACCAAAACCACCTTAGCGTATACGTGTTATAAATTTAATTAAATAACACTAATACGCTCTAGGAATTTTGTACAACTTTCTTGTTTGGCCTGTTTCCCACAACACAAAAAAACTTTATTTTCAATAGAATTTGAACAACAGCAGCTTTATAAGCAACAATATAAAAATTAATCCCAGTAGAATCTACACTTTCAACTTTAAACATTACATAGAAAAACACCTTAAACATACGCAAAATAAATCTTATTTAAAACGAATTTTTAGCAGAAATGTAAAAAAAAAACACAAAAAGTATTAAAAATTGTGTTCAGTTAAGCAAGAATTTTAAATAAGCTTTAAGTGAGATACATTTCGTATAAAATATCTAGCTCTCTAGAACTGATTTAATGTAAATAACTAAACTAAACTAGAACCAGAATTGAATAAGAAGCTGTAATAGAAGCTAAACAAGAAGCTAAATCGGAGCACGAATAAGAAGCGGAACTTAACCCTCAAATATAACCCGTAGAAGTAGAAGCTGCAAAATAAGTTGATCTAGAAGCTGAACTAGAACTGAACTAGAACTGAACTAGAACTGAACTAGAACTGAACTAGAACTGAACTAGAACTGAACTGGAACTGAACTAGAACTGAACTAGAACTGAACTAGAACTGAACTAGAACTGAACTAGAACTGAACTAGAACTGAACTAGAACTGAACTAGAACTGAACTAGAACTGAACTAGAACTGAACTAGAACTGAACTTGAACTGAACTAGAACTGAACTAGAACTGAACTAGAACTGAACTAGAACTGAACTAGAACTGAACTAGAACTGAACTAGAACTGAACTAGAACTGAACTAGAACTGAACTAGAACTGAACTAGAACTGAACTAGAACTGAACTAGAACTGAACTAGAACTGAACTAGAACTGAACTAGAACTGAACTAGAACTGAACTAGAACTGAACTAGAACTGAACTAGAACTGAACTAGAACTGAACTAGAACTGAACTAGAACTTAACTAGAACTGAACTAGAACTGAACTAGAACTGAACTAGAACTGAACTAGAACTGAACTAGAACTGAACTAGAACTGAACTAGAACTGAACTAGAACTGAACTAGAACTCTTTTAGCAATATTCTTTTATTTTTTTTTATTTATTTATTTATTTATTTATTTATCCATTTAATATACATTTTAGTTCTTATATCTAATCCCGCGAAGCCATTTGGCTTGTCTGCAGGATATATAAGCTGAACCAGAAGCTGAACTAGAAGCTTAACCAGTAGCTGAACTAGAAGCTGAACTACAAGCTGAACTAGTAGCTGAACTAGTAGCTGAACTAGAAGCTGAACCAGAAGCTGAACTAGAAGCTGAACTGGAAGCAGAACTAGAAGCTGAAGTAGAAGCTGAAATAGAACTGAACCAGAAGCTGAACTAAAAGCTGAACTAGAAGCTGAACTAGAGGCTGAACTAGAAGCTGAACTAGAAGCTGAACTAGAAGCTGAACTACAAGCTGAACTAGAATTGAACCAGAAGCTGGACTAGAAGTTGAACTACAAGCTGAACCAGAAGCTGAACTAAAAGCTGAACTAGAAGCTGAACTGGACGCAAAACTAGAAGCTGAACTAGGAGCTAAACTAGAAGCTGAACTAGAAGCTGAACTAGGAGCTAAACTAGAAGCTGAATTAGAACTGAACCAGAAGCTAAACTAGAAGCTGAACTAGAAGTTGAACTAGACGCTGAACTAGAACTGAACCAGAAGCTGAACTAGAAGCAAAATTACAAGCTGAACTAGAAGCTGAACCAGAAGCTGAACTAGAAGCTGAACTACAAGCTGAACTAGAATTGAACCAGAAGCTGGACTAGAAGTTGAACTACAAGCTGAACCAGAAGCTGAACTAAAAGCTGAACTAGAAGCTGAACTGGACGCAAAACTAGAAGCTGAACTAGAAGCTGAATTAGAACTGAACTAGAAGCTGAACTAGAAGCTGAACTAGAAGCTGAACTAGGAGCTGAACTAGAAGCTGAACTAGAACCGAAAACTCACTACTGCAGTTCTTAAAAATACTGCCTAAAAACATAAAAAACCTTACATTTCTTTTAAAATTTATATTTATTTAATTTTTTCTCCCACTTTTGCGAACAGCTTTATCAAATAATCCTTGCAGCCTTTGTGTGTGTGTGCGTTTATACTTAAAACTCTTTAAAGTATCAGAAAGGAAAAACCAGTGACCTGGGATTTGTTTTGTTTTGTTGCGCTCAATAGCTTACTATATATATTTTTTCTGGATAATAGAATGTCAACAATATGAATGCAACTACCACTACCACTACCGACACCAACATCAAAGTCATCACTGTCCCATGGCCTGTCTGTTCTGTGTGGGTGTGTACGTGTCGCTGCTGTCTCTGGGGTTGAAAAGCAAACAACGGACACTACAGCTATAGCTGTCCATTTGAACATTCGATATAAAACTGGAATGTAGAGAGCGAAAAAAGAGATCTTTGTAATGCGGCTTTATGAATGTTTCTGTTTGTTTTGGCGGTATTGATTTTCAGTGTATGTGCCAGTTATTATGACAGTCATGCTTAATTCGTTTCGAGATATTTAAAGCCTGGCATTTAAATCAATTGTTAAATATCTGTCAGTTAAAATAATTGGTTGAATTTAAACTTTTTCAATGTTTTAACTTTATATCTTTTAATTTTTCTGAGACACAAAGACTTTAAATTCCTTTAGTATTAGCAACAAATTTCCTAAAAATAAATTTCCTTTCTCTAGTTTTGTTCTTTAAACAAACATCTGCTTTTGTTGTTTTGATTGGTATTATAAAATACCATTCAAATAAATGTACATATATTTTAAAACACAAAACAAATGCCTGTATATCAAATAAAACAACAAAATTGAAATTAAATTGAATTTATTGGCAAATTTAGGAGAAAAAAAAACACACCGTCACATAAACAAAATATCTATTCACAATCAATACAATTTGATTGTTTCTATGTTTTGTACGTCAATAAAATTTGCCATAAATACAATTTTATGTTTGATTGTTTATTTTTTTTTTGAAGATATTTTATAGAGTTTAAAAATGTTTATTATGCACAGCATAAATTTTAAATCTAATTAACTTAAATGAAATTGAAAATTTATATTTTATAGTTCGCATGATGCCTTAAGCACACAGACTACAGTTGACTACATAGCTACATGACTACAAATGCTGTTGGCAGCAATTGTCGCCCAGTAGTCAGCTAGTTAATCACAATAAAAACGACAGCAACATCGCAACCAGCTGCCATTGAAGTTTGACGCTTCGATTCATATTGCTCAATGTTGCCTACGGCTACATGACTACAAATGTAGTTGGCAGCCATTGTCGCCCAGTAGTCAGCTACTTAATTACAATAAAAACGACAGCAACATAGCAGCCAGCTGTTATTGATGTTCGACGCTTCGATTCATATTGCTCAATGTTGCCTACGGCTACATAACTACAAATGTAGTTGGCAGCCATTGTCGCCCAGTAGTCAGCTAGTTAATTACAATAAAAACGACCAGCTGTCATTGAAGTTTGACGCTTTGATTCATATTGCTCAACGGCAATGGTCGTCGAGTGGCTATGTAGCTTATCGTGGTTGGCGTAAACGTTATATGACTACGACGGTTTCGTACTAGAAAAAAAATAAAATGCTAACTGATTCTTTAATCTAGCACGAAACTGTCGTTGGCGTAAAACGTTTACGCCAACCACGATAAGGGTGAATAATCCTCCTACAGGCGTCTGTATTTTAATTTAAACAGATTGTGGTCGGTAACCTGCTGTAGTCTATGTGTTTAGTGAACTACAGCGGGAAACGGCAAAAGGCTAAACCGTTTATTCTTCATTTACATCTTCCCAAAAATTAGACCTGACAAAATCTATAACATTTCCCAAATATTTATTAACAAACATCTAATTTCATTCTGCTTATCTAAATCACGGAACATTTCCTATTGGTAATTATTCCTCTACAAATACTATTACTATTTTCACATAAAATATCTATCTCTATATTGCAAAGTGTTTATTTCTATAATTGCCTATGTGTTTAGTTGCAAATAATTTAATATTTTACCAAAATTTTGTGGTTTTCGAAAATACTATTACATGTCAAACTCAATTGACATTTATGAAATTGAAAACTAAACATAAATGTTTATAAAATATTCATTAGACAGTTATGGTAGTTTGATGAGGAAAATGTAACCTAAGGAAATTTATGAAAATAAAAAGGAAAAATTAAAGAATTAAGAAAAATATTACTGCAAAAATTTAGGTAAATTAAAGGAGAACACAAAACGTACTAAAATTTATAGATTTTTATGTAATAAATGTCTAGTATATTATCTAGTCTATTGTCCAGTTTATTGTCTAGTCTACTGCCTAGTTTATTGTCAAGTCTAGTGTCTAGTCTATTGTAAAGTCTATTGTCCAGTCTAGTGTCTAGTCTATTGTCTAGTCTATTGTCTAGTCTAGTGTCTAGTCTAGTGTATAGTCTAGTGTCTAGTTTAGTGTCTAGTCTAGTGTCTAGTCTAGTGTCTAGTCTAGTGTCTAGTCTAGTGTCTAGTCTAGTATCTAGTCTAGTCTATTGTAAAGTCTATTGTTCAGTCTAGTGTCTAGTCTATTGTCTAGTCTATTGTCTAGTCTAGTGTCTAGTCTAGTGTATAGTCTAGTGTCTAGTCTAGTGTCTAGTCTAGTGTCTAGTCTAGTGTCTAGTCTAGTGTATAGTCAATTGTATAGTCTATTGTATAGTCCAGTGTCTAGTCTAGTTGCTAGTCTATTGTAAAGTCTATTGTCTAGTCTACTGTCGTGTCTATTGTCTAGTGTATTGTCTAGTCTATTGCGTAGTCTGTCGTGTATATTGTCTAGTCTATTGTCTAGTCTATTACGTAGTCTATTGTCTAGTCTGGTGTCTAGTCTCTTGTCTAGTCTACTGTCGTGTCTACTGTCATGTCTACTGTCGTGTCTATTGTCTAGTCTATTGTCTAGTCTATTGTCTAGTCTATTGTCTAGTCTATTGTCTAGTCTATTGTCTAGTCTATTGTCTAGTCTATTGTCTAGTCTATTGTCTAGTCTATTGTCTAGTCTATTGTCTAGTCTATTGTCTAGTCTATTGTCTATTCTATTGTCTAGTCTATTGTCTAGTCTATTGTCTAGTCTATTGTCTAGTCTATTGTCTAGTCTATTGTCTAGTCTATTGTCTAGTCTATTGTCTAGTCTACTGTCGTAGCTATTGTCTAGTCTATTGCGTAGTCTGTCGAGTCTATTGTCTAGTCTGTCGTGTCTATTGTCTAGTCTGTCGTGTCTATTGTCTAGTCTGTCGTGTCTATTGTCTAGTCTGGTGTCTAGTCTGGTGTCTAGTCTGGTGTCTAGTCTACTGTCGTATCTACTGTCGTGTCTAGTGTCTAGTCTAGTGTCTAGTCTAGTGTCTAGTCTAGTGTCTAGTTTAGTGTCTAGTCTAGTGTCTAGTCTAGTGTCTAGTCTAGTGTCTAGTCTAGTGTCTAGTTTAGTGTCTAGTTTAGTGTCTAGTCTAGTGTCTAGTCTAGTGTCTAGTCTAGTGTCTAGTTTAGTGTCTAGTCTAGTGTCTAGTCTAGTGTCTAGTCTAGTGTCTAGTCTAGTGTCTAGTCTAGTGTCTAGTCTAGTGTCTAGTCTAGTGTCTAGTCTAGTGTCTAGTCCAGTGTCTAGTCCAGTGTCTAGTCTAGTGTCTAGTCTAGTGTCTAGTCTAGTGTCTAGTCTAGTGTCTAGTCTAGTGTCTATTCTAGTGTCTATTCTAGTGTCTAGTCTAGTGTCTAGTCTAGTGTCTAGTCTAGTGTCTAGTCTAGTGTCTAGTCTAGTGTCTAGTCTAGTGTCTAGTCTAGTGTCTAGTCTAGTGTCTAGTCTAGTGTCTAGTCTAGTGTCTAGTCTAGTGTCTAGTCTAGTGTCTAGTCTAGTGTCTAGTTTAGTGTCTAGTCTAGTGTCTAGTCTAGTGTCCAGTCTAGAGTCTAGTCTAGTGTCTAGTCTAGTGTCTAGTCTAGTGTCTAGTCTAGTGTCTAGTCTACTGTCTAGTCTAATGTCTAGTCTACTGTCGTGTCTACTGTCGTGTCTACTGTCGAGAATATTGTCAAGTCTATTGGCTAGTCTATTGTCTACTCTATTATCCAGTCTGTTGTCTAGTCTGTTCTCTAGTCTGTTGTCTAGTCTGTTGTCTAGTCTGTTGTCTAGTCTATTGTCTACTCTACTGTCGTATTTATTGTTTAATCTGTTGCGTGGTCTACTGTCGTGTCTATTGTCTAGTCTATTGTCTAGTCAACTGTCGTGTCTACTGTCATGTCTACTGTCGTGTCTTCTGTCTAGTCTATTGTTTAGTGTATTGTGTAGACACTGATTTGTGTATTGTCTAGTATATTGTTTAGTGTATTGTCTATTATCTGGTCCATTGTGTGGACACATCCATTGTCTAGTCTAGTCCATAATCCAGTCTATTTTCTGGTCTGTTGTCTAGTATATAGCCTAGTCTACTATTGGTTTCGTTTGAAGTGATTTAAAGCTCAATAGTTCCAGGATAAAAATTGTTCAATGGCTTTTCATACAAATACAAAATAAGCATATTAAAATTATAAGTAAATCCTTAAACTATATTGATGATATGCCAATTTCCTTACGCCTTAAATTATACCCTGATTATTTTCGTTACAAATTGCCATTTCCACAACAAATCGTTGTTTTTTTTTGTTCCTTTTTCCACTATTCAAAGTTCATTCGCTGCTCTGGCAATTAGCACTAATTTCAGCTCATAACTCAAGTTATCGTCAGTCATTATTTAAATTTCCAACTGATGTTGATGCTGCAGCCGTTACTTTGCTCTATATTGTGGCTCAAGTAAATTGCCCCTTTGTTCGTAGAGTGTATATGTGAAAGAGTTTTTTTTTTACGCATGTAAGTTTTAACTAATAAATTGCTTAAATTAACGTCTATTTATTGTATTCGACATTATTTTTTTTACCTCTTTTCTATAGAGTATGTGTTTTATTTATTTTTTTCCATTCAGTTCTCACAGTTATTCTTGCTACTGACTAAAGGGAATTGTCTGTGTTAAACACAGTTGTGATGTTTGTGTAAATATACATATATTTTTTTAGTGCTTTTAATGCCTGATGTTGCTGGTGATGCTGATGATGAGTTCAGATATAAAACATAACAAATTATATGTGATTTACAGACAGACACCACCAGCAGCACCATCATCATCATCAACAACAACATCAAGTAACATTAGAGTAAATGCATATTGGGGAGGAAGGGGGTAAAAAAATGGAGCAAAGTTTTTATTTATAAATAAAAATTTATTTAAATAATAAAACATGATGTTGAAGGTATGAGTACTTGTGGAACATGCTAAACACAAAAAAGTGTGTGTTTTGTAAAATATACAAAAAGAAGGCGTCATTTGTCTGCTTGTAAAACAATAAAATGTACAAGAAAATAAATTTAAAATTTATTTTTTGTAATTTTCTTTAAAAGTGATTGACATGAGTGAAATAACATAGGGAAAAGAAAAAAAATTAAATTGCCATCAATGTTTTGAAATAAATTGAAATGAAGTGGCATTTTTTTAAATACAATGCCTATAAATTGTGCAGATAAGAAACTAGGATCATTGAAAAATAGCAAAGAAATTGCATCCAAGAGAGTAAACTATAGACAGGACTAGACTAGAAAATTTACTAGTCAATAGGATAGACAATAGACTAGACAGTAGACTAGACAGTACACTAGGCAATAGACTAGACAATATACTAGACAATAGACTAGACAAATGACTAGAGAATATAATAGACAAGGTAACAAACCCCATATTGGTTACAAAAATTGTTGCTATGTTATTTCTGACCCACTGCCAGTAACTGAGGAAGAGATCTTAAAACTACAGTATAAGACTATTCTTATACCATTGATAATACACATATGTAGAGCGAAAACTCTGCTGTCAAAGACCTAACTCTGTTGTCAAAAACCTAAGTGGTGAGAATGTATTTGTAAACAAAAACTATGTGAAAACAACACTCGTATGTGTAATATTCTGAGTAATTTTTTTCTAGTTTCCGTTCTATGTATGTTTTCTCTATGACTTATACCATAAACTAGACAATGTACTAATCAACATTGTAGATAATAGAGTAGACAATATACTAGAGAAAATACTAGACCATAGACTAGAAATTAGTCTGGACAATAAACAAGAAAATATACTACATAATAAACTAGGCAATAACCAAAAGACTGGACTAGAGAATGGACATATATAATGGATTATGTACTGGCTCATGCAGTTTCCGAAAAGCGAAATCATCAATTGACGGCAAAAAAGCAATCAAAGACAAAGGAAGTACCAGAACGTATTGCGAGATAATTACATTAGATATCCAGAACGCCATTAATTTGGATGAATGTTACAATATAATTTCGTCGCTGCAGAAATCCAACGTTGCGAATTATCTTATAAAAATAGGAAAATAATACTTTTCCAATATAACCCTGTGGTATAAGACGGACAATGGCATTGAGCACCAATACATTTCGTCGAATGTTCAGATCTGATGGCGTGTTCAGGCCCCAAGAACCGGAAGAAGGAAAATATAGAAGTGCAGTGGATATCGCACCATATCACTTGATGCATCACGTGTAGTTGCGGCATAGTTCCTCTAGAAACCACAGCTCGGGAATTTTCAAAAATATACGAAGGCAGCAGGCGAAGATGGAATACCAGCTGAAATTCTTCGGGTTGACATCGAAACCACAGCTAAACTTCTACGACCACAGACATCACATCAGTCTGGGATGATGAAAGGCTACCTCCAACTTGGAAGAATGGCAGCATCGTAAAGTTACCGAGCTGTGTAGACCAAGCCAACACTCTAGGTATTATAATAGAACAATTTCTAGAATGGCGTACTCCCCTGTACGTACTGTTCGTAGATTTCAAGAAAGCCTTTGACACCATCAGAAGGACTGCCATATGGATAGCATTGAGTAGAAAAGGAGTACGCCAGAAAATAACTCGAATCATCAGAACTATGTACGAGGATGCTGAACTATCAGTTCTTCACAAAGGGAATATAAGTCAACCATTTCACACAAACGCTGCAGTGAAACAAGGATGTCCCCTATCACATCTGCTATTTACTATAGTGCTGGATGACATCATGTACGAAGTCTGTAAAAAGATAAGAGAAATAACATACTCGAGTATTTGGATACTCTCGTCTAAGATCTCCAACATGCAAGCAAAGATAGATGATCTGGAAAGACTAGCACGCAATGTTGGACTTGAGGTAAATATCAAGAAAACCAAAGCTATGAGAATTAACAACGTTAGCACCGATAACATCATGCTACAATGCCAACCAGTTGAATACGTAGAAAGCTACTGCTATCTAGGAAATACAGTGTCAACAAATGGCGGCGCTGAAACAGACGTAAATAACAGGCTCAATAAAGTAAGAGCGGCATTGGGAAGACTACAACCAATTTGGAGAAACTCACAAATATCCATATGCACCAAGCTCAGAATATTCAATGCATGTGTAAAGTCTATTCTGTTGTACGGAAGTGAAACTTGGTATCGAATACCATCAGTCAAAAACTACAGGAATTCATTAACAAGTGCCTCAGAATCATATGCAGAATATTCTGGCCTAACAACATCAGCAATACAGATCTCTGGAACCTCACCAACGAGGAACCCATACTAACGCAAATAAAACCTAGGAAATGGAGTTGGATCGTCCATACTATCAGCAAGAATCCTGACAGTATAACAAGGATGGCGCTAGAGTGGAACCCTCAAGGTTCAAGAAGCCGTGGTCGACCAAAGAACACATGGAGACGCACGATACTCCAAGATCTAGGACAGTACAATCGTACATGGGAAGGCGCGAAAACAACTGCAAAAAATCGTGTAAGATGGAGATGCTTTATGGAAGCCATATGCTCCCAAGAGGAGTAATGGAGAGAAAAAAAAAATACGAAGAGAAGATTCTAAATACAGAGACACAGTACAGATCAATTCGACAAACCGAAAGAAGACTGCTCATACAAAACTGGCAACGAAGGTGGGAGAACTCTACTGAAGGTCAATGGACATACAAAATAATCCCAAATATCGAGAAACACAATGTTTCACTCAGGTGTCCAGTCTATACGGCTCTGGAAGAAATCATAGAACATGTCATATTCCTATGAAACAGATTCCAATAATGCTGCTTAACAAAAGAGAATATTGTAGATGTCATGATGGCATCGGCATTAAATTGGGATCAAATCTTGACTTACGTATATGAATGCTTGAAAAAAAAAGAGCAGATTCGAAAGGAGCTTAGAGCAAATCACACACATAGCCAGTGATAAAAGGGAGATCAGCGACAAAGTTTATTATAGACTGGACTAGATATTATATATGTGAGGATCGTTAAGGATGGTTAAAGGAATGATATTTGGGCTAGTGACAAATTTCGGGCCACCAATTGTATCTTAAATTAAAAGTTGCAGATAGCAACTGGCGCAGTGTTCAGGAAACGTATTTGAGTTGTGGCATTCGTGATATACTGATCGTTGGTTTGGTTCTCGGTCGAAGTCTATTGTTGGCCGGGAGCTTTTGAACTGCTTCGGACTGGTTTTCCAATTGTGTGTTCCTTGCAAGTCACACAATGGCGCTGATAGACGCATTAATTCAATCCAGTGTTAAGAGCACCATGAGGTTAGGCTATCGCGGCACGTAGCCACATTAATCTTAGACACATTGATATGAATCTAAGAATATATTGATTTAAAACCCTGAATGTCTTTAATTCAAACTTACACACAGAAAACAGATCGGTTGGAAAACGGTTGCAATAATGAAAATTTAATTAACTCAATTAAATTTGTATTGTGGTGATCGAAAATGTATAAATTCAATAGATTTTCTTTATTCACAAGTGTAAAATGATTATTGTAATCAAATTGAGGTTTCTACAATCGTATAATTAGTTAACATATTCAATTTATGTGTGGTTAAATTGAAATAAATAAACTCGGTAGTTACAACTGAATTGTATTCACATTTCATGACTAAATATTAGGAGTTGCAATCGAATATCTCTACAATTTATAAGTTAACTTTGATTTCAGCTATGGTAACTGTAATTCGGTCACTGAAGCCAAAACGAAGCAAATTCGGTGATTCCAACCTACAAAAGATTATGTTGATCATAAAAAATTAAATAAGTTTGACATTTTTTAAAAAATAAAAATAATAAAACAATAAGAACTTAAACAAAAATATTGTACTCACATTGGAAATAAATATGAATTTTTAATGAATAAACTAAACGGACGATGGCTAAGTTTGATCTTCTGTATTACAGAAGGTAAGTAAACTACTCATAAGATTATTTATGGAAATATTTATGGTTTCATTGTATTTTTAAACAGAAGACTTTCTAAAAACAAAATTTATCAAATTTTCTTGGTTAATCAGCAGACATGGTCTAGGAAAGATTAAACCATATAGTTTCCTGTAAAAAAAACCAAAAATTTAGTTGATTCAACAAAATCTCACTTTCATTTTTTATGTAATAGTCAATATCAGAATTCCAAGTGCTGCTGAATGTTTTAATATCTGATTTTTGGAGGTTTGACTTGTTCGAAGGTGGCAAAAGGTCGCAATAACGTTAAGAAATGCATGACTTACAAAATTGTCAAATATTTATTCGCAATCATCCACTTATTTAAGGGTTTCATTATTTTTTAAATTCTTTTAAGATTATTATCAACTCAGGCTTTAATGAATATCTATATCGGTCAATATGTTACATCAGTGTTGTTAATTGAATAACAGTACCCCAGAAGCTGCTTTCAGAAACATAAAGTCCATTATTATGTGGATTTTTGAATAATGGACAGAAGCATTGAAGTATACGACGGCTTTTCCAAATCATCAAGAATTGGAACGTGTTTTCGAGTCATTCGTTTAATATTGTATATATTGATCTGTATATGTATTTATATATATGTATATATTTATAATTGCAATGTGTTATAATAAAGCATATCTTAAAATAAAAAAAAAATATATATTTTTTTTCATTGGGCATGTCTAATATACATATACATATTTGCTGATTATATCAACCGAATTATTTTTTTTCTAACAGTTGCGTATACCATATTTACAGTAGTCGGAATCGAATTGTGAGATAGTACATGCAACCGACAAAATTCGATTGGGGACAAATTCGGTTGTGAACACAAATCTGTTTTCTCTGTGTAGCAACACGAAAGATACCATACATTTTTTTAGAATATACATACAAAAAAAAAAATTCTTTCATAAACAGATGCTTCCACCTTCCTTTAGCAAGTTAATATAACTTCAGCTTCCTTAAGGTATGCTACAGAGTTATGTTACACTAAATTACATCCTAATCTTACATGACCAAGTTTCAGTATACTTCAAAATTCAATAAAACTTTCGTTAAACACTTGAAATATTTTAATTTATTTAAATTAAAGTGATATAACAAAAATAAATAAATAAATTCTTGGAAAACGTTGCCTAAATATTTACATATATCAACAACTAAGGTGGCCTCAAAGTATGCTCCACAATTTTTTTTTTTTTTTTTTTTTTGGTAAAGTCATTTGTGGTGTTTATTTGGGGGTGTTTGTGTTAAAATATTGTTGACAGTTTTACTTAAAATATTTGTTGTACCTTTAATAAATTGTATTTAATATAAATAAATGTAAAAAAAAGAACCAACTCAATGCTAGTCATGAAGTCAAATTCCTGAGGGGTGGGTGTGAAAATTTAAAACATTTTATTATTCAGCTTAAAAGAAGAAGGGAGGTATAGGGTAAATATTTAAAGGAATAGATAACAAAATTGCCAGAATACATCTCTTTCTCACTTGTTTACTGTCTTTAAGAACTGGTATTTTTTCTGGAAATTTTTCCATGTCTAAATTTGTTTAGTAGATGGAGGTTTGATGGCTATTTTTTCTTTAATTAAAATAAACAACGTTTTCCTCTTCCCTCTTTAGTTAAAATTTTAATAATTTTAAGAATTTATTCACATTATAATATACATTTTTATGGTTTCATTATCGCCTTTTTTATTTATTTTGCTTTCAGTTCTCAGTTACACCAACCAATTATGTTAAGCCTCCTGTAAATATGCTACAATTTATTAAATTTCAGTTTTTATTTCTTATTATTTTTTTTTTTTTGGGCTTTATTATAAATTCATTTATTCATCATATTTTTGTTTGCCTGTTTTTTTCTAATTTTTTATACATTATATTCTATTCTTATCATTTTCACCCAATTTGTAATGATGGCCATGTAAATATTGTTTCTTTTCTATTGCCTTTTTTCTAATCTCTTAGCTAAGGGTCTATATTTCATTATTTATCAAAATAGAATAAAAAAAAAAAAAACAATTTTTCTTTTCCCTAACTTTAGCTAAAAAAGGAATTTTTGTTTTTGAAATGTTGAAAAAAGAAACCAAATCAAAATAAATGTTGTTACGCATGATTTGTTATATCGCCAGAGCAAAGTAGGAAAATTTTAACATACTTTTATCAACCGAAAATTGTAGATAAAAAGTTTTGCTGTTTTTTTTTTTTTTTTTTTCCTTGCAAACAAAATATTTTCGTTTTTGTTGGCAGCTATGAAAGGAATGTAAAGTGATAACCCAGCAATAGTTTAAATTCTGGAAATCTTAGCTTTAATTTGCAATTTAAATCAGAAAAATAAAATGTTAAATAAACAAGTTATAGCTATTTTTCCTTGAATAACTATAATTTATTATTAATCATACGTTTAGATGGTTTTAAATAACATTTTTGGAAATTAGATCAGATTTAGCGGAAAATCCCTAAGTTTTAACACAGAAAGTTATTTTTGAAAAAAAGGACTTCTAAGCTATGTAAATCTTAATATATTTTGTTAATATACAATAACTTTTTTTAAATTTAAAAGAAATATTGTTGAACAAAATTTTTTTTATTTCAAAATTTTGTTAAAGCTTTTAAAATTGAGCAGCATTAATTTAAAGTATTTGAAAACTTTGAAATCATGGCTTTAATCTACGATCTAAATGGAAACTTTATATTGTCTCATACTAAAGTTATGCATTTTTTTCAACTTCGTTTCAAGATTAATATTAAGCATACGTCAAGATGGATTTAAATCAAATTTTTCGCAATTACTCTATTCTAGGCCAAAAATTTGAAATTAATTTATTTCGAAACTAAATACATTATAAATGTGAAACTATAAATAAATTTTATAAATTTTTATTTAAAAAATAAAAATATTTTTCATTTTAAATGAAAAAAATTCGTTAAAGATTTTACAACAAAGAGATACAAACTAAACTTAGTTTAAAACCTTGGAATCATAGCTTTCAATTACAATTTAAACCAAGGAAATATGTTGTCTCATTAAAAAGTTAGGCAAATTTTTACACTTCTACCTCTAATTTAACATTAATCATACGTAATGATGGCTAAAAATCGTATTTTTTTTAATTTATGATATTTTTGTTTGAAAAACCTTTAATTTCAAAACAAAAATCAATTGTTGCCACAAAATGTTTTCAAAATAAGAAAATATTAATAGATTTTGTCATTTTAAAATTTAAAAAGAAAAATTTTTTAAAATTATTTTTTCTTTTAAATAAAATGTTGTTGAAGTTAAAGGCTAAAAAGCTGGAAATCGTTTAATTGTTTTGGAACTAAAATACTTCATAAATGTGAAACTATAAATAAATTTTATAAATTTTTATATAAAAAAAATATATTTTTCATTTTAAATGAAAAAATTGGTTAAAGGTTTTACAACAAAGAGATATAGAATAAACCTAGTTAAAAACCCTGAAATCATAGTTTTCAACTACAATTTTAACCAAGAAAATATCTTGTCTTATTAAAAAGTTAGACAAATTTTTACACTTCTACCTCTAATTAAATATTAATCATTCGCCATGATGGCTAAAAAATCTTATTTTTTTTAATTTATGATATTTTTGTTCAAAAATCCTGTAGTTTTCAAATAAAAATCAATTGTTGCCACAAAATGCTTTCAAAATAAGAAAATATTAATAGATTTTGTCAACTAAAAGTTTTTAAAATTCAATAAGAAAAAATTTTTTTTTTTATTTTCTAAATAAAATGTTGTTAAAGTTAAAGGCCGAAAAGCTGAAAATCGTAAAATTATATCGAAACTAATGTATATAAATGTGAAACTATAAATAAATTTTATAAATTTTTTATTAAAAATAAATATATTTTTCATTTTAAATTAAAAAATGTGTTAAATATTTTACAACAAAGAGATACGGACTCAACTTAGTATAAAACCTTGAAATAATAGCTTTCAATTACAATTTAAACCAACAAAATATCTTGTCTCATTAAAAAGTTAAGCAAATTAGTACACTTCTACCTCTAATTAAATATTAATCATACGTCATGATGGCTAAAAATCTTACTTTTTTTACTTCAAGTTATTTTTGTTTAAAAATCCTCTAGGTTTAAAACAAAAATCAATTGTTGCTACAAAATACTTTCTAAATAAAAAAAAACTTAGTATATTTTCTTAATTAAAAGTTTTTAAACTTCAATAAGAAAAATTATTTTAAAATATTTTTTATTTCTTAAATAAAAATTTGTTAAAGTTTTTAAAACTGTGGACATCAAACTAAACTTATTTGATAAGCCGGAAGTCACAAAATTTATTTACAGCTAAATGCATATCTATTCTCATACAAAAGTTAAGCAGTTTTTGTCAAGGTAATCAAGAATAAAAAAAATTATTTTATTAAAATTTTTTGATTTATATGAATAAATTTTAAAGCTTTAAAATCTCAAATCTATTTCGTTGCGAAATCCTATGAAACATCACATATTAAAAAATTTTCATATTTTGAAAAATAATAAAAAAAATCAAAAATGTTGACATTAAATATTTAGAAACTAATATTGAAACTGACTCCTGTAAATGGGTAATGTTTCAAACCTTCAAGTCTTGGCTTTAATTATCAATTTAAACATTATTAATATCTGTATTTGAACAAAAGTTATGCCAAGTTTTCCAACTTAACCTGAGAATTAATATTAATCATACGCACAGCTGTTCCCGAAAAGGGAATTTTGATATTTTTAATGTTTTGCTTTAAAAATGAAAAGTTTTATTTTTAAAATCTTAAGCCTTTCTAAAATTGTCATAAGCCATGAGCACACAATAATCATTTCATTAATTTTTAAATAAAAATTTTAGAAAACAACTTTGTACATTACTTTTAAAAACTTTCATTTACCCCATTTTTTATAAAACTTAAGCTTATTTAATTCGTCACAATAACGAAAAAAGTTTTTGTGATTAAATTAATTTTTTTTAATTTCAAAAAAAAGTTTAAACATTTTGAAATTCAAAATTTAGATACTAATATTGAAACTGAATCTTGCAAATAGGTAAAGTTTCAAACCTTCAAGTCTTGGCTTTAAATTTTACATTTTACAGAATATCAGTATCTCTATTTGAAAAAAAGTTATGTTAAGTTTTCAAACTTAACCTCAGAATTAATATTAATCATACGCACAGCTGTTCCAAAAATGAAATTTTGATATTTTTAATGTTTCACTTTAAAAATGTAAAAGTTTTATTCTTAAAATCTTAAGCCTTTCTAAAATCTCATAAACCATCACCAGAAAAAACATATTTTAATAATTTTCAAATAAAAATTTTAGAAAAAACATAGTAAATTATTTTTAAAAACTTTTATTAAGCCCATTTTATATAAAACATTAAGCTCATTCAATTCGTCACAGTAACGAAAAAAGTTTTTGTGATAAAATTCATTTTTTTTAATTTCGAAAAAAAGTTTAAAAATTTTGAAATTCAAAATTAAGATACTAATATTGAAACTGAATTTTGTAAAATAGTAATGTATCAAACTTTCGAGTCTTGGCTTTAATTGTCATTTTAAATAATATTAATATCTGTATTTCAACAAAAGTTATGCCCATTTTCCTAACTTAACCTTTAAATTAATATCAATCATACGCACAGTTGTTCCCAAAATTAAATTTTGATATTTTTAATGTTTTGCTTTAAAAATGTAAAAGTTTTATTATTAAAATCTTAAGCCTTTCTAAAATTGTATTAAGCCATGAGCAGACAAAACTTATTTTATTAATTTTGAAATAAAAATTTTAGAAAATTGAATTTTTTATTTTTATTGTTATTATTTTTATTGTTATTCCCATTCTTGAAACTTGATATTTAGATTACTCAAAACATTAATAATATTTACATTCTCTTGTTTAGTTAAAAAGTTATAGCACTTTTCTAACATGAACATTTAATTAATATTAATCATACGCCTTAAATATCAATTTCCAATATTTCTCTATATTGTTACAAAATATTATTAAAAATACGTGAATATTTTCTCCTGTAGCAATACAATTTGTATATGCTGTCTATATTTTAAAACCCTTGCTGGGTTACACCATTTTTTTTTTTTTTTTTTTTTTTGTTTTGTGCATCTTTTACATCTTCACAACATCTCAGTTACAAACAATTTCCTTTTCGATTTATTTTTGTTGGTGGTGGTGATGTTGCTGTTATATCAACACTCTCTTACCCTCTTGACAGATTTACTGTAACGGTGATGGATCATTTAGTTAAACAATTTTTTCAAAAGCCTTAATGCCTTAACAACAAACAAAAAAAACAATAACGTAACAGAAAATTATACCATCTATATATAAATCCATAAAAATAAAGCAAAAACCCACATAAATTTGTTAGTTTACTGGTCAGATTTAGTCCTTTGTCCACACTTTTGCACACAAACTCTAACAGTGTTTAAAAGCAGTCAATACTAAAGCTGAAATCTAAATACTTTACATGTCACAGCGAATGTATGTATATATTTATTGCTGTGTGCCTTTATTTATTAAAGTGTCCTTTTTATAACAAAGTTATGCTTCAGTAATTTGATATTCTGTAGGCTTTTTTTCTGCTTAAACTTCAAACTAATATGAGTCGAACAAAAATAAAAAAAAAAACTTTCTAAAAAAAAAACATGCAACAGAGAGCCTTTTTCATATTTATTTTCGTATTTTCTTTCATATCTTAGGAACATTTAGATAAAGTTTTAATTTCCATCAGATTTCAAGGATATTGTATACAAGTAGCCATATACAAGTAGCATGTCATTCAGGCCTTAATACGATTTATAATTTGAACAACATGAAAATCCATTAAAAACTTTATTGTTGTATGAATTGTTGGCAACTGCTTCTAAGACCTACCCACGGCATTGCTTTTTACGTTTTTCTTTTTTGCATTGGGGATACTTGATGTTTTCTTAGGGACTTTGTATATATTAAGGTTTTTTATACTCAAGTTTTTTTTTTGTATTCAATTCAAGTGAAAAGTTAAAGGAGGTGGGGAGTTAAATTGCTTGTTTTAAGTGTAACACTTGAAATGGCCTTGAGGATTATAGGTGTGAGATTTTTTTAAACAAAATAAATGTTTAATTTTAAAATTATTATGCTGCAAAAGATATATTCAAATTTTATGGGGGAAAAATTAAAAAAAAAACTGAAATTTAATATTTTCTAAAACTTAAAGAAATAATTTTATTTAAATTTATAATAAAAACAGAAAATTTTAATATTTTTCAAACATTTTAAAAGAAAAATTTTTAAATATTTTGAAATTTTAAAGAAAAATTTTTTGTTTAAAAATTAATTACAAAATAGGTTTGAAATATTTTTTACAAATAAATAGCTACAAATTAATTGCTGAATTCTTAGCCTCTAACGGCAGTTTAAAACACAACTTTATCTTTCTTAGTTAAAAAGTTAGAAGCATTTTTGTAACTTAACCCCATAATTAATATTAATCATACGTCACAGAGGTTAAAAATTAAAATTAAGAAATTTTCTACAGTTGAGTAGAAAATTCAAGCAGTTTGAATGTGAAATAAATATTTAAATAAAAATTAAATAATTGCTTTCATAATATATAAATTTTATTAATATTTGCAGGGAATTTAAAAAAAAAAAATAAATAAAAAAATTTTACTTCTAGTGACGTTTTTCATTTCAGTATTTTGTTATCAGGAGAAGAATGTGAGTTTGGTAAGTCAAAGGGATGATCTCCCAATCCACAAAGCTATGAATCAGTTAAGAACTGCAAACTTCCAGAAACGATTAATGAAATAAGCCAGGTTCTTGGTATGATTAATTTTTATCGAAGATTTATTCCAGTTATTTAACACACAATCTTGTATTTTATCTAGTTTTTAAATTAATATATTTTTATTTTAAAAGTGATTACGATTTTTCCAGAATAACTCAACCTCATAATAAATATTCAACATAAGCCAAAGAGTTTTAAGATTACTATAAAGACATGTTTTACATTTATATAGAAAATTTTACTTAAAATTTTTTTTTTGATTTTTTGAGAAAATGAAAATCATCATATTTAAATTCTTAATTTATTAAATAAATTTATAATTTTGTAATATATTTTTACATATTTAGTTAGCAAGAAATCTTAACTTTGTTCGCCTTTTTAAAATCTTTTAATATGTTCTCCACTTTAAAATTTATTGGGAATTTTCAAACTCAACCTCAAGATTAATATTAATCATACGCCAAAGAGTTTTAAAATTAAAATTATGAAAATTTCTTTATTTTGGCAAAAAATTAAAATTTTTTTTAAGTGAAAAAAATATTTACATAAAATACTAAATAAATACTTTCAAAGCATATAAAATTTGCTTGATATTTTAAAAAAAAAATATAAAAATAAAATAAAAAAATTTTCAAATACAAAATTTTATTAATAAATTTTTAATTTTGGAATACATTTTTGATGACGTATTTTGTATAATATCCTAACTTGAATTTTCTTTTTAAATTATACAATAACGACCTCTACTTTAAAAGCTATAGAGAATTTTGGAACATAACCTCAAAATTAATATTAATCATACGCCAAAGAGCTTTAAAACAGAAAATATGAAAATTTCTACATTTAAGCACAAAATTCAGACTTTTTGCAAGTGGAAAAATTATGCATATAAAATACTAAATAAATACTTTCAAAATATATGAAATTTGTTTATATTTAAAAAAAATAAAAAAATTAAAAAAATTTTCAAATCCAAAATTATATCAATAAATTTTTAATTTAGTAATATGTTTTTAAGGAAGTATTTAGCATAATATCCTCAAATTTTGATTACGTGAAAAAATATTTATATAAAATACTAAATAAATACCTTCAAAGCATATAAAATATGTTGATATTAAAAAAATAAAAAAAAAACAATTAAACATTTTCCAAATGCAAAATTATATCAATAAATTTTTAACTTTTTAATATGTTTTTAATGCTATATTTAGTATAATTTCCTGATATTCATTTCCTTTTTAAATTATACAATAACGATCTCCACTTTAAAAGTTATTGAGAATTTTCAAACTCAACCTCAAAATTAATATTAATCATACCCCAAAGAGTTTTAAAATTCAAATTATGAAAATTTCTACGTTTGAGCACAAAATTTTGACTTTTTGCATATGAAAAAATATGTATGTATACAAGGCATATACATTTCGTTTATATTTTGAAAAAAAAAAATTCAAATAAAATATTTTCAAATTCAAAACTTTATCAATAAATTTATAATTTTGTAAAATATTTATTTTTCTTTTTAATCCTTAGGATAACAATGTCCACTTTAAAAGTTATTGGGAATATTCGAATTCAATCTCAAAATTAATGTTAATCATAAGTTTTAAACATCTAATAAATAAATTGTCTATAATTGAGCAATAAATTCCATAATACATTTTAACATTCAAATAACAGATAGAATGAAAGTTATTCACTTTATATTTTTAAAAATTTTAAATCTATAAAATCCAATTTTAAGCAAAAATCTCAATATTCTGAAGAAAAAAAATCATTTTAAGCACTTAATTTAAAACTGTGTTCTTATTAAGAACAAACTTAATTAAGTCTTATTTGTAAAATATTTCCCCATTTAAATCCCTTATTACTTGCTGTAACAATATTATCATTTTCTTAAAAATTCCTTATGCACTGAGCATTTCCTTCAATGTCCGGTGTGTCTTATGAATATGCACAGAAATCCCCACATCCAAGAACAATCACTAATTATTGAAATTATTCGCAGGCTCCATTAAAGGCAAGACATTTTTTCATACATAATAAATGAACATAAATGTTAAAAATGGCATGCATGTCACGCATATGAAACGTATGAAGGCAACATTTCTGCACAACATTGGTCTACAGCAGTAGGATGGTGGAAAGGTGAAGCAGAATGAGAGAGAAGTTTATTCGACTGGAGTGTATGCAGCATCTATAAAAGTAAACCATCGTAATAAATGTAAGTGCTGCTTCTTTTGTTTGTTGTATCATGGAACACATATGCATATTTGTGTCTTCTCACATAAATTTTCTTTTAAACTTTTTTTGTATTACCTATGTATATCTTGGTTGCCGTTGGACATTTTTAAAACAAATTTAAGTAAAATAGGTTCAAGAGACATATATTTGTTTGATATTATTTTAAACAAAATAAAATTTTTAATAAAAAAAAATTCTATACTTTTTTAATTTAAAATTTTGTTAATAAATTTTTAAAAAGGCTTCAATATTTTCCACCTTTAATTAAGGATGAAATCATGGCTTTTATTTCCATTTCAAATTTTAAGAATACATTCTTTACTTTCAAAGTTATGGAGATTTTTCCAACTCAACTTACAAATTAATATTAATCATACGCCAAAGAGGTTTAAAAATGAAATAAACAAATTTTCTCCTTTAAAGCAGAAAATTTATTTTAACTTTTTAAATGTTAAAATTAGCTTGCTTACTTTCAGAGTTATTTAGATTTTTCCAACTCAACCTCAAAATTAATATTAATCATACGCCACAGAGCTTTTGAAACTAAATTCTAAAATTTTCTTCATTTAAGTAGAAAATTTTAAAGTTTTCAAAGTTATGATAAATATTTAAATAAAATTGTAACCAATTACTTCTAAAGCACATAAACTTTGTTGATATTTGTTACATATTTTAAATTTTTTTATTTAAAAAAAAAAAATGTAATTTTAATATTAAAAATTTTTTTCAAAAATTTTAAATTTTTAAACTTATTTTTCATTGGCAATTTAAACTGAAATCTTAGCTTCCAACAGCTTTTTAAATTTTATGAGTATCACGTTTATTTTTAAAGTTATTGGGATTTTTTAACTCAACCTCAAAATTAATATTAATCATACGCCAAAGACTTTTGAAATTTCAATTTAGAGATTTTCTACATTTTAGTAGAAAATTCTAAACTTTTAGCTTATTTAAAATTTTCTTTAAATAAAACCATTTTTCAAATATCAAAAAATTTATTTACAAAATGTTGTAATTTTTTAACAGATTTTCTGTCAGAAATATATGTGAAATCACATTTTAAAAATGCCTTGTTTACCTTACAAATTATTGACAGTTTTCTAATTCAACCTTCAAATATTAATCATACGCCTCATATGTCTTAAAAATTTGTTTCCATTTGAATAGAAACTGCTTAACTTTTTAGCATTAAAATATGTATTTGAATAAAATATTGGCTCGACAATACATATACATAAATTTTATTGATATTTTTTGCTTATTTAAATTTTTTTTTAATTAAAAAATAATAAAATTTTTTAAATATCAAAAACTTTGTTCTTAATATTTTGAAATTTTTAACAGATTTTCTATCAGAATTGTGCGTTGAAATCTTAGCATTCAACAGCTTTTTAAATTTTAAAAACAGCTTGTTAACTTTAAAAGTTATTGAAATTTTTCCAACTCAACCTCCATATTAATATTAATCATACGCCAAAGAGCCTTTGAAACTAAATTGTAAAATTTTCTTCATTTGAGTAAAAAATTTGAATATTTTTCTGATTCAAACAAATACTTAAACACAATACTAAGTAATTGTTGCAAAAACAAATTAATTTTGTTGATATTTTTGGAAAATTTTGAAAAATTTTAAATTTGAAAAAAAAAATATTTCAATTAAACAATTGGTTCAATTCAAATTATGTGCAAGCAAATTTCACTGTATCATAAATTCACCCGAAATATATTACCTCAAACAAAATAAATTTTGTGTATACACACAAATACTCACACAGAGATACACATACCCATTTAAATACAAATACATTAACAAATACTACAAATGTTATTGTTTTTGTATACTTGCTACATGTTGACATTATTGTTATACAAACATGATGATGATGCTGATGCTATTGTAGTTGTCGTTGTTGAACTTGTTATTTATGCTACATTGTCGGTATGTCAGGCTGGCTGGCTGGCTGGCAGGCGTAAGTCTACTCCTGCCTTAAATGTATAATAAGTGTCTGTTGGCATGAATTCTACTACAACGACTATAAACGACATTTTGTATTTTATATGTATGTATAGGTATAAGTATGTAGCTGCTAGTTTACTGCTATGTGTATAGATCCATGTGATGAATTTCAATTTCGTGTTAAAGTAATTTGTCACTAACACGCCTACAATTGTTACACAAAAAAAAAAAAGAAGTTCATTCTCAAAAAAAAAAACAACGAACATGTACATGAAAAATCTTGCTTGAATGCTGGCTGCAACTACAACAGCCTTCGCTTTCTGGTTGCAAGGGAAAATAAAGGTATTTAGTATTTAAAACATGACATGCTAATAAATTTCAAATTGCATTTACTAGCACTACTAAATACATCTACTTGTAACTGCGAAATAATGTATTCATAGCTCTTGTTAAACTAGATTTCCAAAATAAGATTGTTTTGCTGTGTGTGAGAGGGGGGCAAAAGTAATTTAGAAATCACTGTTTGGAAAATTACATTTGAAATAAAATGAAATGAAATAGTTTAAATCTGATATTTAAGGTTTGGTGTTAAATTAATTAGATTTAGTTACAATTAAAAGCATACTTGAAGGCAAATGTTGATAAACAAACATAGTTGTCTAAGCTTTTAATATAAGATAATGCTAAGATAGCAGTTGGAGGCTATAATACATAGCAATGCAATTAATTAAGAACAAATTAAAGTTAATACAATGTCTGTAATATGAAATGGTTAATGTGGCGAAATATTTAAAATTTAAAGCATAGTTTTAGGGGTTTCAATTTAAATACAGTTATTTCAAGAAAAGGAAACTAAAATGAAAGTATTTTCTACTGTATTAACATAAAATTTTAACTTTGCCAAAAAAAGAATAAAATGAATGAAAGTTTTGTTTCTTCTTAATGGCAAATTTTCAAAAATTTAAAAATTAAAATAATTTTTTTATAAAAAATTTAGCCACTTTGTTCACAAGTTAGCAATATGATTCCATTCAGTAATATGAACAAATGATTTCAGTTTTATAATCTTGTTAGATTTTAGAAATGTCTTTTAAACTTTAGAAGTTATAAACATTTTTCCTTCACAACCCGTAAATTAATATTAATCATACGCTTAAGAGTTTTATCAAATAAATTTATAAATTCTTTATATTTTAGTAGGAAATTTAAAACTTTTTAATATTGCAATTAATATTTAAAAGAAATACTAAATAATTGCTTTCAAATCATATAAAATACGCTGATTTTCTATAAATTATATTAGAAAACAAAGTAGAAAAAATTAAAAAAAAAAATAATTCACAATTTTTATCAATAAATACTCAAAGAAATAACACATTTCTTATAAATAATTGACCACAGGATATTTATCTTTTATCACCTTTTTAAATTTTAAGCATATGTTCCTTACTTTACAAGTTATAAGGATTTTTCTAACTCAACCTCTAAATTGATATTAATCATAAGCCCAAGAGTTTCACAAAATATGTATAGAAATTCTCTTTATTTCAACAGGAAATTTTAAACTCTTACACATGGAAATTAATATTTAAATAAAACACCAAATATTACTTGGAAATCACAAACATTTTGTTGATATTTTCCAAAAATTTTATAGAAAAAAAGTAGAAAAAACTTAAAATCCAGAATTTTCTTCATAAAATAAAGTAATAAAGTAGCATATTTCTTACAAGTTAAAGAGAATAAAGTTTTGTCTTTTATCAGCTTTTTAAATTTTATAAATATCTTCTTTATTTTAGATGTTATAGGGATTTTTCCAACTAAAGCTCTCAATTAATATCAATCATACGCCAAAGAGTATAAAATATTAAATTAATAATTTCTCAATAATTTCTCTATATTTCAATGGGAAATTTTAAAATGTTTCACATAGAGATATTATTTAAATAAAACACTAAATATTACTTAGAAATCACAAACATTTTGTTGATATTTTCCAAAAAATTGTTTTAAAAAAAGTTTAAAAATTTTAAAACCTAAATTATTGATAACATAAAGTACCATATTACTTATGAGTTATTTAGCATAAGGTTTTGTATTTTATCAGTTTTTTAAATTTTAGAAATATGATCTTTATTTTAGAAGTTATAAGGATTTTTTCAACTCAACCTCTCAATTAATATCAATCATACGCCCAAGAGTTTTAAAAATTAAATTAAAAATTTCTCAATATTTGAGTACGAAATTAAATGCTTTTTAACATAAAAACTTATATTTAAATGAAATGCAACAATTTTATATAAATATAAATTTTATTAATATTTTCTAAAAACTTTAGAATTTGTCTAACCCTAACACAAACTTAATATACATCAAAATAATTTAAACAATATATTAAGAAATTTCCTTAATTTAAGTAGAAAACTGAGATAAACTTAACTTATTGGCTCCAAAACTAATCAATTGCCATTAAATTTTTGAGAATTTAAAAAAAAAATATATTACCAAAAAAAATAAATAAAAATAAAATCTAAAATTTTGTTAAATAAGTTTTTAGTTTTGTTATAAATTTTTCATTAGTAATATAAAACGGAGTTTTAGCTTTTATTACCTTTTTAAATTTTAAAAATATGTTGTTTAGTTTAGAATTTATTGCTATTTTTCCAACTTAACCTCAAAATTAATATTAATCATACGCCTACGGGTTTTAAAAATTAATTAATAAAATTTTCTATATTTATGTGGAAAATTGGAAACTGTTTTTGTATTTAATTAAATATTTAAATGTAGTATATCATAATTGCTTGGAAATTAAATAAATTTTGTTGTAATTTTAAAAAAAATTTTAAATTTCTCTTTAAAAAAAAATATATTTTTTTTAATTAGAAAATTTTGTTAAACAAATGTTACAAAATTTTAATACATTTTTATCAGAAATTTATGTGGAAATCTTAGCTTCCAGATGCTTTTTAAATTTTAACAATAGCTTGTTTATTTTAAAAGTTATGGCAATTTTTCCAACTTAACCTCAAAATTAATATTAATCATACGCCTTAGGTTGAAAAAAATTTAATTATGAAATTCTCTACATTTGAGTGGAAATTTAAAACTTTTTTGTATTAAAATAAGTATTTAAGGGAAGTACAAAATAATTGCTTAAATAATTAAAAAATTTTGTAGACATTTTAGGAAAAATTTTGAATTTTCAATTATGAAAAAAAAATTCAGAAAAAATCTGAAAAATATAAATTTTTAGTAATTACTGTAAATCTTTTTCCATTCAAAAAATAACCTTAATTAAATTCCATTTATACACCATTCCCCTTTTTAATCCCTTATTACTTTCCGTAACAATAAATTATTTTTCTCCATAATTCCTTATGCCTTAAATATCTTCTTCAAAGTCCAATCTGTCTTATAAATATATGCAGTGAAGTACTCACATCCAAGAACAATCACTAATTATAGAAATTATATGTCGGCTCCATTAATGGCAAGACATTTTTTCATACATAATATATAATGCATGTTGAAAATATTCTGCATATACCTGCCACACATGCCGAACATATGAATCCAACACCTCTTTACAACATTGCTCTACAGCAGAATGAAGGCAAGTAAGTGCAGCAGCAAAGAGAGGATAGTTTCTTGTACTGGCTGGAGTGTGTACAGCATCAATAAATGAAAACCAACGTAATAACTGTAAGTGCAGCCTTTGGCATGTTTTGGTTTGTTGGTTCATGGAACGCACCATAAAAAGCCATATTAAAGTCAATGAATGCGTATATGTGTCTTCTTATTCATATGACTACGCTTCAAAGAACACGCACATAAAATTCCTTTTAACTTGTTTCTTTTTTTATTTTTGCAATGCCTTGGTTCTGGTTGTTCTGCTTTACATGATAAATGTTAAAGATTTTTATTGAACATTAAATGGAAAATAGCATAATAAAATTAAAGATGCATATGAAGTTTTGAGTAGGAAAAGATATGGTATTAATGGCTTTAGAAGGGAAATTATATAGAGGCTTATATATGAGTTTTATTAATGAGGTTTGAGAGTTTAAAATGAAATTAGAAAAAGAAACACATTTTTTTAACATTAAAATAATTGTTTGCCAATAATCCTAAGCCGCCTTAAAGTAGACAACAAAATGTATTTACAAGCGAGGTTTGGTTTAACCTTACTTTAAGTTTAAACACAATTTTTATAAGATTTAGCTGAAAATTTTTCAATTTGAAAAATAAACTCAAATTTAGTTCACTTTATTAACAATTTAAACCAAATTTACATAAAATTTGTGTAAAATAAATTATTAAAATAAACGCTACAATAAAACACTGAATTAAGTTTTGCAACACAAATAAATGTTGTTGATATTATTGGAAATATTTTTTTAATTTTAATTTGAAGAAAAAAAAAATGTTTCCAAAAATAAAAACTTTGTTAATAAATATTTGAAAAGGTTTAAAAAATGTTTATTGCGCATTTACATTGAAATCTCAGCATTTAGAATCTTTTTTAATTTTAAAAATAACTTGTTTACTTTAAAAGTTATGGAGATTTTTGTAACTCAACCTTTAAATAAATATTAATCATACGCCTAAAACTTTCAAAAATTCATTTAGAAAAATATTGTCCAATTAAGACAGATATCGCAAATTTTGATTAGTTAAATACCTAAATGGGAAACAAACCATAATATGTAAAACTTTTCCATACCTCTAAGTAAAATTTACCTGTTCTTTTAATGAAGTATTGTAATTTCTGTAAATTATTTAATAATTTAAATTACATTTTTATAACTGTAAAGTATAAAAAGGGTTTCAAATTAATATTTGAATTAATTACTAAATTGTGTTGATTTTTTAGAAAATAAAAAAAAAAAAAATAGAAAAAAATTATAAAAATAAAATTCATTACTTTGTTAATAGTTTGTTTAATCTATTTCTCATCAGTAATATAAAACGTAATTTTAGCTTTTATCACCACTTTAAATTTTAATTATATGCTGTTTACTTTAAAAGTTATAGGTATTTTTCTAACTCCACCTAAAAATGAATATTAATCATACGCCATGTAGTCTAAAAAATTCAATTTTGAATTTGTTTCCATTTGTGTAGAAAATTCCATATTTTTTAGCTATGACATTAATACTTGAATAAAATACTTAATAATAGCTACCAAAACAAATTAATTTGTTTGAAGTTTAAAAAAAAAATAAAAAAAAAAATTATTTTATATGTTGAAAAAATTTTAAATTTTTAAATACAAAATTTCATCAATGAATTTCAAATTTTGTAATATATTTTTCATTTGTTATTTAGTTTGAAGTCTTAACTTTTTTCTCCTTTTCAAATTTTAAAAATTTATTCTTTGCTTTAAAAGTAATTGGGATTTTTCAAACTTAACCTCCTAATTAATATTACTCATACGCCAAAGAGTCTCAAATCCCAATATTAATTTTTCTTTCATTTGAGTGGAAAATACCAAATCTTTCAGCCCTGAAATACTTACTCAAATAATATACCTTATGCTTGATAAAAGAAATAAATTTATTTAATATTTTTAAAAAATATTTAAAGTTTAAATTTAAAAAAATTAAATTCAAAATTTGATCAATAAATTTACAAATTGGTTATGCATATGTCATCACTTAATTAATATGGTATAATTTTATTTTAAAATTTTAAAAACATGTTGTTTAATACACAAGTTATTGAGATTTTTTAACACAACTTAGAAATTAATATTAATCATACGCCATAGAATTTTGGTACTTTAGTTGGGAACATCTCTGTTTTTATGTAGAAAACTTCTTTTATTTTAGCTGAAACATAAATATTCGAATAAAATACTAAATGGTGGCTACCAAAACAAATAATTTGATTGATATTTTTGAAAAAAAAAAAATAATAAATAATTTTGAAAGTTTAAAAAATTTTAAATTTTTAACTACAAATTTCAACAATGAATTTCAATTTTATTATTTGTCACTAGCTATTTAGTTAGAAGTCTTGCCTTTAATTTCCTTATTAAATAATAAAAATGTGTTTTTTACTTTAAAAGTAATTGGGATTTTTCAAACTTAATCCCATAATTAATATTACTCATACGCCAAAGAGTCTCAAAACTAAATTTGAATTTTTCTTTCATTTGAGTAGAAAATACCAAATTCTTTATCTCTGAAAAACTTACTCAAATAATACAACTTACGATTAATAACAACACAAATAAATTTGTTTGATATTTTTAAAAAATATTTAAAAATATGAAAAAATTAAATTCAAAATTTTATCATAGATTTACAAATCAGTGATATATATGTCATCATTTAATTAACATGGAATATTATGTATTATTTTCCTTTGAAATTTTAAAAACATGTTGTTTAATTTAAAAGTTATTGAGATTTTTCTAACTCAACCTAGAAATTAATATTACTCATACGCCAAAGAATTTTGGAACTTTAGTTAGGAAATTTTCTAATTTTAAGTAGAAAAATGCACTCAATTTAGCATTACCGTAAATATTGGCATAATTAACTAAATAGTGATTCCAAAACAATTTTTTTTTAGAGAACATTTTTTAATTTTTCTTTGAAAATAAAAAATATTATTTATTTTTCATTAAATTTTTTTTAATAAATTTTAAGAATTTTGAATATCTCAGCTGTTTAAGCTAAATTTTATTTAAGAACTCTTTTAATAGGCTTTTAGTTTACTCAAACTGCCTTAAGATAGGCTATTATATTTCTTCATTTAATATTAGCTTAACTTTCGTTTAACATTAAACAGAACTCAGCTAAGATTTATGCTGAAATTATGCAGAATTTTAAAACTTTAAAAATTTTTTTATTTAGGTAGTAATTTCTAAATACAATTTCACAAACCCTTCTTTGTTTATATTTAATACATTTTTGTTCAAAACATTTGTTTTCTTTGCATTCATATATATATATAAAAGATACGCCTTTAACATTTCCGTCACAATGCGATTAGAGAGAAAAGCATATTTATTATATACCTTACAATATGGTGAATAGTAGTAGTAGTAGTGTAGTATGTATCTTTTGAATTGGTTTGTTTTTAGTTTGTTGCCTGCTCTTAGGCGCTTGAATGGTTGGTTAACTAACACACTGTGTTGTGTTGTGTTGCTTGCTATCTCACGCTGGCTGCTGATGATGGCATGCAATTCATCAACGCCACCAACATTTAACCAACATGATTTCCAGACGAATTTAAACAGGAACACAAAACAAAACGAAACCAAACGACATAGAAAAATTATACGTGATGCTATTTAAACTTTATTTTGTATGACTTCTCTAACACGAATAAACGAAGGAGTGCAAAAAAAAAATGCTGTATAGAAATAAATAAAAACACTGGCATACAGAAAATACTTTACGACTTTGTTTAAGCAGCAAAGCCATTAATAAAACTACCATAAAAAACACACAGAAACTTTTTTCTTTGGCTTCATCTTCTTGCATTCTTTTGTAAATAAGGGTATAAAAAGAAATACAGGATATAAAATACCTGGTTTGAAGACAAAACAAGCTAAAAAAAAAACTGCCAGCATCATATATAAAAAATAAAACACAGAAAGGTTATTGAACGTGTTTACGGAAAAGTTATGCAAATCTATAAAAAAAAAACACTCATTCAGTAAGATGAATGGAAGGTGAAAAAGTAAATGGAGTTTGTTTTTAAAATAAAAAACACAGAATATAAATGCATGCAATTTTCCAAAGAAGGAGAAAGAAAAAAAGTTTGTTGCAAAAACAGAAATGAAAGGGTAGTAATGGTATAAAATTTTTATAGCAAAGCCATTAACGAAGAAATATTTAAGTTAACAAACATTAAGAGGGAAAAAACTAGGCATTATATTAAAAGAAAAATATAAAAAAGTTTTGAAAATTTGAGAAATAACAACAAACCTATAACAAGTTAATGGAAAAAACATAAAAGCTCATAAAAGTACATTTTATATACTTAGTTCTAAAGTATTTTAAATAATTTTCTTTAAATTCCTTTACAAATGCATATTTCTGATTTAATAGCTTGTGATTTAAAAGCCTACACTCTGAAAACCTAAAAGCCTACATTTGCAATTACTTCCTGTTCCTTGTAATGTAATAAAACTGGTTTTTGTTAACGATTTTTCTTTGATATTGTAGAAATCACAGTTTTGTTTGCATTTTTCTTTTTCTTTTCCTTTTTTAATATTTGTTTAAACGAAAATGTTCAAATATTTGCGTGCTGCCATGGTGTCTGGTCTAACAACCTTGTTTTATTACACACATACACTTTCGAGGACGTTGTTTTCTAAAAACAGCCTTGTGGTTCAAAAGGAAGTAGTAGCAAAAACTGATAAACAAATATTGCAAAAAATAAACAAAATTGTAAATGATTTGCCATAAAGTAAAATGATTTTGCTTTAAAAATAATGAAAAATAAAAAAGAGAGAGGGGTTAAGCGAAAGCGAACAAAAAGGAATTTATTACAATGACTTGAAGGTTTTTCTCAAATGTATACTTTAAGCTTAAAATATTTTTAAAGGAAAATGGTAAAGAACACAATCCGTTTAATCAAGGAAAGTAATTTAAGGAATTAAAATAAAGCAATTTCATAACAACAAAAAACGTGGTAAATTTTAATCTCAGACATTATTTGTTAGAAAATTTAGACCTACTTTCGTAAATTAATTTTCATATTAAATTTTTTCCTTTAATAGTTTTTCCTCAAATTCAAAAAAAAATAACAACAAAATTTATTTGTTTTGCAAACATTTATTTAGTACTTCATTTAACTAATTTGTTTAATAATTAAAAACTTTGGAATTTCTTCTCAAATGTAGAGAATTTCATAATTTAATTTTTGTTAACCTAAGGCGTATGATTAATATTAATTTTGAGGTAAAGTTGGAAAAATTGCAATAACTTTTACTATAAACAAGTTATTCTTAAAATTTAAAAAACTTTTAAAAGCTAAGACTTACACAAAAAACTGTTGGTAAAAAATATTCAAAATTCTTAAAATTTATTTAAAAAAATTTTAATTTAAAAAATATTTTTTTTTTTTCAAAGTTGAATTAAAAAATTTTCTTAATAATATCAAAAAAAAAAATGATTTGTTTTTGAATCAATATTTTGTTAATTATTCAACTATTTCTGATAATGCTAAGCTAGTTGCATTTTTATACTTAAAAGCTGAAAATTTCTTAACTTAAATTCCAAAATTCTTTGGCGTATGAGTAATAAAGTAAAAATTAAAGAAAAATTTTAAAAATTTCCCTGTAATATCAAAAAAAAATCATTTGTTTTTGAATCAATATTTTGTAACTTACTCAACCAATTACGGTAATGCTAAACTAGTTGCATTTTTATATGTAAAAGCTAATAATTTCCTAACTTAAATTCCAAAATTCTTTAGCGTATGATTAATATTAGTTTTGAGGTTGAGTTAGAAAAATCCCAATAACTTCTAAAGTAAACAACATATTTTTAAAATTTAAAAGTACATAAAAAACTAAGATTTTGTGCTAAATAACCAATGTAAATTATATTACAAAATATTAAACAAAAATTTTTATTAAAAATTTAAAAATGTTTCCAACTTTTAAAATTAAAAAAATTCCCTCAAAATCAAGAAAATGTATATGTTTTGTTGGCAATTATGAAGTATTTATTCTAAGAGTTATTTAAATACTAAAAGCTTTGGAATTTTCTACTTAAATGGCACCAAATTCTTAATATAGTTTTTAGACTATATGGCGTATGATTAATATTAATTTTGAGTTTGCGTTAGAGAAATCCCTATACCTTCTAAAAAAAACAATATATTTTTAAAATTTGAAAAAGAAATAAAAACCAGGATTCCATACTAAACAACCAATACAAAATATATTACAAATTATAAATTTGTTGATGAAATTTTGCATGTTAAATTTCCTATTTTTTCAAATTTTTCAAAATGTCATTAAAATTGATATGTTTTTTTCAACAAAGATTAAGCCTTCATTCAAGTATTTAGATTGCTAATAAAAAGTTTATAATTTTCTACTAGAATAGAAAAATATTCATAATTTCATTTTTGATAGTCTGAGGCGTATGATTAATATTATTTATTAAGTTGAGTTAGAAAAATCCCTATAACTTCTAAAGTACAGCAGTCTCTTCCAAAGTTTAAAAAGGAAATAAAAGTTTATGATCTATACTAACTAACTAAAGAAAAATCTAATACAAAATTATCAACTTATAGAAGGAAATTAGTTTTACAAAATTTTAGATTTTTTTAACTTTTACAATTCAACGTTTTTTTTTTAAAAAAAATTTAACGAAATATATTTGTTTTGATAAGTATTTTATTTCCGTGTTTAGCTTAAAGCTAAAACTTGCAAAATTTTGTATTAAAATGTAAAAAAATCATAATTTGGTTTTATGACTCTTTGACGTATGATTAATATTAGTTTTGGTGATGAGTTAGAAAATTATCAATAACTTTTAAATGAAAATCATATTAAAATAAGATTACACACTAAATAACCAATAAAATATATGTATAACAGCAAAATATAAATGTATTACTAAAATTTAGTATTCAAAATTATTTTTTATTTACATTTTTTGGATAATTTTTAAAAAAATATCAACAAAATTTATTATTTTGCTAGCAGCAATTTACAATATTATACAAGTCTTCATTTTGTTGCTAAAATACTTGAAATTTTTTACTAAAAAGGAACAAAATTCATAATTTAGTCAATGATAAATTGAGGCGTATGATTAATATTAATTTCCAGATTAAAAAATATCTACATAATGTAAATAATTTGAAAGCTACCATTTAGATATTTATTTTATTGTAAGTTTCCTTTATAGCCTGTCAAATTTAAAATTTAGAAATGTACATATTAAATCAGGCACGCATCCAGGTTAACCATTTTGGGGGGGGGAAGTAAATAAAGTAAAATTTATTTGACATTTTTAATTTTTTCCTTTTTTACAAAAAAATGTTCGTCCTTTTTTAAATAAAATTTATCTTTTTTTAATATAATTAAACAATATTCCCCTATAAGCAAATCATTTGCTTGCATTGTAGCTAGCTTTCCATTTAAGTTATTTATATTCATTTTTAGATTTTCATTAAGCTATTTTTAAAATTTTTTAAAATACATACAATGTATATTTTTTTACTTACTAACAACTTTATTATTTATATGATATTCCTTTTAGGTACTTCATTACTTGCAAGTTACTCTTATACATATTTCCATATACCCGTATAGGTATTATAACCATTGTCTGCATATTGATAGTGTAAATATGATTTTAATCTTGTTCATTTTTCTTTTAAACTGCTCACTAGTCGCACACTCTCTCTCACTCTGATTATATTTCATACAATCAATGAACATGAAAATTTCCATTTTTCTGTGTTTTTTTTTTTGCCAGAGATATCTGGCATGCAAACATTAGTATACATTCAGGATTGAGTATTGAGTAGAACAAAAACAAAATATTGTTACCCAATATAAACATAGAAATTTTTTCAATAAAAATCATACGTTTATACATTGATGTCTATACAGTCAAGTGCAACTGTAGCAACGAGAGTTGGGAGAAAAGTTTATAGCAATGAATGCAGTATAGCTACTAGAACTTTTCAAATCACCCTCTTTTGAATACATTTTGTAGATAAATTTGCTACATACACACTCCTTTAACATATGAAGCCTTTTCTATCCTTCCCTTTTTATCTACTTTGCATACATGGTGATTGCTACTCGTAGCTCTGTGGCAACCAGCAATCATGCCACATTTGTTAAACTTTGTATTTTAGTAGTTTATACTCATGTATAAGTAGTATTTGTAATAGAGTCTAGGTAAATACCAAAAGTTATAAATCGAAAAAAAAGAAACATCCTTGATTGGCTAGACTTTATTTTATGTTTGATTTTTATACTTTTTTTTTTTATTCGAACGAGGAAATTTATTTTAGATTTTTAATATATACTATAACAGAAAACTTACAGTTTTTATTGCACAAATTGTTGGTTATAAACATTATTTACCTAAAAATAAAAGAGAAAGAGAAAAAAAATATTAAAAACTTTTCCAATTAGTAATAATAATTATTGTGTTTGGTATTTACAAGTCAAAGTAAAGGAAAAATTAAATACAATATTGTTAAATAAATTCCATACTTTAAGGGGTTTGCTTGAAGAGATCCTAAAAGTGTGCTAATTCCAATTTATATAATAAAAAAAAAATTTTGGATAAATTTCTAATATTTTGTTACATGAAATTGAAATTATAGAAAGTATAGAAAAGTGTCTTGTTGAGACAGTTTTCTTATAGAAAAGTGTCTTGTTGAGACAGTTTTCTTATAGAAAAGTGTCTTGTTGAGACAGTTTTCTTATAGAAAAGTGTCTTGTTGAGACAGTTTTCTTATAGAAAAGTGTCTTGTTGAGACAGTTTTCTTATAGAAAAGTGTCTTGTTGAGACAGTTTTCTTATAGAAAAGTGTCTTGTTGAGACAGTTTTCTTATAGAAAAGTGTCTTGCTGAGACAGTTTTCTTATAGAAAAGTGTCTTGCTAAGACAGTTTTCTTATAGAAAAGTGTCTTGCTAAGACAGTTTTCTTATAGAAAAGTGTCTTGCTAAGACAGTTTTCTTATAGAAAAGTGTCTTGCTAAGACAGTTTTCTTATAGAAAAGTGTCTTGCTAAGACAGTTTTCTTATAGAAAAGTGTCTTGCTAAGACAGTTTTCTTATAGAAAAGTGTCTTGCTAAGACAGTTTTCTTATAGAAAAGTGTCTTGCTAAGACAGTTTTCTTATAGAAAAGTGTCTTGCTAAGACAGTTTTCTTATAGAAAAGTGTCTTGCTAAGACAGTTTTCTTATAGAAAAGTGTCTTGCTAAGACAGTTTTCTTATAGAAAAGTGTCTTGCTAAGACAGTTTTCTTATAGAAAAGTGTCTTGCTAAGACAGTTTTCTTATAGAAAAGTGTCTTGCTAAGACAGTTTTCTTATAGAAAAGTGTCTTGCTAAGACAGTTTTCTTATAGAAAAGTGTCTTGCTAAGACAGTTTTCTTATAGAAAAGTGTCTTGATAAGACAGTTTTCTTATAGAAAAGTGTCTTGCTAAGACAGTTTTCTTATAGAAAAATGTCTTGCTAAGACAGTTTTCTTATAGAAAAGTGTCTTGCTAAGACAGTTTTCTTATAGAAAGTTTTCTTATAGAAAAGTGTCTTGTTGAGACAGTCTTTATATAGAAAGGTGTCTTGCTGAGACAGTCTTTATATAGAAAGGTGTCTTGCTGATACAGTTTTCCTATAGAAAAGTGTCTTACTGCGACATCTTTCTTATATAAATTGTTGTCTTTTTTATTGTTTTTTTCTCTTGAAGCTTAACATGTAAACCTCCTAAAAAAAACTAAAATTAATTCTACCAGAAACCCCAAAAAACAAAACAAATTTGGCGTATCTACATACTATTACAGTCAATGTTTTGCTGTTCACCATATACCACATTTTTTAACCAATACACAAACATTTTACATACACGCACACTGATGCATCTTAAATAAACATTTAAACCCTCCAACAAAAATACATTTATGAAGATGTGTGTTGAAATAAATTTATTATATGAAGTTTTTCACAAGACTACTTCATGCAATAAGAGCAAAGAGGAAAATCAAGAGTTTTTCATCTTCCTTACTAGATATAAATGTATCTTCCAGGCTCTTGCATGTTTTTCCTTGTACATGTGAGTTAATGTATGCACTTTTCTCTCTGTCTGTTCTGCTATAAACAAGTCAAAAAGTCTAACCATAATTTACAAAAATATTTACCCACTATATAAAGCCAATATATGGGCCAACTATACATTACATAGGGTTTAGTTTTTTTTTTTTTTTTTTGCAAATTATGGTAAAAGAAGCAAAAAATATAAAACAACGACCTCAACAACTTTTCCAATATATTTACGTACATAGTCTCTGTGAAAGTAACATATATGGGAAAGTAAAAACAATAAGCCTGTCCACAAACAGTTATCTCGGACTGCCAATTTTCAACAGGAAAACTGTCTCAGGAACTCTTTTCTACATATAAGGAAACTGTCTCAGCAAGACACTTTTCTATAAGAAAACGGTCTCAGCAAGACAGTTTTTTATAAGAAAACTGTCTCAGCAAGACACTTTTCAATAAGAAAACTGTCTCAGCAAGACACTTTTCTATAAGAAAACTGTCTCAGCAAGACACTTTTCTAAAGGAAAACTGTCTCAGCAAGACACATTTCTATAGGAAAACTGTCTCAACAAGACACTTTTTTTTAGGAAAACTGTCTAAGCAAGACACTTTTCTATAGGAAAACTGTCTAAGCAAGACACCTTTTTATAGGAAAACTGTCTCAGCAAGACTTTTTCTATAGGAAAACTGTGTCTTGCTAAGACAGTTTTCTTTTCTATAGGAAAACTGTCTAAGCAGGACACCTTTTTATAGGAAAACTGTCTCAGCAAGACTTTTTCTATAGGAAAACTGTCGCAGCAAGACACTTTTTTATAGGAAAAATGTCTCAGCAAGACACTTTTCTATAGGAAGACTGTCTCAGCAAGACACTTTTCTACAGAAAAACTTTCTCAGCAAGAGACTTTTCTATAGGAAAACTGTCTCAACAAGACACTATAAGAAAACTGTCTCAGTAAGACCCTTTTTATAGTAAAACTATCTCAGTAAGAGACTTTTCTGTATAGGATAACTGTCTGAGCAAGACACTTGTTTATAGGAAAACTGTCTCTGCAAGACACTTTTCTATAGAAAAACTATCTCAGCAAGACACTTTTCCATAGAAAAACTGTCTTAGCAAGACACTTTTCCATAGAAAAACTGTCTCAGTAAGACACTTTGTTAAAATTTTCTTAATGGGATCACCCTAATGTACATATGTCTATGATGATGTGGTTACAACACCTTTTTGCTGACTTTTTTCTCCACAAATTTGATAAACTTTTTTGATATAAGAAATTCCTAGTATTTTTTAGAGGAAAATATTTGTTGTTATAAGTAGAATGTTGTGAAAAGTGGAACAGTTACTTTAGTGTTTTTACTAATGTAAAATGAAACAGTATTTAGTTTTTTTTTAATTTTTAGTTGTTTCCTAGAAATAGTAAGTTTTTGAAATCTGCTAGTTTTGTAATAAAGTAAAGAAAAGAGCTGGATTTTAAAATAATTAATATTATTAGTGAAAAGCTGGAAAACTCATACAAATTCTTACGTTCTTGTTCATAGCTAGACTTTTAAGTTAAACAGTAGAACAGCTTTGAACAAAAATTTAATCAACTCACTTGAATGAAAGTTTTCCAAAATCCTTATATGATTTTGCTGATTTTTAATAGCAAACTGCTTAGTTAAATTATGAATATTTTAGATGAATCTTATTAATTTAGGTTTTCTATGTTGCAAGTGAGAGTGATTTCTACACACAAACTGCCAGAAGTTGTTTAATAGTCTTATGATTTCATAAGAAACTTGATTAAATCTGCTTTTTGGGGTCCACTTTAAAACAGTTTTTAAAAAAATCCTTATATTTGTCGAGGTTGTCTTACATGTTGTTTTATAACTTTTTGGCTTCTGACTGGACTTTGATGATTTTGAATACCAAACTGCTTAGAACATTGATGAATATTTTGGGTGATCGTATTCACTTTGGTTGTATATATTAAACGTGGGAATGATTTACACTCACAAACAATAGGGAATTAGGAATTGGGAATATATCTACTTTTTGGTGTTAATATAGCAACAGTTTCCATAAAACTCCTCATATTTGTCGATTAGGTCTTACATTTACACAACTTCTTGTCTACTTATTCGACTTTGCTGATTTTTATTAACAAGCTGCTTAGGGCATTGATGATCATTTTGGACTGAATTTTATTCATTTTGGTTTTGTATATTGGACGTTAGAGAGATTTACACACACAAACAGAGAGAAATAGCTAAATGGACTTATGACTTCAAAGTCCCATATAAACAATACCACAAATTCCATATTATCTTTGTTTTAAACATTTTTCATAAGATCTGCCATATTTATCGAAGTTGGATTGCATTTTGCTTCTTAACTTGTTCTCTACCGATTCGATTTTGCTGATTTTTAATAGCAAACTTCTTAAATCGATAATGAACATTTTGGATGAATCTTAATCATTTTGGTTTTGTATTTTAGATGTGAGCATGATTTACACACACAATTATACAGAATTTGAATATATTTTCATAAGGAACAGGAATATGTCTAATTTTTGGGGTCAATGTTTTAACAGTTTTCATAAAAATCATTACATTTGTTCAAGGAGGTCTTCAATTTAACTTCATAAAATATTTTCTATAAATTCAATTTAGCTGATTTTGAATACCAAACTGCTTACAACGTTGATGAATATTTTGGATGAATATTTTTACTTTAGCATTTGTATATTAAACGATAGAGTGATTTACACACACAAGTAGACGGAAAGAGCTTAATGTACTTAAGATTGCATAAAAAACAGAAATATAAATAGGTTTTATATATTTTTCATCAAAATCCTAAATTTTTTTAAAGTGTTCTTAGATTTTGTTTCATAACTTCTTGTCTATTGTTTTGATTTAACTGATTTTTGATAGCAAACTACTTAGGGTATTTAGGAACATTTTCGAAGAATCTTATTCATTTTGGTTTTGTATATTGGACGTGAGAGTGATTTACACACACATATAGAGCGAAATAGCTAAATAAACGTATTATTTTATAAGGAGCAGGAATATAGCTAGTTTTTAGGTTCTAAAATGAATATTTTTACGTTGTATAGCTCCTATAAACAATGGGTTCAGTAACTATATTGACTTCTTATTTTTAAACAGTTTATATAAAAGAAATGTTTGAATTTAAAAAAGATAAAGAGGAAATTATACACTTAATGCACTGATTTTTAATATCAAACTACTTAGGGTATTGATAAATATTCTAGTTAGGTGAATCACGTTTATAATGCTTTTGTAAAACTCTGTTATTGATGGCTGGACTTTTCAACTTTCCATCTCTCTACTATCTACTTGACAAAGGCAACTCAAGCAATACTTCCTTATTGTTTTAAAGCAACTCAAGCTGCTTTATTACTAGCAGCCAAACTAGCTCTTCTAAGAATATCTTGAGAAAAAAAGGGGGAACTTAATATCATGTATGTGTTTCTCTCATGTATATTTTGTTTTGTTATAGAGAATTAAGTATGTGTTGCTGCTAAAGAAAGTTGTTTCCAAGAATATTATTTTTTTTTCTGTCTTGCTGTTTTTTGTTTGTAACTTTACTTCTTTGTTATTTCCTTTAAACAATATTGAGGTTTTAATTTTTGTTGGTTGCACTTCTGCTCGTTTTTTTTAGGTACTAGCTTTTGGTGTTTTGTTGTGGCTTGTCTTTATTAAATTGTTTTTTTAGTTTTTTTATTGAAGATATTGCATGCTGTTCATTTGATTTTCTTTTTTCTTCTTGTTCCTGCTGTCTTGTGAAAAGTTTTTTTCTTATACTCTATTATTTACTGGTTACTAAAGTTACATTTATATTAAAATGTTAACGTTGACTTTAGTTATTGAAAGTTTTTCTTTTTTGTTTCATATTAAAATCATAAATATCAGCAGCAAAAAAGCTTAAGAGCAGAAATTTATGGCAATAACTGTGAGGGAGAGAGGAAGACAATAAATAGTTTAATAAAACTTTTTTTTATGTAAAATTTTTTTCTTTTTTTCTTAAGCATTTTCCTTTTAAACGTGAACAACTAAATAATAAAATAAAATTGTTTAAAAAGTTTATTATAAACAAAAAGTAAAAAAAAAGAAGTGGAAAATTATGAGTCATTTTATGGTGAATTAGGGAGAAAATAAAAGTTTGTTATTGGAGAAAAATAAAAGATTTTAACAAAAATGTAAAATAAAGGTATAAATTTTGTTGTTATTAAAAATTTGAGCAATCAATTAATTTGTTTCTTTCTGATATACATTAGTTTCATATGAACACTACAACAAAAGCAACGGTATCCCTGTTAAAAACTGTTTTCATTGAAAATTCTCATGTTTGTCGAGGTGGTCATACCTTTTGTTTTATAACTTCTTGTCTACTGACCCGATTTGGCTGATATTTAATAGCAAACTATTAAGGACATTCACGAATATTTTGGATAAATCTTATGAATTTATATTTGGTATATTAAACGAGAGAGTGATTTAAACACACAAACATGCATAAATTGATTAATGCACATATGACTTCATAAAGAACACGAATATATCTACTTCGGGTTAATATTCAGCAGTTTTGACAACATTCTTAACATTTGTTTGGATTGGCCTTACATTTTGTTTCATAACTTCTTCACTACTGATTCGATTTTGCTAATTTTTAATAGCAAACTATTTAGGACATTGATGAACATTTAGGATGAATTTTGTCAATTTTGGTTTGCTATATTAGACGTGAGCGTGATTTACACACACAAACAAAGGGAATTAGCTAAATGGACGTATGATTTCAAAGGACTAGGGATATATCTATACATTAGTCCCATATAAACATTACAACAAATGCAAGACAATCAATTTAGAAATTATTTCATAAAAATACCAAAATTTGTTCAATCTGGTCTTACATTTTGCTACATAAATTCTTGTCTACTGATTCGATTTTGCAGATTTTTAATAGCAAACTGCCTAGGTTATTAGTGAACATTTTGGGAGAATCTTATTCATTTCGGTTTTGTACATTAGACGTGAGATTGATTTACACACACAAATAGAGGCAAATATCTTAATAAACGTATGCTTCCATAAGGAACAGTTGTAAATGTACTTTCTGGGATCTTAAATGAATATTTTGAAGTAGTGATCACAATAAAATCAACGTCATTTTTTCCTTGCTTTTGGAATATTGAGAAATTTGTAAAAGATTTAAAGATTCTTCAGAATTTTTGTAAAATTTAATTAAAAATCCTTTAGACTTTAATAATTGTCCAAGTTTTGTTTTCAACTACTAAACTAACAACACTAGAGCGTTTTTTTTTAAATGCCCCTCCATAAAAAGTAAAAGTTTTAAGTCCTGCAGCCGGCTGAAACCAAAACTTTTTTTTTGTATGGCAAACAATGCAAACCAAAAGTTTTTGTTTAAGAACCCTTGTATACATACAATGGGTAGTTAACATAAGGTTTTCAACCAAAAACAATAACCGGCTGCCAGGCAAGTCGCATGTTAAACTAAGGATTTTCATATAGGATTTTTCCTTCCTACATATTGTTTTCTAGGATTTCTTTTTTTGTTTTTATTGTTGTATTGTGGCCTGTTTTACAAAGAGAGACAAAAGTGTTTGTTATGCAGTTTTTATTTTTTTGCATTTTAGTCTGGTACTTCTATTTGTTCCATGGTCCTTTTCTTGTTATTGTTTTTTATTTACTAGATGATGTTGTGTCAACTTTATTTTACAATTTTATTTTCCATTACAAGTTGTTGTTTTGCTCTATATATACACTCTCATAAGCAATAATGCCATGTATGAGAGAGTATGAACTCATGTCATGAAACAACAGTTGTGTTATTATGTCAACTACATACATTCTGCCTTAATCTGCCTTAAATTTAAAGGAGTTAAAAAATTTAAACAAACTTTTATTTATTCAATTAATAACAGACAATTTTAATAAACTAGATAAAACTAAAGCATACTTGTAGGTGATTGAAAATATAAAAATTTTAATAAAAACCATTTTAGGTAAGATATATTAAACAAGATTTAACAATTTAAAAAACAACCTCATTTTTCTTTATTAAGTTAACTAACAATCAAATTCACAACAATTTGTAACTAAAAGTGAAATTTTGATTAAAAAAGCCTACTTTTAGGTTTTTTTTAAAGACCATTATTAAAATAACTGCCATTTACCAGCATTTAAACAAAATATTATTAAATAATCATATTTATTCTCTATAATCCTACACTATATATCCTTAATGTTTAGTGTAAAATACATATTTTTTTTAAACTTTAAAACAGCTCATATTTATTTACTGTTTCATCAACATTATTTTTAATAACAACCCAACATGTTTGTTCACTCAAATGGCGCAAAATTATGCCATAATTTTATCCAGAGTAAAAAAAAATTGTTTGCAACATATATAAATATATTAATGTCATTTTGTTAAACAAATTAAAAATCATGTTATTTTTAATTATGCGGAAATAAAACCCATAATAATGTAAGGTTTTTTTTTAGTTAGTTAATTCATTATTATTATAAAATTCATTTTGGTAAATTTAATTCAGTTACATGTTGGCAGAAGTACATAAAAATAATTGTAATAGTTATAAGCTCTAGGCTTATATACCTTGGGAACATAAAAATAGTCAATAATATTAAATGAATTGGTGATGGAGTTTTTTCACCTCAACTAAATGGTAATGCAGTAAAAAATAAGAGTAATCATAGACTATAGCCTGCATTCCCTGCAGTTCATTGAACTAGTTCTGCCACATGAAATTAGTTAGCTACTGAGAACTACTACTATTGAATTTTCAAACCACAAGCAACATTATTGAAAACATCTCGCTCTAATCACTAAGCCACAGAGCTTTAGTTTGTACTGCTCTCTATTTGCTATTAAGAATTGCATGCGAACTAGTTCGTTGTACAGGTAGTAATATAGCTGGTGTAAGGTTTTCAATTGACACTTTTAAAACTGCTGGGATTATTCCTCATAACTACTTTTCTATTGATTAAATTTTGTTGATTTTTAATAGCAAACCGCTTACAACATTAATAAACATTTTGGGTGAATATTATTAATTTTGGATTTACATATTGGAAGTTAGAGTGATTTACACACACAAACAGAAAGCTTTAGCTAAATGGACGTATGATTTCAAATGGAACAGAAATATCCCAGCAGTTCTAGGATACAGTTCCAAACTAGTGATTTTACCCATCATTTAGGGTGACAACTAGTTACATAACTAGCTACGTGACTAGTTATTTTAACATGTGCATGTCCTAAGCACGGGGTCAATTGACCCTTTTTGAATACAATGAGACTGTCTGATAGCTGGTCCAAAGTAGTCAACGCATTGGATTCACATACTGGTTACATACCGTTAGTTACCTTACTAGCTACTTAACTAGTTACTTGATCAGCTACATAACTAGTTATAACATATACGGTTACTAATTGACCTCAAATAGTCTGCTAAAAAGACATATCATAGACAGTACAATAAACGAATGCTTGTAAACGCCGACAACTCTCCAACAGATTGTTTCTGCTGGGTAAAATAACTACTTTCTAAAGCGTAATACAAAATAAACGTTTAAAGTGACTTCACCATAGGTTACTAAGAGACACTAAGGTGACTAGTGACCTGATGCTATGTTAAATGGGATATCAGTATACTTAAGCAAAAATAAAAATAAACTGTATGAGAATTTTATCAACATTAGTATAAAACCAGTTTGTACGAATCATTCACAAAACGTTTAGAGTGACTACACTCCAGATTACTTAGAGACACTTAAGAGACAATTGCCTTCACACTAGATTACCTGGGATGTATAAAGTAACATAGAGCATTAGTACAATTACTGTCTATAAGGGATACATTGACTACTTGCTTAACTGCTGGAATATCTATACACTAGTCTCACATAAACTTTACCCTAAGTGCAACAGTATCATTATTGAAATAGTTTCTCATAAAAATCTGCATATTTGTCGAGGTACTCTTACAATTTGGTACACAAATTCTTTTCTACTAATTCGATTTTATTTATAATGAATACAAAACTGCCTAGAATATGCATGAACACTTCTGATGAATATAAATAATTTTGGTTTTGTATATTGGACGGGAGAGTGATTTACACACGCAAACAGATAGAATTAGGTATGAATTCAATGGAATATAAGTCCCATATAAATAATACAACAAATTCAACAGTATCGCTGTTGATAACATTTTTCATAAAATCTCTCATATTTTTCGAGGTTGGCTTGCATTTAGCTACATAACTTGTTTTCTACTGATTTGATTTTGCCTATTTTTTATAGCAAACGGCTTAGGTCGATAATGAACATTTTGAGTGAATCTTATTAATTTTGGTTTTGTATTTTCGATGTGAGAATGATTTACACACACAAACAGGCAGAACTAGCTTAACTAGCATATATTTTCCGAAGGAAAAGGGTCTCTGGTGTAACAGTTTTTATTAAAATCATAAAATGTATTAAAGAAGGTTTAAATATTTAACTTCAAACATATTTTCTACTAATTCAATTTAGCTGATTTTGAATACCAAACAGCTTACGACTCACAGTGGCTCGTGTAGAACAAGTGAGGTTGTAGAAATCCAAAATTTCGTGTGCCCCTAAAAAATATTGAATAAATCTATTTTGGGAAATTTATGACATATAACCCTTTTACGGATTGTGAGCAATATTTCACAAAAAACTTTAAAAAATAAATAATGTGGGATATTTTACAAAAAATTTACAAATAAAATAATTTTTTTTTTTTAATTTTATCTGGAATAATTTTAAATCATAAAAGCCTTTAAAAAGAAAATCCAAAATTTTAAAAACTATTTTTTTTATTTCCCATAAAACTGATTTTTTCCACAAATTTCAACTTTGCTAACCCATCAAAAGTCACACTGATTTTATAGGTTATTTAATTATCTATTATATGCTTTTTAAATTTTTGGATTATCTCATTTGGTTCAAAAGTTCTGATTTTTGCAATGAAAAAACTCAAATTGCCCACTGTGCAACGTTTATGAACATTTTGTAAGTATCTTTTTGCTTTTTCATGGGTATATTGAATGGGAGAGTAATTTACACACTCAAGCAGTATGGATAGAGCTTAATGTACTTAAGATTTCATAAAGAACAGGAATATATATACTTTTTAAGTCAATGTTGAAATAGATTTCATAAAACTCCTTAAATTTCTTTAAAGTGATCTTACATTTTGGTGCATAACTTCTTGTGTATTGTTTTGATTTAGCTTATTTTTAATACCAAAGTACTTAAGACATTTAGGAACGTTTTCTAAGAATCTTATTAATTTTGGTGTTGTATAATGTACATGAGAGTGATTTACACACACAAGTGGATAGAAAAAACTGAATAAACTTATGATTTCATAAAGAACAACTAGAGCCTTAACTATTATATAGTCAATAGTCTACATAATTGTCAAACTAGACTAGTCTATATATTAATCTGTAGTATTAGTATGTACCCTAAACTATAGTTTAGTCTCTAGAGGAGTCTGCTGTGTAGTATATTATAAAATTAAACAAATAGTATAGTATAAAATTAAACAAATATATTAAAATTCATCAGTAAATACAAAATATATTTAAATATAGTTTAATTAAATTTCTGTTGTCAAGAAAATAAATATAAATATTTTAATATCATTTCTAAATATTGCATATTTTACTAAAAAAAAAACTATTTTTTTTTTTTTGTGGAAATTTTAATAAAAAAAATATTAAAATTTCCACATAGCAGACATATATTGAATAATTAAAAAAAAAAAACATAATATAAACAACAAATGCTCATTTATGGCCAGTTATTTTTTTATTAATTAAATAAAGCTTTTGCTGCTCAGTTTAGTACTAGAACATTTTTGCTTTAAAAGCAAAAACTATAAAATACATAATACAATATTTATTTGTTTGTTTGTTTAAAATTAGCAAAAGATAACAAATACTTGTTATGTTGAAAAAAGATAAATAAATAAACATGAGAAAAAAGCATTAACATACAACAATTTCCATTTAATTTAATACAAAAAACAAAATAAGGCAAATATTATGAATATGCTGAGTTTAAAAAATAAAGATTTTAAATATATACGGCTAATGGCAAAACATTTGTTATGTTATTTTAATATGTATGTAAACATAACATTTTTGTGTTTTTTTAAATAAAAATACAGTGGATGTTTATTTAAAAATTGAGCTTAATTTTCAATTGAAGGATTTATTTGTTAATTTTAAAATTTTTATATATAACAAAAAGAATATGTAACAGATTTTTGGCCTTAAGAGTAATGAAATAATGACAAGTTGTCTGCCAATGATACAACTGAGATTTTTTAAAAAAGGATTTATGTATAACAATCTAAATTTTTGTTTTCTTAGATTCTATTAAAGTAAATCCCACTAAATCATTTAATACTCAATTGAAATTTTGTATGAAATGTTAAATATCAAATACCCTACCAGTTTCATAAACTGTCAAAACAACTTATTTTGTTAAAATATTAAATTTTCTGATATACTATTGTTATTTTGTATTAGCACAATTTTTATTTTATCATGAACTTTAACTGCAAGTGAAAGTTGAAGCAGAAAAATATTGTTTTAAGCTAAATTTTTTGATAAATTATTGTAATTTTGTGTGAAATTTAAAAAATCAAATACTTAGCTTGATTCATAAGTTTCCAAAACAACTAATTATGCTAAAATTTTAAATATTCCTAAAAAGGATATATGGCAAAGATTTTTATTAAAAAATTTGGCAACAAAATTTTTATTTTATTATAAACTTTGCCTGATAATACAAGTTGTAGCACAAAAATGTTTAGACAAATTTTGGTTTAAGACACATTTTTTGATATACCATTTTAATTTTGTGGAAAATATTTTAAATCAAGTGTTCTGTCATATTCATTAGCTTCCAAAATAACTTATTTAGCTAAAATTTTAAATTTTCAAAAAAAGGATATATGGCAAAGATTTTTATTTAAAAATTTAGCAACAAAATTTTTATATTTTTATAAAATTTGCTTGATAATACAAGTTGTGGCTTAAAAATATTTAGAAAAATGTTTCCCTATGACATATTTTTTGATACCCTATTAAAATTTTGTGGGAAATTATAAAAAGAAAATACCCTGTCAGGTTCATTAGCTTCCAAAACAACTTTTTATGCTAAAATTTTAAATTTTCAAAAAAAGGATATATGGCAAACTTTTTTATTTAAAAATATAGCAATAAATTTTTTATATCTTTATAAAATTTGGCTCTTAATACAAGTTGTAGCATAAAAATATTTTGAAATATATCACCTTAAAATACATTTTTCGATACACAATTGTAATTCAGTGGGGACTTTTATAAGCAAATACCCTGACATATTCATTAGCTTTCAAAAGAACTTATTTTGCTTAAATTTAAAATTTAAAAAAAAAGGATATATGGTAAAGATTTTTATTAAAAAATTTAGCAACAAAAATTTTATTTTATTATAAAATTTGGCAGTTAATACAAGTTGTGGCATAAAAATATTTGGAAAAATGTTTGCTCATGACACATTTTTGACATATTTTAATTTTGTCGGAAATTTTAAAAACCAAATACCCTATCAGATTCATCAACTTCCAATATAACTAATTTTGCTAAAATTTTCGAAAAAAAGGATATATGACAAACTTTTTAATTTAAAAATATAACAAGAACATTTTTACTTCTTTATAAAATTTGGCTGTTAATACATGTTGTTGCATAAAAATATTTTGAAAAATATCGCTTTAAAATACATTTTTCGATACACAATTGTAATTTTGTGGAAATATTTAAAAACAAAATATGCCAACAGATTCATTAGCTTACAAAACAACTTATTTTGCTAAAATTTAAAATTTTTCAAAAAAGGATATATGGCAAATATTTTTATTTAAATATTTAGCAACAAAATTTTTATTTTATTATAAACTTTGCTTGATAATACAAGTTGTAGCACAAAACTGTTTAGAAAAATATAGCTTTAAGACACAATATTTGATACTCTATTCTAATTTAGTGGTAAATTTTAAAAATTAAATACCCTGACAGATTCATTAGCTTTTTTTATTTTATTTAAAAATTTAGCAACAAAATTATTATTTTATTATAAACTTTGGCAGTTAATACAAGTTGTAGCATAAAAATATTTCTTTATGACATATTTTTTGATACTCTATTAATATTTTGTGGGAAATTATAAAAACCAAATACCCTGTCAGATTCATTAGCTTCCAAAACAACTTATTTTGCTAAAATTTAAAAATTTCAAAAAAAGGATATATGACAAAGATTTTTATTTAAAAATATAACAAGAAATTTTTTATTTCTTTATGAACTTTAGCTGTTAATAAAAGTTGTGGCATAAAAACATTTACAAAAATTTTAGCTTATGACACATTTTTTGATACGCTATTTTGATTTTATCGGAAATTTTTAAAACCAAATAGCCTGTCAGATTCATTAACTTCCAATATAACTAATTTTGCTAAAATTTAAAATTTTCGAAAAAAGGATATATGACAAACTTTTTTATTTAAAGATATAACAGAAAATTTTTTATTTCTTTATAAACTTTGGCTGTTAATGCAAGTTGTAGCATAAAAATATTTTGAAAAATAATGCTTTAAAATACATTTTTTAAAACACAATTGTAATTTTGTGGGAAAATTAAGAAAAGCAAATACCCAGCTAGATTTAGGAGCTTTCAAAACAACTTATTATGCTGGTATTATGTCAAAGTCATGAATAAATTCCTTTATTTTCAAATAAATTTCCTGTTTTAAATTGCAATATCTCCATATTCCAAGCTTACATCCTTAAAATAACAAACTCTTTTTATGTCTGTGTTTTTTTTTCTTCCTTTGTATCTACAACATTTATGTATAAATTTTTAATTGTATTTAATTAAAATATTTTGATCTAAAAGACAAAGGACTTGGGTAAATAGTATATGCATGTATATGAAAATTATTTTGCACCTTAGGCAAAAATATTCTTAGATAAATAATGTCCTTTTTCATAAGCCAATGTTTGCTTAAGCCCAAATATAAACACACATCTTCATATTCAAAACAACTACACATTCTAGCAGAAAAATACATACATTTAAAAAGAAGGATAACAAAAAAAAACAACAAAAAAACTTAACAAAATATTATGTTAAAACCACAAAATTTTTGTTTTTCTTCTATTCATTTATATATACATATATTTTTTTGTATTTTGTTTGAAATCCTTGAAATTTTAGAACAACATACAAAAACATTTGCTTAAACTCTAAACAAACAATACAAGCAAATACTTACTTACTTACACAAACATAACATTAACATTTTACTCATACATACAAAAGTTAAAATAAATATTTATTTTTCATTTATACGTACACATGAACATTTTAAAGGAAAACTAAGGAGTATGGTTAAAGAAGAGTTGGTGTGTATAAATGATTAGATGAGTCTGAAGATTGTTTTCATTTTATAACAATTTGTTTACAAATAAACATCTTAAATGTCTAAAATTGTATATTTGTTTTAACATTTCCCTTTATATTCCTACTCTTCATCCTACATATTTATACTCCTTAAACATATAGAACAAAATACTGAAAGGATATTATGGCTAAAGTATTGTATGTGTGAACACAAGAGCAACACAAAAAAAAGCATTATGTCCGGTACATAATGTTCTATTTCCTTAAGCCTAAAGCTATAAAAATTATAAGAATAAAATAGAAAATAATATGTAACAAAACAAGAAAAAAAAACCAAGTTAAATGAAATTGTATTATTTTGCTATTTTTATTTCTCTTCCTTTTTAATAGAAAATAAAATGCCCTACAACAGGAAATAAAAGAATAAGTAAGAGTTATTGTGTGTGGGCATAAAAACAGCGACTAAAAGATTTAATGTAAAACTTAAGAAATTAAAGTAATTTAAGAAAATCCTATAAAATATATATGGAAAACTAAAAGTTTTATGGCCGAAATCAAAAAATATTTAATAATTTACTTATTTTAATAACAATGAAAAAAAGGATATATGGCAAACTTTTTTATTTGATATATTATAACAAAAATTATAATTTACTTAAAATACTGGCTTATTAACAAATGTTATAAAATATTTATTTGCAAAAATTTTACTTTTTTTTTTCAAAAATTCAAATTTTTTTTCAAGAATTCAAAATTCCTTTTCAAAAATTAAAATTTATTTAAAAAGTTGTATTCAAAAAATTTACATGTAACAGATTTTTGTTCTTAAAAACAATGGAATAGTGCTAAATTGCCTTTCAAAGAGATTATTGAGAATTTTTTAAAAAAGGATATATGGCAAACTTGTTTAAATGAAATGATATAATGAAAATTTCAATTTTTTTAATATCTTGGCTAAAAAATATGTATTGTAATATAGTTTTTTTTTTTACATTACAAAAAAAAATTTTCAAAATTTTTTTTATTTAAAAGTTGACCAAAATTTTGTTTAAAAAATTGATTGAAAAAAAGTACTTTACATCCTATCTTACAGAAACTAGTTGTCAAATACTTTTTTTTTTTAAAATGGCAAACAAATTTAAAAATTATTTGAAAAAAAATTTAAAGTTTTTCTTAAACAATTTATTAAATAAAGTATTACACATGTTTTTACCCAGAAACTTATTGAAGTAATGATAAATTGCCCTGCAAAGGCTTTATTGAAAATTTTTGAAAAAAGGATTTATGGCAAACTTTTTTTAAAGAATTGATATAATGAAAATTTTAATTTATTAAAATATCCTCTTACTAATACAAGTTGTGAAATATTGTTTTTTTATTTAACTAAAAGTTGACCAACATTTTTTTTAAAAAGTTTATAAAAAATTAAACATTTGTTCAAAATTTTGCTAAAATTTGTATTCAAAAAACAAGAATTTGGCAAATTTTTGTTCTTAAAATCAATGGAATAATGAGAAATTGCATTTAAAAGCAATGATTGAGAATTTTTAATAAAAGGATATATGGCAAACTTTTTTAAAAGAAAAATTATAATGAAAATTTTAGTTTATCTAATATCTTTGCTTACTAATACAAGTTGTAAAATATTTTTTTTTTTTTTTTTATCCAAAAAAAATTTTCAAAATTTAAATAAAAAGATTTCTCGAGCTCGAGGTCAATAATTTTCAATAGATTATTTATTTCCAATATTTCGATATCCTACGGATATCATTATCAAGGAATGAGTAACAATTATATTTGTACAAGACGTCTAAACATCTTCACATTTAATATTGCACTGCACAATTTTTTTTAAAAAATTCAAAGTTTTCCCAAAATTTATTTTAAAAATTAATAAAAAAAAGGTACTTTACATATTTCTACATAAAATCAATGCACTGTTGATAAATTCCCTTCTAAAGGCTTAATTTCGAATTTTTGAAAAAAGGATATATGGCCAACTTTTTCAAATGAAAAGATATAACAAAAATTTTAATTCACTTAAGGTCCTAGTTTACAAATACAAGTTATAAAATAATTGTTTTTCAAAAATTTTGAAACAATTTTCAAAATTTTTTTTATATGTAAAAGTTTTTCTTAAATTTAGTAAAAGTATTCCCAGAAATGCAATTAAGTGTTGATAATTACTTAAAATCCTAGCTTACAAATAAAGCTATAAAATAATATATATATTTTTTTTTTTCAAAACTTCAAAAAGAATTTCAAATTTTTTTTATATAAAAATTTTTCTTAAATTTAAAATTAATTAAAAAAAGTATTTCACATATTTTTACCCAAAAACATATTCAAGTATTGATAAATTACCCTGCAAATGCTTAATTGACAATTTTGGAAAAAAGGATATATGGCAAACTTTTTGAAATGAATTGATATAACAAAAATTTTAATTTATTTATATTCTAAGTATACTCATACAAATTGTGATATAACTTTTTTAAAAATTTCCAATAATTTTTTTTTTAAATTCAGAAATTTTTTTTCCAAAATTAAAAAAAAATACAAAATTTATTTGAAATTTGTACAATAAATTAATGAGAAATTGCAATGATGGAGAATTTTTAAAGAACAATTTTTTTATTTAAAAAGTTAACAATAAAATTTTAGTTTCCATCTATTATTTAAAATTGAAACCAACATGTAGCACACAAATATTTAAAAAAAAAAACTATTTTAAGACAAATTTTTAAATTTTCAAAAAAGGACATATTAAACCTTAAAACCTTTTTGTTTAAAAAATTATTAACAAACTTTGTATTTTTTTATAAACATCTACTGTTATTACAAGTTGTAGTATTAAAATATTTTGAAAAAAAATCGATTAAGACAGATTTTGCGATACATTATTTAATTTTTAAGAGAAATTTTAAAATATACATATTTTTCGGGGCTTTTAAAACAACTTGTTTTGCTAAAATTTTAAATTTTCAAAAAAAAAAAATATTAAAAAGTTAGCAACAAATTTTTTACTTTCTTATAAACTTGGCTGTAAATATATTATTTGTTTTTTATGTGAATATTTAAAAGCACATAACCAGCTTGATTCATGAGCTTAGAGTAGTACTTAATTGGCAAAAATTTAATAAAATACAAACACTTTTGGCATGCTTTATATCACAAATTGTGATGAAAAAAACTTGTTTTCAAAAAAGGATATATAGAAAACTTTGTTAAAAATTAAAACATTTCAAACATTTGAACGTATAATAAAAGCTCTTTAATAAACATAAATTGTAGGCCTAAAATTTGTGCAAAAATCCTTAAAATAAAAAAAGAATATATGGCCAACTTTTTTATTAAAATAGTTTTAAAAAATATTATTAGTTGTTTGATATTTTAGAGAGTTAAAACAAGTTTTAGTTTAAAAATATTAAGACAAATTTCTATTTAAGCTATGTTTTTAATGTTTTTTAAAATTTCTATTTAAAATTTTGCAAAAAATATTATTTTGAAGGACTTACGGGCTTAAAATGTTAATAACTAAGTAAAAATTTAATTTTCAGAAAAAAGGATATATGAAAAACTTTAATATTTTAAAAGTTGGAAAAATTATTTTACTATTTTTTAAATCTTTAACATTAAATACAAAAAATTTTTTTTAATAAAATTTTTAAAAAAAGTGATGGGAAGAATTCCCGAGCTTGAAATGCTGATTATTGTGTAAAAATTTTAAATTTCCAAAAAAAGGATACATGAACATTTTTTTTATTTTAAATGGTAGCAAAAAATATTTTACATTTTTCAGATCTCCTAGAGTAAATACAAGTTGTAGTGATAAAATATTACCCAAAAATTATATTTAAATTATATTTTTGAAGTATTTTTACTTAAAATTTTTAGAAAAAAATCCTGAAAAATTTTCCTAAGCTTCAATAAGAATTTCTTTCCCTTAATCCTTTTCAAGTGTTTGTTTTTCATCAGACATTTTTTGCCTAGTCAGTTTAAATCCACCTGAAGTTCTTACAAAAAGCTTGTTGAAAAAACCAAAACACTCTTTCAACATTTGTAGTGCTATTACTAACTACTCGTGTGTAGTTCATACCTACAATATAAGAAAAAGAAAATATCATCATCGTCATCAAAATCTAACTTACTTAGCATTTTTATTATCTTAGACTTACAAAATGGTCAGACACACTCATACAGATTTAAGAAAGAAAATATTCACACATGTACCAACACACACATATAAACACATGAACGTATTTTAACCCAGCATTTTTACAAGTAGTCCATGTATCCTTTATTGATAGTTATTTTCAGTTATATCTAGTCACTTGGCAGACATTGATTTATATATTTTTGGGTCTTTATAATGCAAATTGAAGTCAATTGGTTAGATAATACTTCCCAGGTAATCTATTGTGAAGTCAATTGTCACTTTAGTGTATCTAAGTAATCTAGTGAGTGGTCACTTTCAACTTTTTGTACAGGACTTTAGCAACTCAAACACTGGCGTAAATCGAACCCACAACCTTCCGATTGATAGTCCAGCATCTGCCTAGAAAGAGAAAATCTCTAGTTCGGTACAGTCACCCAAAACTGCTGGGTTACTCTTATATGAGTTCATATGAACAGTTGTATAGTTAAGACCAGTAACCAGTACCAAAAGCCTACTTGAAAAGATCTAAAGATAGTTTTTTTTCTGTTGTTTTGTTTAGGAATTTTTATATGTATTGTACTTTTGTTGGTTCATCTTGGGGCTGCCATATTAAACTTAAGTCTATAAAATAAACCTACTTAAATTCAAAATTGATGACATACACAATTTTCGTTCTCTAGCACTAGCTCGCCCTCTCTTTTTAGCATAACCTAACGACAGACTTTTTACAAATTATATAAATATGTAAGGGAATATACTTATGTACATAAATACCACAACAACAATTGCAAAAAATGTTGAACAAATAAAACAGCAGCATTAAACAAACAAAACAAAGATTATATGGCAATTTTTTTTAAGAGATTTCTAGAGATTTTTATTTAGAAATAGTAACATTTATTTAGATTAGTTTATATGAATGAAAAGAAAGTAAATATGCATGTAGTACATACTATATAAAGAGGGTGGTGGCTTTTTATCTGTGAATGTGTGATGTGTACAGACATGTATGTTTGAATCTTACATTAAGCTACGTGTCATTGTCCTTAGAAAAAGTTTTTTTTTTTTGTTTTTCTTTATTTTTAAGCCATGGCTGCAGGAACAAACAAAAATCTTGCTACACGTGTTTCTTGATTTGAAATGGTTTCCAAGATTTATATTTATATGATTTTTTGTGTCTTCTTTCAGGCTTTATTTTGTTAACGAGCACACAATAAACCGGAAATTTATATAATTTTTTTTTTGTTGCTGTTAACAAAAGACCAATTGTTTACTTAATATAAATTACAACAGAATTTTGCACACACAGAAGGCTCAAGGATTTTTTAAATTAAAAATGTTACAAATAAAGAAAGTTAATCATACGTTATGATGGCACAATGAACCTATAAACCAAGAAATTTTAAGAATTTTTACTTAAAATATTTAGAAATAATAACTAAGAAATGCAACTTTTAAAAGGGATTTTCAAAAAAGGACATTAAGAAAAATTCTTTAAATTTAAATAATTTTTACTTCTATAATATAAATAGTAAATAAATTTTTGAGAAATTTTGAAAAAAGGATATATGAAAAAGTTGTTTGTCTTTTAGAATATTTCAAAATCTAATGAATTTTATTAATCCTAGACATTAAACTTAAATTGTAGTGAACAAAAAAATATTTTCAAAAAAAAGGATATATGGCAAACTTTTTTATTTGTTAAAACATTTGAAAATATTTAACAAATTATGAATCCTTCACATTAAACACGAATTGTAGTGTACAAAAAAATCCTACTCAGCAAAAGGATATATGGGAAACTTTTTTGTTGTTTATTATTTTTAAAAATTTTGCAGGTATTAAAAATCCTTGGCACTAAACACAAATTGTAGAGAACAAAAAAACTGATTTTCAAAAAAGGATATATGAAAAACTTAAGCAATTCATAATATATTTCAAATATTTTAATATTTAAAAAATTCTTTATAATAATAACAAATTGTAAGCTAAAATTATAAGGCAAAATTTAAAATTATAGCAAAATTTAATGTTTTCAACATATGTTTAAGAAAGGATAAAGCAACAAATGCTATAATTTTAATAATTTTCACTCATATTGCCTTCCCATTCAACAAAACCTAGACAAAATACTTGTAACATAATTTTTATAAATTTTTGGAAAAAGGATATATGAAAAACTTTTTCATTTTTTAACCTATTTCAAAACTTGTTACATATAATTAATCCCTTACATTGAACAGAAATTGTAGTAAACAAAAATCTTATTTTTAATAAAAGGATATATAAAAAACTTTTTTATTTCTGAAAACATTAAAATTCTTTTAACATATTATGAATCCTTGATATAAAAAACTAATTGTAGTAAACAAAAAACTTAATTTCAAAAACAAAATCTACTGCAAACCTTGCCAAATGTTCACATATTTAAATGAGTTTAACATATTATAAAACTCCATTAATAAACCCAACTTGTGAAGCAAAACCAAATCATATTACAAAATACGTTTCTAACATTTCACAACAAATTCATAATATTTTTACATATTCAACAAATTTAAATTAAAACACAAATTGTAATATTTACAAGAAAATAATATGAGTGTAATTCTTTTATTTACCCACAAACTCATATTCAAAATATTTTTACCTAATAAACATATCTAAATTAAAATACAAATAACAGAAAATTTTGTTATAATATACCAAAAATAAATGTGTTAGAAATTGCTTAAAACAAATACAGAAATATTCTGTTTATAAAGAAATATACATTTTATATAAATTTTTATAAAAGGATATATGAAAAACTTGCTCATTTCCTAACATACTTTTAATATTTTAAGAGATTATCAAGGCTGGACTGTAAACACAAGTTTTACAAATAAATCATAATAAAACAAGTTAGAACAACAACAATCATAGCAACAATAACAACAACAGCATTTTGGACGCAGTTTGTTTAAATTACTTCATTATTAGGTCTTTATACAGACCTAATTAGTTTGCTTCAATATTGTATTATATTGCATCAATCGTAGAACTTTATACAATAATAGTTTGCTTCAATTGTAGGGCTTTAGATGGCTTCTATTCACGGTGTTTATACAGTCTTAGTTTGCTTCAATCTTATGTTTTGGTACAGTCCTAGTTAACTTAAGCCTAGTTAAACCTTTAGTTTGCTTCAATCGTTGGTCTTTATACAGTCATAATTTGGATCAATCAAAGCACTTTAGCTTGCTTAATTCGAAGTACTATAAACCGTCTTAGTTGTTCCAATCAAAGGTCTTTATACAGTTCAAATTTGTATTAATCGAAGCTTCTTAATTTGCTTCAATCGTAAATATTTCTACTGTTATAATATGAAACTGTCTTAATTTGCTTACATCATTATACAGGCGTTGTGTTTTCTTTCATAGGTATTTTCATTTTCTTAATTTGCTTCAATTGCAGGTCTCTATACAGTTCTAATTTGCATCAACAAAAGGTCTTTAGTTTACATCACTGTAGATCTTTCTACAGTCCTATTTTATTTCAATGGTATAATTCTATACAGTCCTAATTTGCATCAACAAATGCGTTTTAGTTGGCTTTAATTGTAGGTCATTCTACAGTCCTCTATTTACTCTATCGTAGTGCTTTATACAGTCCTTATTTGTATCAACCAACCCGCTTTAGTTTGTACAGTCAAATTCACATTTAATCGTAGACATTTATACAGTCCTATCGAGATTTAATAATAGGTATTTAGACAGTCTTATTGTAGATCTTTATACTACTTTTTTTGATAGTAGTTCTTTATACAGTCTTAGTTTGCTTTAATCGTAGGTATTTATACAGTTCTATTGGGTTTGAATCATAGAACTTCAGACAGTCTTAGCACGCTTGAATCGTAGATCTTTATACAGTCTTATTGGGCTTTAATCATTGGTATTGAATCGTAGATCTTTATACAGTCCTAGTTTGCTTCCATCGTAGTTGTTGAATCGCAGATATTTATACAGTCCTATTGGGCTTCAATCATAGGTCTTGAATCGTAGATCTTTATTCAGTCCTATTGGGTTTCAATCACAAGTCTTGAATCGTAGATCTTTATACAGGCTTCAATCATTGGTATTGAATCGTATATCTTTATACAGTCCTAGTTTGCTTCCATCGTAGTTGTTGAATCGTAGATATTTATACAGTCCTATTGAGCTTCAATCATAGGTCTTGAATCGTAGATCTTTATTCAGTCCTATTGGGTTTCAATCACAAGTCTTAAATCGTAGAAATTTATACAGTCTTATTGGGCTCTAATCATTCGTATTGAATCGTAGACCTTTACACAGTTCTATTGGGCTTCAGTCATAGGTATTGAATACACAGTCCTATTGGGCTTCAATCATAGGTCTTGAATCGTAGATCTTTATACAGTCCTATTGGGCTTCAATCATAAGTCTTGAAGCGGAGATCTTTATACAGTCCTATTGGGATTCAATCATAGGTCTTGAATCGTAGATCTTTATACAGTCCTATTGGGCTTCAATCATAAGTCTTGAAGCGGAGATCTTTATACAGTCCTATTGGGATTCAATCATAGGTCTTGAATCGTAGATCTTTATACAGTCCTTGTTTTCTTACATGGTAGATCTTTATACAATCCTATTGGGATTCAATCATACGTCTTGAATCGTTGATTATTATACAGTCCTAGTTTGCTTTCATCGTAAATCTTTATAGAGATATTAATTCGTAAAACTTTATAAAGTTCTATTCAGTTTCTCCTATTGGGAATCAATCATAGGCATTTATACAGTCTTAATGTGTCCAATCGCAGATTTTTAATCCTAGATATCTATACAGTCCTATTGGCCTTCAATCATAAATATTTATAGAGTCTTAGTGTGCTTCAATGGTAGATATTTAATCCTAGATCTTTATACAGTCCTATTGGGCTTCAATCATAGTATTTATACAGTGCTTCAATCGTAGATCTTTAGGCAGTCCTATTGGGATCCAATTAAAGGTATTTAGATAGTCTCATTTTAGATCTTTATACAGTATTGTTGGACTTCATTCATACGTATTTACACAGTCTTATTGTAGATCTTTATACAGTCTTATTTGGCTTCAATCATAAGTATTTATACAGTCATAGTGTGCTTCAATCGAAGATATTTAATCCTAGACCTTTATACAGTCTTATTGGGATTCAATTATAGGTATTTAGACAGTCTTATTGTAGATCTTTATACAGTCCTGTTGGACTTCAAACATAAGTATTTATACAGTCTTATTGTAGATCTTTATACAGTCCTATTGGGCTTCAATCATAGATCTTAATGGAGTCCTAGTTTGATTTAATCGTAGATCTTTATACAGTCCTATTTGGCATCAATCATAGATCTTAGTTTGCTTCAAGCCCAGGGGTGTATATGAAAAACATTTGTTATAAACAAACAAATTAAAATCTCCATTTACTGGAATTCTACTTATACCAAAGTTTCAAAACTTTTCAGTAACAATATACACAAAAACCAGTAACATTTCCAAGGAAATGACAATTTTGTTTAATTACTTTACCCAAAAAACCACTAGTTTAAACAAAAATATTATGTTTGCCAAAACAAAATGTCCCATTTAAATTTTAGCTTGCCTAAAAAAAAAATTTATATTAAAATATAAAGTTATTACTTGTAAAAGAAAAATATTTCATTAATTAAACTCCCGCCAAAGTAAGTAATACAAAAAAAGTATTAAAAAAAAAACACAATGAAAACGTATTGTGTAGTAGTAAGAGAAAACAATGACGATTTCCCCAAGGTATTAAAAATTTACGATATCGTTATGATGAACAGTGTAGCAATAGCAATCTTCTGCTGATGTTGGTTTTTTATATTTAGATACATGATTTGTTTTTTTGTTGGTTTTTCTGCTAAGTCATGGTGGCTGTTCCATGTAACATTGTCTCTCACACTAATCTAAAGCATATGCTAAAGGGCAAAAAGGATAATGGTGGGAAACAAAAGCACGCAATGACAGCAGAAAAAATACAAACAAAACAAAATAAAAAATAAAACAAGCAGATATCTAACAATGGCTGTATGGAGAATAATAGAGTATGATATTAAAAGTAAAATGAAAAACCTTAAACAAAATATAAAATAATAATAATATAAAGAAAGCAAAGGTCGACTTGAGTTTTTATTCAAAGAATTTTGTTATAAGGCCAGCTAAACTTTATTTTCTTTAGTTTGTAACCACTTTAAGCAAATTTACAAAAAAGGATATATGAGCAACTTAAAGAAATGTAATTGTTTTAAGAAAATGTTTAGTATAATGAAGTCTTGAGAGGAAACTACAAGTTGTAGTGTAAGACGTTACAGTACATTCCTAACAATTTTTCACAGAAATCTGAAAAAGAAACTTTAAACAAATTTAAAAAAAATATTTTGTGTTGATAATAAAATCTTGAGCTCATGTTAGCTTAGTTTTCATTAAAATTATCATGATTTCAGTAATTTGCCAAAAAAGGATATTTGGACAACTTTAAGAAATGTAAATATTTTGAGAAAATTTTAATTATACTGAAAACTTAAAACAAAATTACAAGTTGTAGTGAAATTTAATTTTAATTTTTTTTATTATTTTTAAGAAAAATTCAAATATTTAATTTTTTTATTTTAAATCAAAATTTTTCTAACTTTGCTCTATATCCTTTTGTAGGGTATCAAAATATACATTCATGGAAATCAAAAGAAAAAAATTATAATTCGCTCATCTGCAAAAAAACAAAGGCAACAATGTAAGAATGTATAGTAAAAAAACAACAATATTCTTCTTAACATTTTTGCTTCTCTGATGTTTAACATTATTGCAAACATTTTCTTTCATTTGGCATTCTTAATAAAAAAAAAACTTGATAAAACAACACAGTATAAATGTCAATTCCTTTTCTATATAGATCTACTATTTGTCTATAGCGCACAAAACAACAATGAAAGCAACAAAATATCATAAAAAAAAATCTATTAAAATCAAGTGACAAAAGTCAGTAAATGTCAAACCCGTACGATTGACAGAGTCACTCACAATATGTAAAATACAGAAATGAAAATGTAAATCGCTTTACACTTCAATTAAAAAAGGATGATGTATATTTATTTATGCATGTTTTATTTTATATTATTTTTTCTGTTCATACTGCATATTAACTCATCAAAAATAAAATTAATGAGCTTTTGTGTTAGTTAGAGCGAGAAATGCAACGATTAAATTGTACAATTTAATTACAAATTAAAATGTATTCTAGGAAATGAGAAATTATTTGAAACTTAATTAACAAACAAATGGATTTAAACAGAAATGTGAAATGAAATAAATTGCAAAAGGGGAAATTTAATTGGTTTTTAAATAAATTTCAGGAAAAATAATATTTGTTTTTTGCTTAATAGTTTTATGACTTTTCATTAATTTATTAATTTTCATAATATCAATATTTCTACTTACAAACACTTATAGCTATGGAATACATACCTGGAAATAAATAGAAAATACAAAATTAGATTAGTTACATTTAGCTAAATTTATGAAATTCTAAAAAAATTATAAAAAATATTGAAATTTTAACAAACTTTCAAAAAAGGATATATGAACAACTTTTTTATTTGTTAGAAATGTTGGAAAACTTTTTTAGGTTTTTAAAACTATATTTAAAACTACAAGTTGTAGTGGAAAAATTTTAAAAAAATGTTTAACAATTTCTTTAAAAATTGTCTCTAAATATTTATTTAATAGAAAAATTATACAAACAATTATTAATTCAAATAGCATAAATTTTTTACATTATTTTTCAAGTAAAAAAATTACAAATTGACTAATGTTTCAAAAAAGGATATATGGGAGACTTTTTTATTGGTTAACTTTTTTAAAAAAATTTTCTGGTTTTTAAATCTTTACTTAAAACTACAAGTTGTGTTGTACAATTTTTAAAAAATTCTCTGTAAACTTCTTACAAAAAATTGTATCTAAATTTTTTTTAAAGGAAAAATTTGAACAATAACTATTAATATAAAAAGCTTGTCTCTTTTACTATGTTTTTCAATAGAAAAAAAGGCAATTTAAAACACTTGCAAAAAGGATATATGAACAACTTTTTTAACAGTTAAAATTTCGAAAACTTTTGTATGAATTTTTAATCTACATTTAAAACTGCAGGTTGTGTTGGATAATTTTTAAAAATTTCTCTATAAACTTCTTTAAAATATTGTATCTACATTTTTTTGAAGCAAAAAGTTTACCAACAATTATTAATTTAAAAAGCTTGTCTCTTTTACTATCTTTTTCAATAGAAAAAATAGAAAATTTAAAACACTTACAAAAAAGGATATATGAACAAGTTTTTTAACTGTTAAAATTTCGAAAACTTTTCTTTGGTTTCTTAATCTCAATTTAAAGCTGCGAGTTGTTTTGGACAATTTACAAATTTTTATTGAAAAATGTTGATAAAAAATTGCTTCTAACTTTATATTAAATAAAAAATTATACAATAATTATTAATTAAAAACGCGTTAATTGTATGCTTTATTTTTAATTGAAATTGTTTAAAACTGACAAATGTTTAAAAAAGGATATATGGCACTCTTTTTTATTTAATATAATTTTTAAATTTTGGTTGCAAGTTTTCATATCTACAATTAAAAGATTTTTAAAAGTTTCTTCACAATTTTTTTTTAACAATTGTCTCATAATATAAATGAATATTAAAATTATAGATATAACAATTGCTTTAAATACTAATAATTGCTTGCTATACTTTTCGACCGAAAAAGTTCTAAACTGACCAATGTTCAAAAAAGGATATATGGCCATATTTTTTATTTGTTAAAATTTTGCAAAAATTGTTTATGTTTTTAAATCTCCTTGTAAAATTACAAGTTGTAATGAAAATTTTTAATATTTTATCTAAAAATTTCGTGAAAAAATTGTGTCTAAATATATTTTAATAGAAAAATGATTTCTATAATTGTCATATTAAAAAACATTAAAATTTTGATATATCTTTCAATTGAAAAAATTTAAAATTTATTAAAGTTTAGAAAAAGGATATATGGCACATTTTTGTATTTGTCAAAATTTTTAAAATCTTTTTTGGGATTCTAAATCTTTATTCAAAACCACAAGTTGTAGTGGAGAAAAATTTTTAATTTTACTTATAATTTGCGTAAAAATTATAATAAAATAATTTTTCAAGCTATTTTTTTTTTCAATTATTTTATTTAAAAAGTATTAATTTTTCTTAAAAATTTGTCAACATATTTAAAATTTTTACGTAAATTCCATAAAAAGGATATATGGCTAATTTTAATATTTGACGAAATTTTAAAAATTTTTAGACTGATTTCAAATGTTAAGACAAAACAACAAATTGTGGTGCAAAAATTGTTCACACAAATTAATTTGTCTATAGTATTTGCTTAAAAAAGTGTTAAATTTGTTTTATATCAAATCTCTTTTATAGATTTATGTAGTGGCATTTTTTAAACTTACCAACTAAATAAATTGTTTTAAATAAATTTTTATAGTAACTATTTTAATAACTAAAAAAACACAAAATTTATTTTCTATATTTTGTTGCTTTAAGTAATTTATTTTTATAAACACTACACTGCTGCTCAACATTTTCATTTAATTTATTTTTTCTAGTATTTTTTTTTTAATTTTATTCATTTAAGTGCTAAATGAAAAAAAAATCTAAATAAAAACTGGTTTCAGCATGGCAATACTAATGGCTGTAAAACCACATACATATTGTGAATTTTATAACGAGAAAAAAACCTCATAAAACCACAATATTATTTGCAAAAAAAAAAAACAAACTTAGAATAAATATTAAATATATAAAGAGAAATAGAACACAGCTCTAAATCGCTTTAAATTGTACAAAACAATTACTCATACGCCTGGGTAAACAATATAAATTGAAAATTTGTTTTGTTTTTTTTTTTCTGTTATAAAAACTTAAACCGGTTTGTGTTAAGGTAAATAGCGAATTTGAAAAGCCTTAACGTACAATAAATAAAAACTAATTTTTGAAAATTTTGAAAAAAGGATATAAGGGGAAGTTTTAAACCCTTACAAATTATAAGAAAGTTTTTGAAGTTAATAATACCTAGGACTTAACTACAAATTGTTGTAATAAAATTTCTTAAGAAAAGTTTTTTTTAACAAAAAAAATTCTGTTAATTTTTTAAAAGTTTACAAAATTTAAAATTTTCAAACTTAAAATCTATTAAGTTAATTTACGCATAAACTTTTAGTTTTAAAGAAATTGTTCACTTTTCTATACATTTTATTATTGGCTTACCGGGAATTAAAGTTTTAATACCTTATGACTTTCGTTTACTTTAAACTAAGTTAACATTTTTTACCACAATTCCCCCCTCAAAAAAAGTAACAACAATTATCACTTCCACACACAAACCCAAAAGAGTTGTTGTTACATATATGTTGTTAAAATAAACAATATTTTATTTTAAGACCATATGTTTGCTATTTGAACATACAAAATTGTGTCTCCCTTTAGTAAAACTCTTAACTACACATGTGTTTATGCTGGCTGTATATACTACATACAAAAAAAAATTATAACTTTATTGTCATAAATTTGTAGTCATATTTACAAATAATACTTCATATACCTCAGTTAACGTTTATTTTTTATGTTCATTTGTTTCTTTTTTTATGTTATTTATATTTTTTGTTTTCCCACTGTATCATATAAAATTCAAACTACCTACACAAACATACATACATACACACAACAGAAAATTCAGTTTGTTGTCTTTTCCCAGACTCCTTTTATGTAAATATGTATGTAGGGGTTGTTATTGTTATTCATATTTTTTAACAACAACTAAATTGTGGCCATTTAAAAATAACTGTGGATGAGTTTAAATAAAAAAACAAAAACAACGAAACTTCAACCTAACAACATATGCTGTTTGCAACATTCAATGTTTCTTTTTTTATATTTTTTGTAATGTTCTTTATTTAACACAAAAAAAGGGAAAACAAGTAACAGTGTCTCACAAATATTTTAATAAAATCTCTCCTAAATACAAAATTTTACCATTTTGTTACCTAAAAACATTGAAATCTTTATAAAAGAACCTAATTTCTAAGAAATAAGGAAAATATCAAAAAAAGATATATGAGCAACTTTTTTGTTTTAAGACTTAGAAAGAAATTTTTCTAAAAACTTTAAGGTGTATAGAAAACTACAAATTGTAATGTAAAAATTTCAAATATAGAAAAAAAATGAAAAAAAATACTTAAATTTTTTTTTTATTTTTTAGAAAAAAAAATTAAAAACTTACAGTACTTCAAATTTATCACTAATTAAACAAATTTACCTAATTTTTATGAAAACAACAATATTTCGAAGAAATAAAAAATTTACCAAAAAAGGATATAAGAACAACTTTTTTGTTTTAAGACTTAGAAAGAATTTTCTTTAAGCAATAAAAACTGCCTAGAAAACTACAAATTGTGATGAAAAAATTCCAAATTAAAAGAGCAAATTTTCTCAAGAAAAATTTAATTTTTAAAAAAGAAATAAAAAAAAAAATTAAGAAACTTTAAATATATATCCAAATTCACTAAAAATAAAACAAACTTACCAAATTTGTATATAATAAACAACATTTGTGAAACATAAGAAAACCAGCAAAAAAGGATATATGGTAAACTTTTTGGTTTTAAGACTTAGGAAGAAATTTTCTTGGAGGAATAAAATCGGCATAGAAAACTACAAATTGTGATGAAAAAATTTCAAAAGACAAAATTTTCTAAAAATAAGATAAATATATTTTAAAAATATTAAAATTACCAAATTCCCGAGAAATAAGAAAAAACACAAAATAGGATATATGAGCACCATTTCTGTTTCAAGACTTGGAAGCAAATTTCGTTCAGCAATAAAAACCGCATAGAAAACTACAAATTGTAGAGAAAAAATACCAATTTAAAAGATAAAACTGTCTATAAAAAAATTAATTTATTAAAAAAAAAGTTTGAAAAAATTAAATATTAAAAGAAATTTTAAAGATCTATTCAAATTCACTTAAATTAAAGAAATTTACCAAATTTAAGTAAAAAAAATAATATTTCAGAGTAAAAAAAACAAAATAAAAAAGATATATGGCCAACTTTTTTGTTTTAACACTTACGAAAAAATTTCTTGGACCAATAAAACCGGATTAGTAAACTACAAATTTTGATGATTTAAAACAGATTTTAATTTATAAAAAAAAAAAAAATTCTTTAAAAAATTACTTGTTAAGCTATTAATTCTAACAGCTTAATTGTTTGCCATAATTATTGATTAAAAATAAATAAAACTTTAAAAGCTTGTAAAAAGGATATAAGGCACGCTTTTTTATTTAAATAAATGTTCAAAACTTTTTTAGGTTTTAAAATCTACATATAAAACTGCAAGTTGTGGTACAGAATTTTTAAAAATTTGTCTACAAATTTCTTTGTAGAACAGCCTCATAATTTGAATTAATACAAAAATTATACAAATAATTATTGTTTCAAATAGCAATTATCCATTTCTGTATTTTTTTAATTTAAAAATTCACACATTAAAAAGGCACACATATTTATTTGTTAAAATTTTAAAAACTTTTTTTAGGTTTTTAAATCTGCATCTAAAACTACAAATTGTAATGAAAAAAAATTTAAAGTTTATCTAAAAATCTGTTTAAAATATTGTCTCTAAATATTTGTTTAATATAAAAATTATTTAAAAAAATGCTATTTTAAATCACAAACATATGTTGATATGTTTTTTGTTTAAATATTTGCAAATTTAAAAATTTATAAAAAAGGATATATGGCATACTTTTTAATATGTTACAATTTTAAAATAATTTTTTTTGTTTTTTATATCTGCATATAAAACTACAAGTTGTGGTATAAAATGTTTAAAAATTTGTTAACAAATTTCTTTACAATTTGTAAATGAATATTTTGTTAATAAAAAAATTATAAAATAAATAATTTTTTTAAATATAACAAGTAGATTGCTATATTATTTGTTAAAAAAAAAGTTGAAAATTTATAAATTTATAAAAAGGATATATGGCACACTTCTTTACTTGTTAAAATGTTTTAATCTTTTTTTAGGTTTTTAAATCTACATATAAAACTGCAAGTTGTGTTACAAAATCTTTTAAGATTCGTCTAAAAATGACTACAAAATTGTCTCCAATTATTTTTATAATATACATCACTCCAAAAATTTTGATTTAAATATTAATCTATATTATTTTCTTAAAAAGTATGAACATTTAAAAATTTATAAAAAAGGATATATGGCACACTTTTTTATTTGCTAATATTTTGAAAACTTTTTTTTAGGTTTTAAAATCTACATTTAAAACTGCAAATTGTGCAATAACATTTTTAAAAATCTGTCTACAAATTCCATTAAAAATTTTTTCTTAAATACATGTTTGTTTAATAAAAAAATTTTGTTTTAAACATCAAAAATGTTTACCTAAATTATTAAGATTTTTAGTAGCAATTAAAAAAATACATATATAAGCTGTAGAAGAATATAATTCTATTGTTAGCTACTGTTTTAAATTTTTTCATAATTTCGATTTCTTCCTTTTGTAACTGAAACTTTATCAAATGTATGAACAATTACCTAGCATATTTTTGCAGATTTTTTGTAAGTTTATACTCCTAACTACACACAGTTTATGTTGATATATTTATGCACACAAATACTTCTGCTTATACAGTGGAACCTGTTCTCCATAAAAACTGTTTTGCTTGGCTTGTTGACATCAGTATAGAGTCCTTTATTGCTATATTCCACTGTCCTCATTTGTATGTTTTTTTACGGTAGTATTTTTTTAAGTTTATGTTTTTGTTTGCTGTATTGCTGTTATTTCACGTTTGAAAAACAAAGCCATTTAAAAAATATTTTTATATGCAAATATCATGTTGTTATTTTTTCCTAATGACAATAATATTGCAAACAGGAACAACAACAACAACTACAAGCATACATACAAGTTTGAAAATCCATACGGTTTATTCCAGCAATAACAAAATATTAGCTTATTTCCACAAAAGATAAAAACTATATAAAGATTTTTAGGAGCAGCAAACTGAAAGGAGCAATTTGTTTAAAAAGAAAGAAATGAGCGATCATATTTTTGTTAAAACAGAAATAAGACAGAACTAAATTATTTTAAAGGTTTTTTTAAATTCTTTAAAGAACAAATTTAAAAAATTTAAGAAATTTTATGAAACTTGTGAAACAGTGGCAACTTGTAGTTATAAATAAAGATTTAAAAACCTAACAAAAGTTTTGAAAATTGTATCAAACAAAAAAGTTGTTTATATATCCTTTTTATAAAGTTTGAAAATTTTTGAACTTTACCAAACGAAAAATATAGCAACAAATTATAGTATATAACACAATAATTATTTACAGTATTTTTTTAATAAACCAATATTTTGAGACACATATTTAAGGAAAGTTGTTAACAAATTTTAAAAGGTATTAAGCCACAACTGGCAGCTACAACTGAAATAAATTTTAAAAATTTGGTAAAACAAAAAAGTTTTCCATATATCCTTTTTTGAAACATTTATAAATTTTTAACTTTTGTTAAACTAAAAGTTAAAGAATAATACATTTTAAGGAAATTATTAATTATTTTTATAGTTTCTCAATTTCAATTATTTTAAAGGAAATTTTCCAAATCAATATCTAAAGCAATTTTAAAATTTTTCCGGTCACAATATGTAGTTTTAAATGAACATTTTAAAACCTAAAAAAAATTTCCAAAGTTTAACAAACAAAAAAGTGTGTCATATATCCTTTTATGAAAGTGTGCTAAATTTTGAATTTGAATTTAGCAAAAACTTTAGTAATAATTCAAATTATGAAAATCAATAATTATTTGTATAATATTGAAATGGCAAATATGTTTAAGGAAATTTTTTAAATTAAAATCCAAAGAAATTATGAAAACTTGCCAGCTACAATTTGCAGTTTTAAAGCAAGATTTAAAAACCTGAAAAAAGTTTTCAAAATTTTATCAAACAGAAAAGTTGTTCATATATCCTTTTTTAAAATTTAAAACATTTTTAAATTTTATTTAGCAAAAAGTTTAGTAATAATTCATGTTATGAAAATCAATAACAATTTTTATAATATTTTAATGGGAAATATGTTTAAGGTAATTTTTTAAACTAAAATTCAAGTAAATTTTAAAAACCTTCTAGGCACAATTTTCAGTTTCAAATGAAAATTGAAAAACCAAAAAAAAGTTTTCAAAATTTTATCAAACCAAAAAGTTGCTCATATATCCTTTTTTAAAATTTAAACAAATTTAAATTTTTTTAAGCAGAAAGTTTTTTAATAGTTCGTATTATGAAAATCAAAAATTATTTTTCTAATATTTCAATGACAAATATATTTAATATGATTTTTTACATTACAAACCAAATAAATTTTAAAAAATTTCCAGCCACAACTTGTAGTTTTAAATGCAGATTTCAAAACTTAAAAAAACTTTTAAAAATTTTGCCAAACAAAAAATTTCCACATATATCCTTTTTTCGAAAAGTCTTAAATTTTAAAATTTCTTGAGGATATAATATAGAAAATAATTAATTGATTTGTAATAAATAATTATCTAAATGAGTTTTCAAGGGAAACATTTTTAATCACAATTTTTTAAGGAAATTTGTGAACAAATTTTATAAAAATTTCCACCACAACTTGTAGTTTTTAATATAGATTTGAAAACCAAGTAAAAATTATCAAAATTGTATGTAATAAAAAAGTTGCTCTTATATCCTTTTTTGAAGTTTGTTGAATTTTAACAAATTTAAGCAAATAATACAGCACAAATAACTTTTAAGGCGTTTAGTAGTAATTTTGGAGAAATATTTTCATAATATTCCCCTTAAACTAAATCAAATTTGTTTTAAATTGAACCTTTTTTAATTTATAGCAAACTAAATATTTTTTTAAACATTTCATACTTACACTAATAGTATTTATCTACCCAAAATCCTTTTAGAAAAGATATTGAGGAAAAAGTTTCCTGTTTAACTTTTAAGGTCTACTTATTGACATTACACTCTTTAACTTAAAATCATTTTATTAGCACTCATACATATACACACGCATATATCCATACATTGGAGCAACAAACAAAAGAAGTGTGTTAAATTTATTCAATTAACTTGAGTTCAAACAAAAATGTTGATGTCTGGCAAATTATATTTACTTAAAAGTAAAAATCCTATTTATACACTTCAAAGTTTTCGAGTTGATAAAAAAAGTAACAACTACTAACCAGAACCTAAAACCAAGAACCCTTTAAAAATATTGTATTTACAAACATTGTTGAAGAAGTTTTGTAGTAACAAACACAGTTTTCCTTTTAAAATACCCTAACAGCCCCTTGTACTCTTTCTCCTTCTCTTTCTCGTTGTACTCTTTCTCATTCTCCCTCTTTGTCGAGATTTATGTGTGTTAGTAGTGTGTGTTGTGTATTTGCTGAAATCAAATAATCTTTACTAATGTAAAAATCCTTTTTAGTGTGTCTATATGTACTTCAAAACACAACTCATTTTCAAACCCAAAATTTAAGAAACAATCTACTAAAATCTTGGTGAAAAAAGAAACCAAACAAAATCATTTTCGAGTTCCATTAACTAGACGCATGTAACAGGCCAAGTAATTGTATTTTACAACAAACCAAATAACATGTTTAAATTGCTCAATGTTAACTGTGTGTGTGAGTAAGAGTATATGTGTGTGTGTGTAGATTTTAAAGCTTTTGTGTGCGAGAGAGAGAGTGTGTTGTAGTAAGTGATGAGTTAGTAACAAATCCTTACGTACAATGTGTTTATCCAGTAAAGTGCAAATTAGTGCCAAGTTGAAAGGAAAGCAAAGTAGAAAATTAAAGTTGTTAGTGTATAAAAGATCCGGTGGCAAAGAGTTTTTTGATGACCCACAGAGATGCCAATCAAATTTAAATAAACTCAAATTTCCTAAGAAGCTGGAAATTTAGAATATTTAAGATAACGTAGAAAATATCAGTCTCATTGTGAAACTAGAAAAAAAGATACGCTCTTCAATGGTAATGTGTTCTTATCGAATCCTTTCAGTTGCTCGAACGAAGGCATTTTTACTTCTGATGTCCATCTCTTGAAGATCCGTCAGATGGTTCTAACCTCGAGTCATTATGGGTGCCTGGTCAGTCTTGTGTACTCGGCAATGGTATCGCGGATGAACTGCCCAAAGCAGACTCATGTCTGCAAGTCGATGAGATCGATTATTTGGTCGGTATACCGCTATCTTGTTGTAAATCACTCATACAGTGACATTGGGTAGTACTTTTATGCCCGTTTTAACGGATCTATCGAGAGTGAATATTAGGAAGATAGATTCGGCATCGAACCCCCTTCCGAAATGTGATGAACCTTGATCCTTTAGGGTATCACAAAGGGACCAATTCATGGACCCAAGTGAGTTGGTAAAACCGGCTACCTTTATAACCTAACGTAACCTAACTCTTCCTATTCACATAATTTTTGAGAAAAATTTATTTATTATTTTGCTAAAACAAGCTAATTTGTGCCATCAACAATTTTTTATACAGTTTTCCCAGAAATATTTGCTAATTAAAAATTTTTTGGAATATCCTTTTTTCCAGTCAAGGAAATTTTTATTGTTTTTTATCACAAAAATACATTTATTTCCTTATAACAACTTGTAGCTTAAAGTTAATAATCAGTTTTTATACAAAAAAATGTTAATTTGAAAACTTTAAAAATATTCTCCTTATATCCTTTTTATACAAAACAGCTAAATCATTATTTTCTTAATAGCAACTTGTATTATAGAGGTGTTAGTAATTATATATAGAAATTTTTCCAAAATAGTTGAAATTAACCAAGCCCTTCTTATATCCTTTTTATAAAATTTCATAATTTTTAAGAAAAATCAATTTATTTTTTTGCTAAAACTAGTAGATTTAAGCCTATAATATTTTTAAATATAAATTTCCTTTGAATATTTGCTAGCAGCAGTTTGTTAGGAATATCCTATTTTAAATCTTGAAAATTTTTCTATTTTTTTATTATGAAAATTTAGTTATTTTCTAATAACAACTTGTAGGTTGATATTAGTGTTCACTTTCTATAAGAATTTTCTAAAAATTGTGGACTTTAAAACAGTTTTGCTTATTTCCTTTTTTTAGATAAAACAGCTAAATCATTATTTTCTTAATAGCAACTTGTATTATAGAGGTGCTAGTAATTATATATATAAATTTTTCCAAACTAGTTGAAATTTAACCTGCTCTCCTTATATCCTTTTTATAATTTTTTTTTAATTTTTAAGAAAAATCAATTTATTTTTTTGCTAAAACTAGTAGATTTAAGCCTATAATATTTTTATATATAAATTTCCTCTCAATATTTGCTAGCAGCAACTTGTTAGGAATATCCTTTTTTTAAACTTGGAAATTTTTATTTCTTTTATTATGAAAATTTAGTTTTTAATAACAACTTGTAGGTTGATATTAATGTTTATTTTCTATAAAAATTGTGGCCTTTAAAACTGTTTTGCTTATTTCCTTTTTTTAAATAAAACTGTTAAATCATTACTTTCTTAATAGCAACTTGTATTATAGTGGTGTAAGTAATTATATATAAAAATTATTCCAAACTAGTTGAAATTAAACCAGCTCTGCTTATATCCTTTTTATAAAATTTTATAATTTTTAAGAAAAATCAATTTATTTTTTTGCTAAAATTAGTAGATTTAAGCCTATAATATTTTTATATATAAATTTCCTTTAAATATTTGCTAGCAGCAGCTTGTTAGGAATATCCTTTTTTTAAACATGGAAATTTTTATTTTTTTTATTATGAAAATTCAGTTATTTTCTAATAACAACTTGTAGGTTGAAATTAGTGTTTAATTTCTATAAAAATAGTCTTAAAACTGTGGCCTTTAAAACTTTTCTGCTTATATCCTTTTTTTAAATAAAAGAGATAAATCAATTATTTTTGTATTACTACTTGAACTTTAAGGGTGTTTATAATTATGTACTTAATTTTTTGCAAAATAGTTGAAATTAACCAAACTCTTCATATATCCTTTTTATAAAGTTTTAAAATTTTAAAAAAAATGTATGTATTTGTTTGCTAAAATTTTTAGTTTTATGCTAGCAAAACAGAAAAATGTTGTTTACTGCAGGTCCCCTGGAGCATGTTGTTTTCAAAACATGAAATTTATTTTTTTTACGAAATATATATTAATTTATTAACCACAACTTGTAGATTTGTATAAGTGCTGATTTAATATAACATTTGTGTTTAAATAGTTACCATGAAGCTTGCTGTTCTTATATCCTTTTTTTAAATTTAATTTTTTTTTTTTTTTTTGTCATTAAATTTGTCTATAATAATTTTCATAACCATAACACGTTTATATTATATTAAACGAATGCCAGCGAGTAGATGATGTGTATGAAATGCTTGATTTTTTAATTTCTCATTCGTGTGTAGGTATGTATGTATATAAAATAACCTCGAGCAAGCAAATTGTTCTCAATGACTTTTACCAACAAAGGAATTACTTAAGCTGTGCATACAGACACATGCCGCCTGTATACACAACTACTTACCACTTTTATACAGAAAAAGCTAAAAAAAAAAGAAACACGAGCGAGACCTGCAACTGCAACAGTAAAACCAAGAGCAGAAGAAGTAAAGGAGGATGAGGAGAAGTGTAAGAGAACACAAATCCAATTGCTCTACTTTACTTACTGTTAAAAGTTGTTGGCATTTTTACTCTTCATCATGTAGTTTGTTAATGTTGTAGTGGTTGTTGTTGTTGGCAGGACTTGCCCCGGCTATGTTGTATACGGGCTGGTTGTGCAAGTTTGGTTTTTGTATGTAAGCTTTCCAATTAAGTAATATGTCCTTGGAAGGATAATGTTAAGTGGCGCGTGAAATTACATTAATCATTGATGGTATTTACAACGCTTTTAGCCTGTACTGGTTGGATTTTTCCTTCTCTCTTCTCTTGCTTTCCCTGCCTGGCCTGCTTTTATTTTATTTTTTTGGCTGGCCCCTTTTTAATAAGGATAGCGTTATTTATGTTAAATAAACTCTGCAGTAATTTTGCTTAAAAAAGCTTGTCACTACTTGTTATACAATATTGCTCCAAAAAAAAGGAAAGAAAAGGATTGTATTGATTTTGGTATTTAACCATATTTAAATAGTCTTAAAATTAAAATTAATTATGTATTAATTGCTTAATTTTTGCCTTTTTTGCTCATGCTACTTTTAAGTCCTTTTTGGAAAATCCTTTTTTCAGCTATGATATGAACTAATCAATATGCTTTGTAGATTTTTTGTTTGTTTGTTTGTTTTCACTCTGACAAAGAGCTTAACTTTGTGCGATTTATTTTGTTATATGTTTCATTTATTTTGGCATTAACATGTCGTTTGCTGGTTTGAACAGATGGCCAAATCCTAAACGACAGGCTATTTAGCACAAACACATTGATGCAAAAAGGATGACGAGCAGAGAGAGGGATATCATGCTGTTATATCCTTTTGTTGGTAGTAGAAGATAAGTGGCTTTGTTGTACATATAGGATAAATTAATCTCGGTAGATATTGCAAACTGATTTTGGATATTTTAACTACACATGATTAGTTTCAAATAAAATTTGTTAAAATATCTAAATATAAAAACACTAAGGAAAAATCCCCCTTAAAATTGCTTAGAAAATCTCAATAAATTTCCATATCTAGGAAACAAATTAATCTTTTACATACTTAAGCAAATTGAAGAAATATCCTGGGGTTTAAATAAATTCCTGGAAAATAATTAAGCACTTCTTAACAAATCACATATTCATTACTTTAAAACAGCATATTTTGTAAATCTTGGGAAGTTATTTAAAATAAGACAACATAATATATTTCACTTAAAAACAAGCTTTTAAACTTTTCTTTATAAATGTTCTATAACTCTGCAACAAATCCCTTTTTAACCTAAAAAAAAAGGACATATGAAAGGATCCATTAATTAATATTCAATTAGGAAAATTTTGATGTAAACGAATTTCTGATATTAATCTACATGTCATAAGAAAAAAACCCAATTTCCTTTATAACAATTTAGGGAAGGAAAGAATACATGGAAAAGGGATTTTTAATTAATATTTTGTTACCAGAAATTTTGTTTACTTAGCAGTAATTATGTTGTTAAGAAATTTGGAAGTTGTGCAAACAAATTTGACAAACAAAATTTCTTTCTAATACAAAAAGGATATTAAAGGCAGGGGTTTATTAAAAAGCTTTTAAGAAATGTTGTAATAAGAAATATATATTTTATGATGATGGCGACACATAAAAGAAAAATATAAAAATTTACAACCAATTCCAATAATGTCACAAGAGAATATATGAGAACATATTAAAAATATTTATATTGTAAAAATAAATTTTATAAATGTTTATGTTTTATTTGAAATAACCCGCTTTATTTCTTACCACAACGTGTAGTTTAGTTTTAAATTTAATAATAACTTTTCAATTGTAGTGAAAGCTCATCATTTTAGGCAGCTGGCCATATATCCTTTTTTTAAACCCATAAATTTTTGCTATTTCATTGATAATTAATAGAGCATTTTTAATAAATAATAAGTAAATTTTATATGTTTGTTATTTTAGAAGCAAAACTATGTTTGTTCTTTTTTAATCACAAAATATATTTTTTTTTTTTATTTTTTTCTTTTAATTGAATTAAAAATGTTTTGAAATTTTTTGCTTACAATTTGAGTTTTTATCTGCTATTTATTATTCGAAAAGAAATTTTGAAAATTTTTAATTATTTGGCATAGCTGGCCATATATCCTTTTTTAAAAACAATACATTTTTGGTATTTCGTTAATAGAAAATTGTAAATAAATAAAAAAATGTTAATGTTTGTTGTTTTAGAAGCAACATTTTTCTTTCAATCACAAAATAATTTTTTTTTTAAATTTTTTCTTGAATTGGTTAAAGAATGTTTTGAAATTTTTTGCTCACAATTTGAGTTTTTATCTGCTATTTATTATTCCAAAAGAAATTTTGAAAATTTTTAATTATTTGGAATAGCTGGCCATATATCCTTTTTTCGGAAAATTTGTAAAATGTAATTTTTAAAGTAATTTATCTGTTAGCAAATATATATTAAATTTAATTGTAAATAAATTTGAAATATTTGTTCGATTAGAAGAAAAACAAATACTTTTTTAATAATTTTTTGCTTAAAACTTGCTATGAACTTTATTATTGATGAAGAAATTCTGAATAATATTAATAATTTCAACTAGCAGGTCAAATATCCTTTTTTAAAAATTCTTAAATATTAAAAATTTAGAGAAACTTCCATCTTAGTATTAAGAAATTATAATAAATTTGAAATAGATTTTAAATATAAATGAAATAAAGACTAATAAATAAAAATAAAGAAAAAAAAAAAATCTTATATTTTTTCTAAAAAATCTTAATTTTCTTATAAAAAAATTTAACATTTTGTCTCTAAGCGAACAATTATTTAAAATTCATGTACAATTAAACATAGTTGCATATAAAAAAATTTACATTTTTCTGAATTTTTTGCCAGATCTTTCAAATATATATTTTTTAAATTTCTTTGACTATAACAAATTAGATAACATGCCTAAAATTGTAAGCAACAAATTTCAAAATATTTTTAAAAAATTAAAAAAAAAAAGTTTGGATATTTTTTTAAAAACAGTTAAATTTTTTAAAAAATTACCCCCATATGCATAAACAATTTTTTAATTTATCAAAGGTTTATAAAACAAATTTTGTATGGACATTTTGTTTTATAAACCTTTTATAAATTTAAAAATTGTTTATGCATATGGGGGTAATTTTTTAAAAAATTTAACTGTTTTTAAAAAAATATCCAAACTTTTTTTTTTTAATTTTTTAAAAATATTTTGAAATTTGTTGCTTACAATTTTAGGCATGTTATCTAATTTGTTATAGTCAAAGAAATTTAAAAAATATATATTTGAAAGATCTGGCAAAAAATTCAGAAAAATTTAAATTTTTTTATATGGAACTATGTTTAATTGTACATGAATTTTAAATAATTGTTCGCTTAGAGACAAAATGTTAAATTTTTTTATAAGAAAATTAAGATTTTTTAGAAAAAATATAAGATTTTTTTTTTTTCTTCAAAAACATTTATAAATTATTGCTTACAACTTGAGACTTATTATGCACTTGATTATTCCAAAAGAAATATTAAAAAATATTAGTTATTTTAACTATCTAACTATATATCCTTTTTAAAAAATGTCATTAAATGTGATATTTAGATAAATGATCGCTTTAGTTTAAACAAATTATGTTTATTGTACAAACAATATTATTATGGGAAAAAATTAAATTTTTTTATAAGAAAATTATGATTTTTTTAGAAAAAATTCAAAATTTTTTTTTATTTTTTCAAAAATACTTTTAACTTTTTTGCTTACAATTTGAGACTTCTTATGCACTTTATTATTCCTAAAGAAATATGGAAAAATATCCGTTATTTTAACTATTTAACCATATATCCTTTTAAAAAAATTTCATTAAATGTCATATTTAGACAGATCTTTAACTCAGTATAAACAAATTATGTTTAATTGTACAAACAAACGATATTATTTTGGGAAAAAATTAAATTTTTTTAAAGAAAATCAATATTTTTTTGGAAAAAATAAGGAATTTTTTTTTAAATATTTTTAACTTTTTCGCTTACAATTTGAGACTTCTTATGCACATTATTATTTCAAAAGAAATATTGAAAATTATTACTTATTTCAACTATTTAGCCATATATCCTTTTTAAAAAATTTAATTAAATGTCATATTTAGACAGATTTTCAGCTTAGTATAAAAAACTTATGTTTAATTGTACAAACAAACAATATTATTTTGGGAAAAAATTTAATTTTTTTAAAGAAAATTAATAATTTTATGGAAAAAAAAAAAGATTTTTTTATTTTTTCAAAAATATTTTGAACTTTTTCGCTTAAAATTTAAGGCTTGCTATGCCCTTTATTATTGCCAAAGAAATTTGAAAACATATTAATTATTTTAACTAGCTGGACATATATCCTTTTAAGAGGATATCATGAAATTTCTTTTTTATACAAATTTTACTTTTAGCAAATACAATATACACATTTTAATTGCAATTAAAATATAAACAATTTGTTTTTAACAAAATTAAGAATTCTTTTTATTTTCTTAAAAAAAAAACATTTAAAATTTTTTGCTTACAATTTAAGCATTATTATCCTCTTTATTATTGCTAAACAAATTTAAAAAAATATCAATTAATTCAAGTAGCTGGCCTTGTATCCTTTTTAAAAACTTCCATTAAATGTAATTTTTAGAAAAATTTCTAGCTAATTAAAAAAAATAATGTTTAATTTTACATAAATTTTAAATATGTAACGTTTTATTCTTAGAGGCAACTAATTTAAAAAAAAAAATAATAATTTAGAAAGAAAATGTTGCTTACAATTTGCAATTTATTTAGCCTTTTAATACTACTGAATAAATTTTCTAAAATTTTAATCATTTCCAATAGCTAGCCATATATCCTTCTTTCATTATTAAAGTTAAACTAATTTCCAGCAAAAGTTTCATATAATTAACAGCAACAGTATATAGGAATTGAAATTTAATGCTTTGAAAATCCTCTATAAACCCTTTTTTTACCACATAATTAAAACTAACTTTAATATTTCAAAAATGGTTGTTTCCTGCTTCGAACGACTTCATTTCTGAAACAGTAACAATATTATCTTAGTAGCATGTTACATGTTGTTACAACATTAGCTTCATATTCATATAAGCAAACACTAACTTAATTTCCGTGGTTGGTACACAAAACTCTTAAATAACAATGCACATGTTTAAGCAACACTACTACTATCACTGCTATCATCATCCATTGAGGATGGCTATGTTGGTGATATGTAACAGAGTTTGTACTAATGAGTTTGCTGATGATTATACAACTGTTGAGGATGAGAATATTAAATATAGTTTTCTGTTGATTTTTTTTATGCTTTTTGCACTTTAAAAACTATTTTCAGTTTAAAATGCTCTTTAGTTACATATTACATTAACTATTATATAAATATTTCGTTTGTTTTAAAAAAGTAGTTGTGTTTCTGTGGAACTAGTTACATACATATAACTACATATGTGTGTATTTAAATAAATTTAATATAGTTGCCAAAATGTAAAATAATATAAACACAAAGATACCATTTCATGTTAATATTTAATAATAAACAAGCTCCGCAAGAAACTTCAGTGATTGCAAAAGGCTACAACAAAATAAATCTAGAGCAAGGAGGTTAAAAAAAAAGAATTCCAAAAAAGCTGAGGTTACAACGAACATTTAAAATACCTATATAATTTCATAGAAAATTTACTAAGATAAAAAATACAACAAAGTAGCTTTTTGAAGGGTTTATTTCATTAGTGTTTGTATTTATATTTTCAAGGAATGACAGCAATAAAATAGCTCCTATGTTCTAGTTATTGAAAACCAGCAATATAAACTAAAAAAAATAAATTAAATAGAAAGTGACGATTTTTACACTTCTTTGTAAAAAAAATTCTTAGTCAAGATCAAATATATTTTAAATTTTTTGATAACAATTTAGGACCTGTTTTGCAGTTCAATATTGCGAAAGAAATTTTTAAAAAAATTAATTATTTGAACTAGCTGGCCATATATCCTTTTTTTAGAAAAATTTTAAAATGCTATTTTAATCGTATTAGACATTAGTAAATATAAATTCGATTTAATTGTATATAAATATGATCGTCTATGAGTGAAATAAATATTTTTTTTTTTTAAATTTAACTGTTTTATGGAAAAAAATTTAATATTTTTTATTTTCATAAATTTGTTGCAGACAATTTGAGACTTGCTATGTTCATTATTATTACTAAAGAAAATTTGGAGAAAATTAATTATATTAAGCAGCTGGCCATATATCCTTTTTAAAATTTTCTTAAAAATTTAGGTTTTAGAGAAATTATAATCTTAATAATAAAACGTTATATTTAATTGTCAATGAATTTGAAATATTTGTTCATTTAGAAGCCAAACATACTTAAAAATTTAAATAAATTTAAAATATTTTTTATATTCTTTAAAATATTTTCAAAATTTTTTGCTTACAATTAGAGGCTTTTTATGTACGTTAGTATTGTCAAAGAAATTATGAAGCAAATTAATTATTTTAAACAGCTGACCACATATCCTTTTTAACCCTTTGCCTGTCCTTATACAAAAAAAGTTTATGCCGTACGTCCAAAGTTGTCTTTGTTAATTAAAAAATAATATCATTTGTGTATCATATGTGATGCACAGGTCTGGGAAATGATTAAACAATTTTTTTAAAATTTAATTTTCGGACTTATTGCTTGCTTCCTTATTAAATATAAATTATGCTTAGTTTAAAATATTATTTTGATCAAAGCAAAAAAATTTAATTTTCGAAAAATTGTTTAAAAGAAATTGGATTTAGATATTATTTTCTTTTGAAATTTTTTGCTTACAATTTGAGACTTGCTATGCACTTTGTTATTGTAAAAGAATTTTTTAAAAATATTTATTATTTTAACTAGCTTCCCATATATCCTTTTTAAAAAATTTCTTAAAATTTAATTTTTGAACTAACTGCTTCCTTATTAAATAGAGGTTATGTTTAATTTTAAATATTAGTTCGTTTAAGCAAAAGTAATAATTTTATGGAAAAATTTTTACAAAAACTTTTGTGAAAATTTTAATTTTTTAAAATATTATAAAAATTATTTGCTTACAATTTGAGGCTTGTTACGTACTTTATTATTGTAAAAGAAGTTATGCAAAAATTTATTATTTCAAATAGTGGGCCATATATCCTTTTAAAAAAATCTCTTAAAATTTAATTTTTGAACTAAATATAAATTATGTTTAGTTTTAAATATTACATCGTTCAAAGCAAAAAAAAAATTATAATTTTTGAAACCAAATTTGGAAAAAATATATTTTTATTGTATTTTCTTTTGAAATGTTTAGCCTACAATTTAAGACTTGCCATGCACTTTATTATTCTAAAAGATTTTTTCAAAAATATTTATTTTTTTAACTAGCTTGCCGTATATCCTTTTTTCCAATTTCTTTAAAAATTGCTATTTTACAGAAATTTCAATATGTAATAACAAATAACGTTTAATTTTAATAGGACTTTAATTATTTGTTGATTAGAAAGCCAAAAAATTATTTATTTAGGAGTTTTCCAAAAAAAAAAAAATTTTTTAAATTTCTTAAAAAAGATTTTTTGTTAAAATTATTTGCTTACATTTTGTGTTTTGCAAAGTACATTATTTAAGCCAAACAAATTTTGAAAAATATCAATTATTTTAAATAGCTCGCCATATATCCTTTTTAAAAAAATTAATTAAAAGGACAATTTATACAAATTTCAGACTTAGTATTAAGAAATCATGTTTAATTGTAACTAGATTTCTAATATTTGGTTGTTTAAAAGCCAATTAACATAAATTTTGGAAAACGAATTTAATTTTTAAGAAAAATTTAAAATTTTTTGTTATTTTCTTAACAAAATTTTCTGCTTAGAACTTAAGGCTTATTATGTCCTTCATTGTTCCCAAAGAAAATTTAAAAAATAATCATATTTTAACTTGATGGTCATATATCCTTTTTTAAAAAATTCTGAAAACTTTAATTTCTTGAAAAAATTTTAAACTTGGTTATAAAGAATTTTCTTTAATTTAACATATTTCTTCGTTGAAAAGCCAAACACACTTTTGTTTTGGAAAAAAATTTAAATTTTTTTAGGAAAAAATTAATTTTTTTTATGCTTAACAAAAATATCTTAAATTTTTACTCACAATTTGAGGCTTGTTATGAACATTAATATTGCCAAGGAAATAATGTAAAAAGTGTATTATTTCAACCAGCTAACCATATATCCTTTTTAAGAAAATTTAAAAAAATTTTAGTTTTGGACTATATTCCTCTTTAGTAAATAGAAAAATATGTTTTATAATAACACTGTGTTACCAACTGCCTTTAGAACTTTATGTTTATACCCTTTTTGTATACTTTGTGCAAGTTATAAAAATACTGCAAAAATGTACATAGCCCCGTAAAAGTATTAAAAAACATAAAGGCGTATTGCATACAAAACAAAGTTTAATTAATGAAAAAAAAAAAACTTTGCCGGGTTTTATTAAAGCCCTCATACCTAAAAGTAGGCTACAAATAATAATAATAATAAACGTATTTGTTATACCCGCAGGAAAAAGATTTTTATATAAAATTCTTTTTTATAATATGTATATAGATATTTTTTCGAATGGATTGTGGTCAGTTTTACTTTTTTTCTTTACTTATAGCTTCATACATATATAGTAGTTTTGAATAAGCTAGTGTTGGTATAGTTGAGTGTGAAACCTTGTTTACGTGTTTCATTTATATGCCTGATATGAAAATAGTTACATTTAACGTGGTGCCATTGCATTTTTCCGACTTTTTCCACCTAACGCCTCCACCACACATTGAGCTTATGCCAGCCACTGCATGTGCATGCATACGTGCTTGTTGCATTTGTATGCTTTCATTCAGTCACTCACTCACTCTTCATTTTTATTTATACAAGTATTACATTTTATTTAGGTTAATTCCCAATTACTGTGTAAATTGCTTAAAAAAAAAATAAACTATATAGCTTGAATGTACTATGAAAATATAAAAACAAAACCTGACACTATACACTTTTCATTTCATGCACATTCATGCTCACACATGCAAATACATGTTCTTATTTTTTTGAATAACAAAAAAATTAAATAAATAAATTGTAAAGAGGTGGAAAAGAGCTTATAAATTGTATTTAAGTAAACGCATATATAATTTTTTTCTAGAAACACAAATAAATACAAGCAGTAACGTTTTAAATCTTATTGCTGTGCAGGTAATCAAATTAAATTGACACATTTTCTTTATATTTTTTTTAGTTTATGAATATTTCAGTTATTTAAATAAAATGCTTTACATTTATAATGCTCATAATAAATTTGAATCCCTGTAGTATTCAAATTGTTTTTCTAAAGAAGCAACATGGTATATATAAACTTAAATATTTAGTTTTCCGTAAGCTTTGCAGGGCCTAAGGGATATTTATTAAATTAGCTACATTTAAGTAAAATGACCTTGTATCCTTTATTTAGGGAATGACAAAAAATCTTGAATTTTTAATACAATTTTAAGATGAATTGTTTATTGTATGTTGAAGTGTTTTGTTAAACTTACTGTGATAAATTTCAATTTAAAACCCTTAGAATGTAGTCTTACCTAAAATGAGAGAAAAACATATAAAATTATTACAAATTTAAGAAAAAAAAGTTATCAATATTAAACAATTATTCAATTTATTTTGTTTTCCTATAAAAGGATATATGGGAATTTGCTTTAAATATTCACGTATCAAACATTCAATACCTGTTAAAAACTATTTAGAAAGAAGTCAACTTAAATAATACTAACAATTTTAAACAAATGCTAATAAAAAAAATATTTTAATTTTTTCATTTCAAATTTTAGGTTTTAACATTTTCCCAAAAAAGGATATATGACCAAATTTCAAAATATTTATCAGAAAAAAAATATTTGTATATATTCTGAATGCCCATTTCCAAACACAAATTGTAAAGCAAAAATTTACATAAATTGTTTAACCAAAACCCTAATTTTAAGGTAAACAAAATATATTTTTATAAATTCTAGTTTTTGTCAATTAGATTCATAAAGGTAACATCCTTTATATAAAATTCTACTATAAAATATAATTTTTTCTCATAACTAGAAAACAGGATATATGAATAGCTTGCAAAATATTTCTGATAAGTAAAAATTTCTTACAAATTCTTAAAGCCCCTTTAAAACTACATATTGTAGTGATCAAATGTTAAAAAAAGTTTGTGTCCTGGCTTTTTAAATAAACAAGTAAAATACTGTATTGTAAAAATATATAATTTTTTTGGTTAAATTCTGATAGTTGCTGTAAATTAGAAGCAATTTCGTTATAAATTTAAATTTTTTTATTTTTTCAAAAAAAGGATATATGACCAACTTTTACAATATTTGTTAAAAGAAAAATATTTTTATATTTTATGAATCCCTATTAAAAAACTCAAATTGTAGTGTCAAATTATTAAACAAAAATTTAATGCCTAACATTTTTTTATAAAAAATCAAACATTTATTTTATAAAATTTCCTTTTTTAGATAGATTATTAAAAAGCAAAATCATTTATATAAAATTCCATTAAAAAAAATTATTTTTCTGTTTAATAGAAAAAAGGATATATGAATAGCTTGCAAAATATTTCTGATAGGAAAAATTTTCTTACAAATTCTTAAAGCCCCTTTAAAACTACATATTGTAGTGATCAAATGTTAAAAAAATTTTGTGTCCTGGCTTTTTAAATAAACAATAAAGTTGCAATATTGAACAAAAACATAATTTGTTTGGTTAAATTCTGATAGTAGCTCTAAATTATAAGCAATTCCGTTAAAAATTTTAATTTTTTTCTTTTTTCTCAAAAAAGGATATATGACCAACTTTTACAAAATTTGTTAAATGAAAAATATTTTTACATTTTATGAATCCCTATTAAAAAACACAAATTGTAGTGTAAAATTATTTTAAAAAAATTTAGTGCCTAACATTTTTTTTATAAAAAATCAAAATTTATTTTATAAAATTTCCTTTTTTTAGATAGATTATTAAAAATCAAGGTTATTTATATAAAATTCCATTAAAATAATAAAATTTTTCTATTTAATAGAAAAAGGATATATGAAGAGCTCGTAAAATATTTAAGATCAGAGAAAAGAATTAATTAATTCTTAAAGCCTGTTCAAAAACACAAATAGTAGTGCAAGGAAATTAAGAACATGTTGTGTCCTTGCCTTATAAATATACAAAAACTGAACAATATTTAAAATTTTTGTATTTTCATAAACACATTATATTACAAATTACAATTTCTAGTAGATTTCAGTAAAAAAATAAATATTTTTTTTAGTTACTAAAAAAGGATATATGACCAACTTTTCAGGGGAAAATAAAATTTTAAAAATTTTGTATTTTTCTAAAAAATACCTAAGTTTTTATTAATTTAACATTCTCCTTATCCTTGAAAACTAGGAAAAAAAAACACAAAAATCATGTAAGTATTAATCATTATGAAAACTGTTTACAACCGTATAAATATTCTACTACAGCCAACTTAACTCTTAATATTTTTTACGATTATTATGATTATTTGTATGTATGCTTTTGTTACACTTGTTTAAAACATTTATAATCCTAGTTTTTTTCCTTCAGCATTTTACATGTTGCCACGTTACCGCGAGTGCACTGTATAGTAAAAAATTTGTTTTATTACACTAACACCCTTTAAACTAAAAATTTACACTAGAACACACTTGACTTTATAGGGCTGTTTGTCTATGTATGTTTGTGTAAATTTACATACATTTATATAGACACTATAAAGTTGAGTATAAAAGTGCTGCTATTCCCAACACGTTTGTAAATAAAATTGCCATAAATTTAGATTTTTTTTCATAAACAATATTTTACACTTTAGAACAAATAATAATAATAAAAAAGGGAGCAAGTAAAAAAAAAATATAGAGCTGAGATTTTGTAAAACAAACACATGAATGAAAGGAATAAATGTAAATGTATACATCAGCTAGGGAAAATTATAGAAAAGCGAGTAAAATCCTTTCAAACATAGTTTCGAAATTTATTTTGAAAGCAGGAGGAAGAAAAAACTTTAACAAGATTGTATGCTAAACATATCAACTACAAAAAAGTCTTAGCTAAATCCCAAGTGGTCATAAATTCAAAAATAGTTAAGTCGCACACGTTTCTGGCTGCTCCTCCCACACACCCGGCCAAAAAAAAAGAGGACGTCGAAAACAAGTTAAAAGCATAAAAAACAAACAAAATAAAATGCTTTTGTTTAAACTAGCATATGATGCATATAACAATATGCAACAAAAGCTAAAAGTGAAACAAAACAAAACAAACAATACTACTATTTTCGAGAATGAATACCATATCAAATCCCACACATACTAACAAACTGTATTGCCCCAACTACCACAACAAAAAATCTTTATAAATATCTACCACATAGACAAATAACAGCTGAATGAATATCCTTTACATTTGAAAAAAAACAACAACAACAACAACAAAAATGCTGGGACTCCAAACAACACTACAAATGCACACATAAGTAAAGTATTCAAATTCAAAATGCTACAAAAGCTGGCTGGTTGTAGCTGTATACGCCAAAGGGAATTTTTGTCTGTATTTGTTTGTTTTTTTTTTCTCAATCTGCTTGCATATGCATGCCATAAAACGAGTGTGATATTTTTGTATTTGCTCTGCACAGACGAAAGTTTTGTTTGGTTATAAAGAATATTAAATAAATTCAAAAAAAAAATAACATTTTTCCATAACTTATTCCTCAAACAACAACAATATATAGTATGGTATGCATATGTGTATTTAAAGACTTAATAAAGTTGAAACAAATATGCAGAAGCGTCCTGAGTTAAGTTAATTAATTGCATTAAAAAGAGTTACAGCTTTTTTCGAACAAAACTTAATGCAAAGCTTTTTACTTATTTAATAACAAAGCTTTAAAGCTTTTAAGTTTAAAACAATAATATTTACAACTTTTTTCGAACAAAGCTTAATTCTTTAATTATTAAATAACAAAGCTTTAAATCTTTTGAAATTCCAACGCTTTGGAAGTCTTTTTTAACAAAAGCTTAAACCATTTATCTAACTTCTGTAATTTCAGGCTGGAAGCTTTTAATTAATAGATTAATTATAGAAAAGCTTTTTAAAACTTTAAGAAACAAATGCTTAAAACTTTACCTAAATCCTCTAATTAGTAACATATAAGCATAACAATACGAAAGCTTTGCAAAACTTTTAGTAACAAAAGCTTAAAATGTTACCTCTAATTAATATCAGAAAAGCTGTGTAAAACTTTTAATAACTTATGCCAAAATAAGCCAAATAATTATTAACTTCTAAATAAAAAAAAAATGTCCAATAAAGGATATATGGCCAGCTTTTTAAATATTTGAAAAATTTAATTTATTTTTACACATAAAGAAACCTTATTTAAAAGCTTAAATTGTAGTGAGAAAAAAATTTTAAATCTTTATCGCTAAACTATTTGAAAAAAAAAATATAAATTAGTTAATATTTAATTTTAAATTCTATAAATCCAAAAACTTTCTGCTACAGATTAGCTTTACATAAACAATATGTAAAAAAGTTAACTCTTAATAAAAGGATATATGACCAACTTGTAAAATATTGGAAATTTTTAAATTTTGTTTGTGCATTAGGAAACCTTATCTAAAAGCTTAAATTGTAGTGCAAAAAAATTTTCAAAATTTTAAAACCTTATCCATAAATTATTTTAAAAAAATATAAAATTATTCAAAATTTAATTTTAAATGCCATAAATTCAAAAACTTACATCTATTTCTTTGCTTTACATACACCAAATTAAATAATATCAGTCTTCAAAAAAAGGATATATGGCCATTTTATACAATATTGGAAATTTTTTAATTTTGTTTAAGTATTAGGAAACCTTATCTAAATGCTTAAATTGTAGTTAGAAAAAATGTCTAAAATTTAAAATCCTTATCGCTTAATTATTTTAAAGAAGTATGAAATTTATAAAAAATTTTATTTTAATTTCTTTAAATCCAAAAACTTACATCTATTTGCTTTACATACACCAAATTAAAAAATATCAGTCTTCATAAAAAGGATATATGGCCATTTTATACAATATTGGAAATTTTTTAATTTTGTTTATATCTTAGGAAACCTTATCTAAATGTTTAAATTGTAGTTAGAAAAATTACTAAAATTTAAAATCCTTATCGCTTAATTATTTTAAAGAAGAATGAAATTATTAAAAAATTAATTTTAATTTCCATAAATCCAAAAACTTTCTGCTACAGGTATGTTTTACATAAACAAAATGCAAAAAGTTTCAATATTCAAAAAAAGGATATATGGCCAGCTTAAAAAAATATTGGACAAATTTTAATTTTTATTAAATATTAGAAAACCTTATATAAATGCTCAAATTGTAGTGAGAAAAAATTTTCAAAATGATTAATCCTTATAAGTTAATTAACTTAAAAAATTATTAAATTCTTAACATTTTCATTTTAAATATAATAAATTTAATAAATAAATTAATATGCATCAAAATATGTATACATTATGTGATATTAGTGAGTGTTCAAAAAAAGGATATATGGCCAGCTTTTAAAACATTTGGAAATTTAAAAACATGTTTCCATTTCCAGATTACATATGCAAATATACAAATTGTTATAAGAAAATTTTTCACAAAATTCATATCCTTAATCATTTAATAGTTTAAAAAATAGTCATGTTTTGTAAATTTTTATTTTTAATAATAACACTCCGAATACTATTACCAATTGTTGCCAAATTTCCATATAATAAAAGAAAATTTTCAACTTATAGAAAAAGGATATATGGCCAGCTTTCAAAAAATTTGCAAATTTAAAAATATGTTTCTATTTCCAGATAACCTATACAAATATACAAATTGTTATAAGAAGAGTTTTTAAAAATTGCATATTCTTAACTATTTAATAGTTAAAAAAATAATCATGTTTTGTTAATTTGTATTTTTAATAATACCCCTTGGATAATATTGCCAATTGTTGCCAAATTTTTGTATAATAAAATTCAAAAAATTTGCAAATTTCAAAATATTTTTCTATCTTCAGATAACTTATTCAAAAACACAAATTGTTATAAGAAAATTCTTCAAACATTTCATAATCTTACCCATTTAATAGAGTAAAAAATTATCAGTTTTTGAAAATTTTTATTTTTAATAATACAACTTTGATTACCATTACCTATTGTTGAAAAAATCTCCATTAATAAATTTGTGAATTTCGGTAATATATGTATTACAAGAAACATTTTTAAGGTTTACGTAAGCTCATATAGAAACATAGGTTGTTAGACGCAAATTTGTGAGTCTGGCCTTTGCTCCTGCAAAAATCTATGTATGTTAATTATTTACTAGTTTTAATTTAATCAAAATGATTGCATACTTTGAGGGTTTTTCTATTTAAATTTCATAAATACATACTTTAAGGGTTTTTCTATTTAAATTTAATAAATACTGATCTTTATTTCCAATTTCAAAAGTCCTCTAAAGATTTCTCACCAAAAACCACAAAAATCAACCACGTTCCTGCTTTACAACTATAATTATTTTAGCTTTACATTTCTGATTACTGAGAGAATGCCATTGGCAAATGTCTTTCACAATGCACAGCATGTATTAAACCAAAACTGGCTTTAAATAAGAATTTTCTATTACAAAACTGTCTCTTTTTGTTTTAAGCATAACAACAAAAATCAAATAAATTATATAAAACAACAAATAACAGGAAAATATTATATATAAAAGAAAGCAACTTTAATAATTTAAGAAAATTATTATAACAAATTAAAGTAAACTAAACCAAAATGAAATATTTAAATAATTAAAAAACAACAAACTAAAAAAATTTTTAAAATAAATTGAAACAAACTAATATTAAAGAATATAAAACAAATGCTCAAACAAATTTAATTAAATGTCATAGAAATAGATTTTATAATTAAGCAAAACTAAACAACTGTGTTTTTTTTATTATTTTTTTTTTTTTTTTTGGTAAAAAATTGCAAATAAATTGAATAAAAATAAAACCAAACAATGTATAAAGTATTTGGCAGCATATGCTACTGTTGCATGTTAAATGTAGCAGTTAATAAAAATATAAAATATCATACTTTTGGGGCTTTAGTTTAGTTTTTTGTGTGGATTATTTGAAAACCCAAAGGCTTTAATATGTTAGAGTTTTTAAAATAAAATTCATATTATTTGTCATATTTTTTTATATTTGAAACAAATCTAAGATTATGATTAAATATTTAATAACAAAAAAGATATGCATGCATTGTGCAGCTCTTTTTCTGTTAAATAACAATTAAATATTTAAATTTTGCACAAAAATGATTGTCTTTAGCCACAAATTGTGTTAACAATATTAGATTTAAAATCATTTTCTATTGCTGATTTAGAAAATTTATTAAAATTAGTACAAATGAAAATTTTAAAACAAAAATAACATCAATATTTTATAAATGAAAGAACAAATAGTAAATAGAGATAACAATGATATTAGAAGTAACAATACTTTAAACACTAATACAAGCTCAGAAACTGTAACATTTTAACCTTTTCTACTGGTTAAAATGAACAAATTTAAAATTTGTTATAGAAAACCCATAAATGGTTTTCAAAATCATACCACAACTCGTGTAAAATACCCTCCTTACATGATAACTAAAATAAATTATCCCAGTACTAAGCTTTCGCAGTCCCCAGGAATATCCTTTTTTGCAAAATTTTTCAAAACATTATGAACTTTACCAATATAGCATTGAAAATTATATCACAACTCGTGTCAAAAGCTGTACTTTAATTATAATACAAAATTGTTAATCTATCACCCGCCATTAAAAGTCCCTGCCAATATCCTATTTTGTTACATTTTTCAAATAGGCATAAAATTATGAAAAAATCTAATTACATGCCTTTACTATGAGCAGTAATTATTATGTTATAAACAATTTTATTTTTTGAAATTTTTATAAAATTAAAATAATGAATTTTCCCTTATCCTTTGAACAAATTGTATAAAAACTAACATCACAATTCGTGTTTTAGTTTCTACTTTAATCAAAACTTAAAATTTGTCCTCTACTATCAACCATTAAAAATCCTTAAGAATATCCTTTTTTGCTACATTTTTTAAATTAACTCAAAATTTTGCGAAAATATGCTCACATCTCTTTGGCAAGAGTAATGATTATTATGTAATAAAAAATTTTATTTTTTTAATTTTTTTTTAAACCAAAATAATTAATTTTCTTTTATCCTTTCAACAAATGCAATGCAAAATAACATCACAATTCGTGTTTTTGTTTCAACGTTAAGAAACATTTTAAATATTTCTTCTACCATCAATTATTAAAATTCTTTACGAATATCCTTTTTTCGAAATTTTTTTAAATTAACCTAAAATTTTGGAAAAACATGTTCACATGCCTTTAGCGAGAGTAATGATTATTATGTTATTAAAAATTAAATTTTTTGAAACTCTTTTAAAATTAAAATAATGAATTTTCCCTTAGCTTTTCAACAAACGGAATAAAACATAACATTACAATTTGTATTTTGGTTTCTTCTTTAATAAAAATTTAAAATTTTTCTTCCACCATCAACCATTATAAGTCCTTAAGAATATCCTTTTTTGCTAAATTGTTTAAATTAACTTAAAATTTTGGCTAAATATGCTCACATCTCTTTAGCGAGAGCAGTGATTATTATGTAATACAATTTTTTATCTTTTTATTTTTTTTTTAAACCAAAATAATTAATTTTCTTTTTTCCTTTCAGCAAATGTTATAAAAACTGATTTTACAATTCGTGTTTTGGTTCCTGCTTTAACAAAATTTTAAAATAATGCTTCTACCATCAACCATCAAAAGTCCTTAAGAATATCCTTTTTTGCAAAATGTTTTAAATTAACCTAAAATTTTAAGAAAATATGTTCACATGCCTTTAGCAAAAGTAATGATTATTATGTAATAAAAAATTATATTTTTCAATTTTTTCTAAACTAAAAAAATAATTTTGTTCTAACATTTCAACAAATGGTATAACAAATAACATCACAATTCGGGTTTTGGTTCCTACTTTAATTAATATGTACAATTTCTCTTCTACCATCAACCCTCAAAAGTCCTTACTAATATCCTTTTTTGCTACATTTTTCAAATTATCGTAAAATTATGAGAAAATGTGCTTAAACGCTTTTAGTACAAAAAGTAATTATTATGTAATTCAAAATAAATTTTTTGGAAGTTTTTAAATCAAAAATAATAAATTTTCAGCTTTACTTTCAACAAATGGTATCAAAAATTACATTACAAGTCGTGTTTTAGAACCAACTTTTATAAAAATGTTAAAGTTTATATCTATCAGCCATTTTTCAAAATCCATACGAATATCCTATTTTGTTAATTTTTAAAATTTTTTAAAAAACATTTCTTTTTTTAATTTTTTCAAAACAAAAATAATTAATTTTCTCATATCCTTTTAATACAAATATAAAATTATTCGTATTTATTTATCATTTTTATAATCTTCTTAAATCCTGCCAACTTTATGCTTCCTTTCTTACTTAATGAAGCATTGAAGTTCCAAACATTTTTATCATGAAAATAGTAATAAAATGTTTCTTTATATGTTGAAAATAGTACTCAAAATTATATCACAACTCCTGTTTAAGCCTCTACTTAAATTATTATTCCAAAAATTTAATCTACCTCTTTCCATTAAATATTCTTTCATGTATCCTTTTTTAAAAATTCTAAAATTTTTTTGTTTTTTCCCCAATTTAATTACATATTTCATTGTTTTAAGTATTGCATACATTACTTGTTATAAATTTTAATATATTTAGCTTAAAATTCCTTAAAATTTTTGTTTAATGTTACCCCAACATATGTTGGCTTTTACATTTGAAAGGTCCTTTTAAACCACAATATGTTTTGCTGCTAAATTGTTGTCATTTGAATTATGTAAATTTTAATTTACGGTACAACGAAACTCTCAAATTGTCACGCTATAATTTTAATAATAAAATGTTTTGTGCTGGTGTTTTTCAATGTATCTTAAACCCAAGACATTCAACAAGACAAAAATTATATGAAATCCTTGACAAAAAACCAAAAAACAAGTGTAAAAAAGAGTTTAGCCACAGCAGGAGAGAAAAAGGGCTAAAGTTGAATAGTTTTAGCTTTGGCTTTTAAAATATGTAAATGAGATTTTTATCATTGTCATATGTAGGCACATATACATATATGTGACATTACAAGGACTCTTTATGTAGGGTTGTTTAGTCTTTTTTTGCCCCGACCTCCTATTGTTTTTAAAATATTTGCCAGAAATGGAAAACCGTCAATTGTTATGATGTGTGTGTGTGTGTGTGTTACATATATATGACTGTAGTCATGTCTATATAAGTGTTTCACTTTCACTTAACAATGTTAATGGCATTATAACCTTCTGCCTCTCTGCAGAGACAAATATTAAAACAGTCAGAGCTGAAGAATGTGTTCAGTACAAGAATGTGTTGTGTTATTTTTTTATTATTATTTTTTGGAGGTTAAAGCTTTTATGTAGGCTAAGGATATGAGAATATAAATTGGATTTTTTTTTCGTTGTCATTGTTGATGTTGTGTTATAAACTCATGCAAAAAGACAAACTTTAGATTTATCATACACATACATATAGGCGAACAAGTAAGTACTATATAGGATTTCGGCATGAAGCGAAATTTTTTATCAAACATATTCCACTCCTCTAACAAAAGAGCTGTATTTATAAGTTTGTCATTTCGTTTGTAATATTGAGAAATGTTCACGATTTATCTATCTGTATCCGATCATCGGTATGTTTGTGTAAAACACGCTCACTTCCAAAATTCCCAACCAAATTAATTAGATTCACACAAAACTGTTTAGCATGGTCCTAAGCATTTTGGTATTGAAAATCAATAAAATCGGTTCAATAGAAAACAATATATGGAGCAACATGAGAGACATCTTCGAAAAAATATAATAAAACTGAGTAATATCCTTCTAAGAATCAACAAAGTATATATATTCTTGATGCTTATCATATTCTAAGGCGAACATTTTTGAAAATAATATTGACATTTATAACACAACTCGTTTTAAAAGCCGTACTGAAATACTAATTTAAAATTTTTATCTATCACCCTCCATTAAAAGTCCTCACGAATATTATTTTTTGTTAAAGTTTTCAAACTAACATAAAATTATGAAAAAATATGCTTACACATATTAAGCTTAATAAATAATTATTATTTAATTCAACATTATTTTTTTCGAATTTTTTTCAAAAGAAAAATTATTTTTTTCCCCTAATTTTACAACAAATGCTATTAAAAAATGCATCACAATTCGTGTTTTGTACCCTACTTTTATGGAAATTAAACATTTTATATTTAGCACCTACCATTAAAAATCCTTACTGTTATCCTTTTTTAATAATTTTTTTAAACTAACGGTAAATTTTGAAAAAATATGCACACATGACTTTAGCACTAGTAGTGATCATTATTTAATAAACAAATATTTTTTCTAATTTTTTTCAAAACTAAAATTATTTATTTTCACATAACCATTCAATAAATTATATTAAAAATTACATTACAATTCGTGTTATGTACCCTACTTTTATATAAATTAAACATTTTATATCTAGCACCTAGTATTTAAAATTCTTACTATTATCCTTTTTTAATAAATTTTTAAAATTTACTTAAAATTTTGCAAAAATGTGCTTACACGTCTTTAGCACGAGCAGTGATCATTATGTAATAAACAAATATTTTTTTAGAATTTTTGAAAAATAAAAATTATTTATTTCCCCTTAAACTTTCAACAAATGATAATAAAAATTACATGACAATTCGTGTTATGTACCCTACTTTTATATAAATTAAACATTTTATATCTAGCACCTACCATTTAAAATTCTTACTAATGTCCTTTTTTAATAAATTATTCAAATTTACTTAAAATTTTGCAAAAATGCGCTTACACGTCATTAGAACGTGCAGTGATTAACAAAAATTTTTTAGATTCTTTTTTCAAAATGAAAATGAATTATTTTTCCCTAACCTTACAACAAATGGTATAAAACTGCATTATAATTCGTGTTTTGTACCCTACATATATATACATACATATATTATATCTATCTGCCGCCTTTCAAAATCCTTAGGAATATCCTTTTTCGATAAAGCTTTCAAAAAAATTTCCAACATTCCTACGTCAGCTAAGGCAAGGATACAGGTCAACCATTGGGTGAATAAAGTAAAATTTATTTTACAATTTTCTTTTTTCCTTTTTTATATTAAAACTTTTCGGTTTTTGGGTGGGGGAATTTCCTTTTCCCCCTGGATCCTCATGCGTTAGCTTATATATTTATTAATTTTTGGGTAATTTTACACCAATGGACATAGAGCTTTAAACTATATACATTGGTTACTTTATACATCCCAGGTAATCTAGTATAAAGTCAAGTTTCAACTACACTTTAGGAAGTAGTTATTTTAGCCTCATCTGTGTTTTTTGTAAGGTAAAGAGTAGTCAATTGTTTACTTTATAAATCCCAGGTAATCAAGTATGAAGTCAAGTAATCTAGAGTGTAGTCACTTCAATTTTTTTATAGTGATCTTGAGAAATTAGTTAGTTACACAAGGAATTGCTCTTTGTAATGTAAAGAGAAATCAATTGGTTATTACATACATCCCAAGTAATCTAGTGTGAGGTCAGGAAATCAAAAGTGTAGTCACATTAAATTTATGTTGTACTTTGCAGTTTATAAAATAGTTGTTTAACCAAGTAAGTTATCTTTATAATGCAAAGATAGTTACTTACACATCACAGGTAATCTAGTGTGTGTTTATTGTCACTTAAGTGTCTCCAGGTAATTTAGAATGTAATCAGTTTAAACTTATTTTATACCGCATATTAGAAAAAGGTTTTTTAGTCATGGGGATCAATTCTAAAGAAGCTCATAATTTGTGTATTTCTAGTTTTAAGTGCAGAGTATTTAATATTCGTTTTAGCCGAATATGGCATTCCCAGAGTGTATGTTAGGTATTATAAGTGTGTGCATGTGTTGTAATCTTAACACAGCAGTTTACACTTTAATTAAATTTTAAATGAGTTTATATATGTATATAAAAAAAAATCTCTTGAAACAACAGCGCGGTTGAAATTTATTTAACGAAATTGAGGCGTTTTATGGAAACACCACAATTTTCCACAATACATATCATACATCCTTGTTATATTTTATACACACACTCAGTTTATCATAAACAATTTTTTTCTGTTTTAAGCTTTGCTGCAAAATATTTTTATTTCATATAATTTTTTTATTTTTTTTTTTTTTTTGGGATTTCATATGACACGAGAGAGTTTAATTAAAAAATGCGCTGATTTTTGGCTGAAATCATGTTTTACTACACATACTTTTACTTCAACATTGTAAGCATTCTGGTGTGAGTTGGGTTTTTTGCCCTTTGGTTATTTGTTAAAAAGAACGCAATTAAAAGTTATTATTTTATGCTTGAGGTGTTACACAAAACACAAACGTTTGTCTTTCTATGTTAAAATGATAATTTTAAAGGAAAACAATTTCATTAAAACAAAAGTGAATTTCTTGCTATAAATTTTTTTTGTTGCATACATTTGTGGGCTTTACAAAGACAAAAGACTTTATTTTAATTATACCGTATAATTAGTTTATAGATAATTGGCGTCTTTGTACATAGTTAAAAGTTTAATTAGTAATTAAAAGGAAATTTCTGCAAACTTTAATTAAAGTTAAGCAACATGAATTTAAATAATACAAAAGATAAAAGGAAAATGTGAAAAAAATTATAATATAAAAAAAGTATTTTTAACAAAACATATCTCACAACTTGAGTTTTCCATCCCACTTTATTAAGACTGCAAAATTTTTAATCTGCCACCCTCCATTAGAAATCCTTGCAAATGTCCTTTTTTATAAATTTGCTAAAACCTCACAAAATTGTTCGCAAATATATGCTAAAATTTCTACATGATAAAAAAAATATATTTAGCTCTTTTTTATTAAAATAATAATTCATTAAGCATTATTCTGCCATTAAATAGTACATAACATTGTATCACAACTCGCGATAAGTGCTCTTTTTTAATTATAAATTAAATTTTTTAACCTACCAGCCACCAATAAAAGTCCCTGCGAATATCCTTTTTTTGTTAAAATATTCAAAATGTTGTAATATTACGACAATTGTTATCAAAATGACAGCACAACTCATTGTAGGCTTTACTTGAGTTATGACTCAAAATTGTTTATAAATCATAAACATTTAGTAGTCCTCGCGAATATCCTTTTCTGACAAGTTTTTGAAATAAGTTTAAAATTTCACAGAAATTATGCCATAATTCGTATGTAATTAAAAATTGTTGTTTCTCAACTTTTTTTTTTTTTTGTATTTTTATAATTTTTCTTAACAAAAATAATTGATTATTCCTTATATAATCCATAAGTATAGCTTAAAATTATATTACAACTCGTATGCTTGGCTCTTCTTTAATTATAAATCAATATTTTTAATATACCAGCCACCATTAAAAGTCCCTGCGAATGTCCTTTTTTGGTTAAAATATTTAAAATGTTGTAATATTATGATAAATATTATCAAAATGACAGCACAACTCATTGTAAAGGCTCTACTTGAGTTATAAATTAAAATTTTTTATATATTATCAACATTTAGTAGTCCTCACGAATGTCCTTTTCTGCCAAGTTTTTGAAATAAGTGTTAAATTTCTCAAAAATGACGCCATAATTCGTATCTAAATAAAAATTTATTTAGTTATAATTCAAAATTGTTTATATATCATCAACATTTATTAGTCCTCACGAATGTCCTTTTCTGACAAGTTTTAGAAAAAAGTTTTAAATTTCACAAAAATATTGCCAAAATTCGTATTTAATTAAAAATTGTTTTCCATACGTTTTTTAGTTATTTTTTTTTAGTATTTCCATACTTTTTTAACAAAAATAATTGATTTTTTCTTATATAATCCATAAGTATGGCTTAAAATTATATTACAACTCGTATTGAGGGCTCTTCTTTAATTATAAATCAATAGTTTTAATCTACCAGCCACCATTAAAAATCTCTACGAATATCCTTTTCTCATAAATTGTCAAAAACATTGTAAAATTTAGCTAAAAGCTATTCAAAATTACATCACAACTCTGCTTATATGCTCCTTTCAAATTACAATTCAAAATATTTAATCTATTAATTGCCATTAAAAGTCCTTATGAATATCCTTTTTCAAAATTTTTGCAAAAAGGTTTTGAAAAATTTTTTTATAAAATTTGATTTAATAAAAACCTTTCTACAGATTCTTTATTACTCTAAACTGTAATATTTTATTTAAAAAAACAAGTTTTATTTTATATTCAGCATGAAGCAGGAATGTCCTTTTTTATTTATTTTTTTTTTAATATTTTAAAATTTCCTCAAAATTTGTTTAATTTATTTATCCAAATATCTATAATGACTTTATTATCTTGCTAAAAGACTTAAAAAAAAATTTATAAAAATATTTTTTGTAATAAAAATTTTTATAAATTTTTTTTATTAATTTATTTAAATAAAAACCCTTCTACAGAACGTGTATTACTTTAACCTTTAATAATAGGTTTTTAAAAATTAGATTTCTATTATATTTTGAAAGCTAGACCAAGGTCCTTTTTTTGGTTTTTCCTAAAATTATGTTAAAAATTCACCAAAATTTAGTTTTATTTATTTAGTGTATATTTTAAAATGGTTGCTTCACTTTTAGCAATGTTTTACAAAACAATTTATATAAACAATAAAATAAAATTTTTATAAAAAAAGTTTTTTTAATAAAAATTTCTCAAAAGGTTGTATTTTACTTTAAACTTTAATAATAACTTTATAAATTCCAGTTTTATATTGTATTTTCTTAGCTGGACGAATATCCTTTTTTTCGTTTTTACTAAAAGAATGTCAAATGTTCATAAAAATTGCTTTAGTTTTTTCTTTTGTCAAAGATTTCCAGCAAAAATTAAAAAAAAAAAAAAATAATAACAAATTTAATAAAAAGTTTTTTTTTAATTTTTTTTAATAAAAACTTCTCAACATGTTGTATATTACTTTAAACATTAATAATAACTTTATAAATTCCAGTTTTATATTGTATTTTCTTAGCTGGACGAATATCCTTTTTCTCGTTTTTACTAAAAGAATGTCAAAAGTTCATAAAAATTGGTTTAATGTATTTAGTTTTTTCTTTTGTCAAAGTTTCCTAGCAAAAATTAAAAAATAATTATAAAAACGTCAATTAAAAATTTCATAAACATTTTTTTGTTAAATATTTTTTTATAAAAATCTTTCTACAAGTCGTATTTTACTTTAGAATTTAATAATTAGCCTATTATAATAAGTTTTATATAATATTCAGCATGATGCTTGAATGTCCTTTTTTTATTTTTTTCTAAAAATGTTTTCAAAATTTACCAACATTAGTTTAATTTATTTAGTGTTTATTTTTATAATGTTTACTATTAATTTTCATTAAAAAAAAAAATTATTTTCTAAACAAATTTGAAAATTCTAAATTAATACTTTCACTTTTTTTTAAAAAAATTGTACAACAAGTTGTTTATTTATCTAAGCTTTGTAAATAAATAAAAAACTTTTAAGTATATGCTTAAAATAACAAAAGCTGTGAAGGTCCTTTTTTCAAAATTAAAAAAAAATCTTATGAAATGTTAAAAATTTCCTTGTTCCTATTAATATTTTAAGCTTCTTATATTTGGTATCCCCCCAAAAATCTTTAATTTCCTTTGTTCATCAAAAAATAATACATAAATCTTTTATAATTTTCTTAAAATATCATCCATCTATGACTTAACATATTTTGTGCAATAACATGTCACACTTGATTTACGTTTTCATTTTGGTTTTATTACTTTTCACGTTACCTTTAACAAGCTAGCAAAAGTACGAGTGAGTATAGAAAATGTCAAATACAATCTCAACAACTGTAAAATATTATAAGCTTATTTACTGCTACACATACAACAAAAAATAAAAAAAAAATAAATAAATATCTACAAGAAAACTTTACTGCTACAATTTTCCCTCAACAATATTATTTAACATTTAACACCTTAAGAAAATACATTTGTTTGCTGCTTTACTCTTTCCCCAACATATATGTATGTAAGTATGTATTCCCTTCATTCTTCGCTGTATAAACAAAGAACTCTGTGTTGTCAGAACTGTAAACCTCATGTTATACACTTACTTAAAATATCAATTTCTTTGTTAGATGAAATGAAATGAAGGAAGAAAACAAATTCCATTAAGAACCCCCAAAATACATAAATAAATACTGATTAAATATGAGCATTTGTGCAAATAGCATACAAATATAAAAAGATTTTAACACACATCCTGTATATAGATTTACAAATATTTAAAGAGATGTGTTTATAAATTTTAAATGAAATTACCTGTATTTCAAACAACAACAGAAATTCTTTAAATATTGTAATGTAGTTGTACTTAGTTTATATTGTTTAGCTGTATAGCAAAACAAAAGTATACAAAGTTTAGCCTATCACCAGCAACATGAGAAAAATATTCGTTTAGGAGTTAACCAAATATTTGATTAATCTCTCAACTAAGCTCAATATTACATTAAATAGAGAAATTATGAAGAATATCTGTTCAATTACAAAACTCTGGTAATTTTGGTACTAAAAGGGGAAAAATTTGGTCCCCATGAATCTTAAAATGTGGTATAAATGTCAAATTATACAAAATGGGAAAATGTTGGTACCATTAACGAATTTTTGTTCATTTTGGTACTAAAAGGGAAAAATTTGGTACCAAAAAGCCCTTAGAAATCTAGGTTAGGCACTCAGTAAATTTATTTAAAATATGTTTGCTAAATATAGCTTTAAAATGTACCAAAACTTCAATTTAGTTTATGAATTTCCTGTAGAAATATTAAACTTGGTACTAAAATGGGACAAATTTGGTACCCATGGAACAAAAGTTGTATTAGTCTTGAAAATAAGCTTAATATTACATTAAATAGAGAAATTATGAAAAATATACAATTTGGTACTAAGGGATGAAATTGGTACCAAAAACGAAAATCTGACCGCTTTGGTAATAAAGGGACTAAATTTGGTACCAAAATCCTTGTATGAATTAAGGTTAAGTGTTTGCGAAACGTGGATATAAAAAGTAGCAAAACTTCTATTTAGTTTTAAGTTGCCACTAGAAAAAAAATTTGTACTAAAACGGGACAAATTTAGTAACCATGAAACCTCAAACGTGATAAACCAAGAATGATTTATTTTCATCTAACAAATTACACCGAATAAGAAAAATTTAATACCAAAACTAAAGTATCACCGAGAAGCTGGCCTCAAAAAGGCATTAATTTGGTACTAAAGTGAAAATCTGGCCATTTGATAATAAAGAGATTAAATTTGGTACCAAAATCCTTATACAAATTAAGGTTTAATTAAGGTTAAGTGTCTAGTAAATGTATTTAAAAAGTCTTTACGAAATGTAGCTATAAAAAGTAGGAAAACTTCCATTTAGTATAAAAATAAAAAAAATAAAAAACTTAGTACTAAAAAGGGACAAATTTGGTATCCATGAAACCTTAAACGTGGTAAAGCAAGAAAGTTGCATTGCCATCTAACAAATTATACTGAATAAGAAAAAAATTAGTACCAAAACATAAGTACCAAAGCTTGGTACTAAAAAGGGACAAATTTGGTACCCATGAAACCTAAAATGTGGTAAAGCAAGAAAGTTTTTTTGCCATCTAACAAATTATACTGAATAAGAAAATTTTGCTAACAAAACTAAAGTACAAAAGAGCAGCTGGCCTTATTGGTACTAAAGGGATAAATTTGGTACCAAAGAGAAAATCTGGCATTTTTGGATATACATTTTTTACTAAAAATGTATATCATTAAGTTTTTCGTTGCCACTAAAAAATAAAGAAAAAACTTGGTACTAAAAAGGGACAAATTTGGTACCCATGAAACCTTAAACGTCGTAAAGCTAGACATTTGTATCTTCATAAGAAGAATTTGATACCAATATTAAAGCACCAACGAGAAGCTTGCCTTATTGGTACTAAAGGGATAAATTTTTTACCAAAACTTCCATTTAATTTAATAACTAATATTCTTGGTACTAAAAAGGGAAAATTTTTAGCACCATGAATCTTAAAACATTGTAAACCAAGACATTTCAGCTTCATTTAACAAATTATACTAAAAAAAGCTCTAACATGTAGCAAAACTTATATTTAGTTTAATAACTAATGTACTTGGTACTAAAAAGGGAGAAATTTGGGCCCCATGAACCATAAAACATTGTAAACCACGATATTTACAATTTCAACTAACATATTATACTAAAAATTAAATATTTAATAACATAAAGTTCCAACAATCCACTTTTATTTAAATTGTACTTTTATAAATCAGAAAAAGTACTTTTTAGTCATTACAGCCAAAACTCTTACATTGTCATGTCTAGAAAACTAAAAAAAAAAACCCCAAAACAAGGACTAGAAAATTGTATTTGTAAATTCTAAATATAATTTGTGTGTAGTTTAGAAATTAAAATTTATGTAAATACACACAAAATGTCTGTCTAAGCAACTAAGTTTGTAATATTAAATGAAACGAAATGTAAAGTGTTCTCTATGAATGTAGGTAGAATGGCAGGATGTGTGTGTAAAAATGTAAACAAACAAAAAAACTGGAATTTAACAAATAATGTTATTTAGTAAAGTACAATATATATAAATATATTTGCTTGTGTAAAGCTAGAAAATACAAATAAATAAATACTTAAGTGTAGGTATGTGTGTGCGGGTAAATATTTTTAACAATTTCATTTAAAATTGTTTTTTGTTTTTGTTGGTTTTTTGTATGAAATAAAACAATTGTAATACCTAAATAAAACTGGGATAAATACAGATTTTCAACTACAGCTTACATACACACATTTACTTATGATACTTGAATGAATACAAATATGTACCCCAGCAGTTCTACATTGACTACTATGAAGTCAATGGGTCCCTTTTAGACTGTAATTTTCACTAATGTCCAAATAATTTGCTGACTTCAATTTATATATTTTTAAATCATTAGACACTTATGTGTACTTTTGTTGTGCAGAGATAGATCAACTGGTCACTTAACATATCCCAGGTAATCTATCGAGTAGTCAATCATCTCTCTAGTACCTCAAAGTAATCAGTTATATTTTTTTAATGCTATTTACAAAGTAGTAGTTTTTGCCCACCAGAAGGGTTAATTAATATAGCTAATGTTGTAACAAGTGGTGACCACAACGACAGAATCACTAAATCGGGACACTTAGCTGGAACTGCTGGGACATTTGTAGGCTTTTCTTAGTATATGTAAGTATAGTTGTATATTTCTGTTTGTATGAGTGTCATTCACTCTTATGTATGTAAGTTTGTGTTGTAATACAATTGTTTGGTATTTTTTTTTTTGTATATAATTCTGATTGCTGTAAAGCTGCAATCAAGCGTTCATCAAAAAACCCAGGAAATAACGCACAAAAAACAAAGTGTAATAAAAACACTTAAAGAAAAATTTTCTAAAGAAAACTTTCTAGACAAGACAATTTTCTATAGAAAACTGTCTAGACAAGACAATTTTCTATAGAAAACTGTCTAGACAAGACAATTTTCTATAGAAAACTGTCTAGACAAGACAATTTTCTATAGAAAACTGTCTAGACAAGACAATTTTCTATAGAAAACTGTCTAGACAAGACAATTTTCTATAGAAAACTGTCTAGACAAAACAATTTTCTATAGAAAACTGTCTAGACAAGACAATTTTCTATAGAAAACTGTCTAGACAAGACAATTTTCTATAGAAAACTGTCTAGACAAGACAATTTTCTATAGAAAACTGTCTAGACAAGACAATTTTCTATAGAAAACTGTCTAGACAAGACAATCTTCTATAGAAAAAAAGTCTAGACAAGACAATTTTCTATAGAAAACTGTCGAGACAACACAATTTTCTATAGAAAACTGTCTAGGCAAGACAATTTTCTATAGAAAACTGTTTTCTAAAGACAGTTTCTAAAGAAAATAAATAAATAAAAACTAAAGCATACTTTTAGCTGCTGGTGTTATATATATGTACATACATTAACCACTTCTTGATTAAATACCTATACATGATATTTTTTCAAGTGTAATGATTATACTAAATCACTTTCTTTTCACACATCAAATACAAACACTTTCACACACACACTCAGTCCTTAAAGCAACAATAATAAACAACAACAGAAGGATACATATAAAACATTTTATATATTTCTTTATATAAAAAAGGAAGTAAGTATATGTCTGTGTGTATGTTATTAAGGTGTTTTGTTAAATGTGTTGTATTTAATACTAAAATAAATCTTGTGTTTTTTTCTTTGCATTTTTTTTCTTCTCCTCATCATGTTCATCTAAAACACAATTGAAGGTTTTTCTTATACGAACAGAATTACAAGTATTTCATCTTTCTTTTTTTTTAGCCAACATGTTTTCCTTTAAAAATATGTATTTTCCTTGTTGCTGTATGTATATTTTATGCAAAAACAGGTGAAAAATGAACAACATTGTGTAAAAAAGAAATGAAATTCGTTTTTCAGCTACTTTGCGGATTAAAATTTTTAGGATATAGCAGGATGAAGGACTAAGGAAGAGGATGAAAAAACTCATCACCTGGTGAAGCAATAAACTGAGAGAAGGTATCATGGTATGAGGAATACACTGAGAGAAGGAATCAAGGTATGAGGATCACAAAGGAAAGCTTTGAGTTGATACTGTGCTACAGCGGAAAATTCACCTTAGGTAACGAATTGCCTTCTCAAGACAGTTTTCTATAGAAAATTGTCTTCTTAAGACAGTTTTTTTAAGAAAATTGTCTTCTTAAGACAGTTTTCTATAGAAAATTGTCTTCCTAAGACAGTTTTCTATAGAAAATTGTCTTCCTAAGACAGTTTTCTATAGAAAATTGTCTTCTTAAGACAGTTTTCTATAGAAAATTGTCTTCTTAAGACAGTTTTCTATAGAAAATTGTCTTCTTAAGACAGTTTTCTATAGAAAATTGTCTTCTTAAGACAGTTTTCTATAGAAAATTGTCTTCTTAAGACTGTTTTCTATAGAAAATTGTCTTCTTAAGACAGTTTTCTATAGAAAATTGTCTTCTTAAGATAGTTTTCTATAGAAAATTGTCTTCTTAAGACAGTTTTCTATAGAAAATTGTCTTCTTAAGACAGTTTTCTATAGAAAATTGTCTTCTTAAGACAGTTTTCTATTGAAAATTGTGCTCTTAAGACAGTTTTCTATAGAAAATTGTCTTCTTAAGACAGTTTTCTATAGAAAATTATCTTCTTAAGGCAGTTTTCTATAGAAAATTGTCTCCTTAAGACAGTTTTCTATAGAAAATCTTCTTCTTAAGACAGTTTTCTATAGAATATTGTCTTCTTAAGACAGTTTTCTATAGAAAATTGTCAGTTTTGTATAAAAAGGAAAATTGCCCCTTAAGATATGCAATTTAAATCTACTGCATATCTTTAAAGGCCAAATGGTGTTACTACTTGTGGCTTACAAAACACATCTGTTTTATTTCTAAATCATTTCAATTTAAGTTTCTCTACTAAATTAAATTCTCTACTCAGATTAAACTAAACTTAAGTTATTAGTTTTGCTGGAATTTTTAGCAAAACTTTTTAATAACCAAAAGACTTGCAAGAATATAAAATGTGTGAGGAATTTATATAAATATAAATATTTTTATTTTCTTTTTATGCTTTACCAAGAATTATGTTTATTTTTAATACATCCGAATCATGCAAATAGACTACATGTATAGAACTGTAAGCTGTGGCAGAAGACTAGCATAAGAATGAGTACAATACAGTTGGCATGCAAGTAGTATTAATGTGTCCTTTTTCTTCCTATCCTATTTTTGTATAGAAATAATCCTGGTATGTTATGTATCTAAATAAGCAAATACAACAAAGTATTGTAAGACACGCACGTTGTTACGTGCATGAATGTCATTTCATATATTTGCTCGTGCTATTTTTTTTTTATTTTGCTGTTCAATGGAAATGGCTCACACAATGTGAGCCATAAAATACCAAATGGAAAAATATGTAGCAATATAAACCTAAGTAAGCATAATAACAATAATAATAATACAACTCTTACAAATAATTGACAAGCCAAACAAAAAAAAAAAACAATATAAATATATAACAAAACTCTTTAAAAATATAGACAAAAATTTTAAAAATTTTCAAACAATCTAAACAATATATTAACTAGGCCACAACATTTATTTTCAATACAATTTTTAGCCTCAATATAGGCTACAAAATCTGTTACAATTTGTGTTTTTTTTTTTTTTTTTGTTATAGCAGAGTTGTATGTGTTGTTTTGTCCAACTGCTTTGTTTTGTTATACAAATACCTTTTACTGGGCTAAGAAATCGTGTTCGACATATTTATTTTAAATTAAAAAATACTAACCAGAACTAGTTCAAACTTGAGTTCATTTAAAAACCGCCTGGTGATAGGCAACAGATATAAAATAAATTCCAAATAAAAGAGAAACTAATCAGTTTTAAAATTTTTCTATAAAACAAAATGTTTGCTTCATTAAAGCGTAAATAAAGTTAATGTTTAACGAAATACGAATCTTAAATTAGAGTTTAAAAAGACCCACGATTGAAGCTAAAATTTGACATTAAAAAGACCCACGATTGAAGCTAAAATTGAGTTTAAAAAGACCCTCGATTGAGGCTAAAATTTGACTTGAAAAAGACCCACGATTGAAGCTAAAATTTGACTTCAATAAGACAAACGATTGAAGCTAAAATTTGAGTTTAAAAAGACTCACGATTGAAGCTAAAATTTGAGTTTAAAAAGACCCACGATTGAAGCTAAAATTTGACTTTAAAAAGTCTTTAGATTGAAGCAAAAATTTGACTTTTAAGGACCCACGATTGAAGCTGAAATTTGAGTTCAAAAACACCTACGATTGAGGCTAAAATTTGATTTTAAAAATAGCCACGATCGAAGCTAAAATTTTAGTTTAAAAAGACCCACGATAAAAGCTAAAATTTGGCTATAAAAAGTCCCACGATTGAAGCTAAAATTTGAGTTTAAAAAGACCCACGATCGATGCTAAAATTTGAGTTTAAAAAGACCAACGATTGAACCTAAATTTGGCTATAGAAAGACCCACGATTGAAGCTAAAATTTGTCTTTAAAAAGACCCACGATTGAAACTAAAATTTGACTTTAATAACACAAACGATTGAAGCTAAAATTTATTTTAAAAAGACCCACGATTGAAGCTAAAATTTGACTTTAATAACACAAACGATTGAAGCTAAAATTTGAGTTTAAAAAGACCTTGGATTGAGGCTAAAATTTGACTTGAAAAAGACCCACGATTGAAGCAAAAATTTGAGTTTAAAAAGACCCACGATTGAAGCTAAAATTTGAGTTTAAAAAGACCTTGGATTAAGGCTAAAATTTGACTTGAAAAAGACCCACGATTGAAGCTAAAATTTGAGTTTAAAATGACTCACGATTCAAGCTAAAATTTTCACGATTGAAGCTAAAATTCGAGCTTAAAAAGACCTTAGATTGAAGCTAAAATTTGAGTCTAAAAAGACCCATGAATGCAGCTAAAATTCGAGTTTAAAAAGACCCACAATTGAAGCTATAATTTGATTTTAAAAAGACCTTAGATTGAAGCTAAAATTTGAGTTTAAAAAGACACACGATTGAAGCTAAAATTTGAGTTTAGAAAGACCCACAATGGAAGCTAAGATTTGAGTTTAAAAAGACCCACAATTGAAGCTATAATTTGACTTTAAAAAGACCTTAGATTGAAGCTAAAATTTGAGTTTAAAAAGACACACGATTGAAGCTAAGATTTGACTTTAATAACACAAACGATTGAATCTGAAATTTGAGTTTAAAAAGACCCACGATTGAAGCTAAAATTTGACTTTAAAAAGATCCACAATTGAAGCTATAATTTGACTTTAAAAAGATCCACAATTGAAGCTAAAATTTGACTTTAAAAAGACCCACGATTGAAGCTAAAATTAGATTTTAAAAAGACCTTAAAATTAAGCTAACATTAGATTTTAAAAATACCTTAAAATGAAGCTAAAATTTGAGTTTAAAAAGACCCACGATTGAAGCTAAAATTTGACTTTAAAAATACCTTAGATTGATGTTAAAATTTGACTTTAAAAGGACCTTAGATTGAAGCTAAAATTTGAGTTTAAAAAGACCCACGATTGAAGCTAAAATTAGATTTTAAAAAGACCTTAAAATGAAGCTAAAATTTGAGTTTAAAAAGACCCACGATTGAAGCTTAAATTTGACTTTTAAAATACCCACGATTGAAGTTAAAATTTTGCTTTAAAAGGAACTACGATTTGAATTAAAAGATGACTTAAAAAGAACCACATTAAAGCTAAAATTTTACTTGATAAACCATTATGACTGAAGCAAGAATTTGATGATAAATGAAAGAATTTTCTCACACTTTCTGTCTGGACTAAAGACCAGTTACTGGCCTTTCTTTCTGCCTAGAAATAATTTTTGAACCCAAAACTATTAATCCAACTTTTAATTGTTATTTACTTTAACTTTATCATTTAAATTTGGCTTTATTTCTGCTCAAACTTTAAACATTGCTCAAAAGTTCCTATAACTATTTATGATTATTATAAAGCCTCTACCCCCTACAACACTGCAGCCACCACTTAAGATGACTCCTTTGGCTAAGTATGTTGCTAGTAAGAGTATCTTAACGAGCATGTTTCTGGAATTCAAGTACTTTTCTTTATGCTGTGTTGTACTTTAACTCAGGCATAACACTTTTGGCCCGGCAAAACCTTATGCTTTTATGCTATATAACTATGTATGTAAGATGGAATATCGTTTTAGCTTTAAGTGCGAAATGTGTTCGTGCTCAAGGACGTTAAGGATGTTATGGTACTCCCACACTACTCTCTACTGCAAACTGGCTGTTGGTTAACTTGTGGTGTTATATTTCATTTCTCCAGCCACCTCGATATTTTTAACGTACATTAACTTCTAACATACCTTCCATATTCTAGTACATACATATGTATGCATATTTATATATTACTTTTTTTTCGCTACGCATCTTGAATTTATGAGTAGTGACTAAGATGTAGTCTTATATTTTTTTCGCCGATTCTCTGTATATCTCTCTACTTTGTCTCACGTTTCATTAGACTGTGATAACTATTTTTCTACTTTTATTTTGTGGTGTGAGTTTTTGGGGTTTCGTTTCCTTGACTGTATTCTTATCATTAGAGTGAGTAGAAGTTTATGGCAAGACAGTAAGAGTAGAGGAAACATGTTAAAGAAATTGATGTTAGTTGACTTGAAATGTTGAATATTGATTGTAATGAGTTTAAGACAAAATTAAGGGGGTGGGAAGGAAAAATTACATGTTTTTTTTAAATATGTAGAGCATGAATTGAATAGTAAATAGTTGTTTAAATTTATATAAATCTTGTTAAAATTTTGCCAGAAAATGAGTTAAAACAAAATGTTAAGTGAAACAAAACTAAACATATCTAGAAAACTATTGCCTATCTTAAGGAGTAAACAAATCTACTGTTTTCATGCCTGCTTCAATTCAAATTTTATATTAATTAAAATTTTGAGAACCTGTCTGTTTTCCAAAAATCTTTCTTAGCCATACATTTTCATTCTATTTATCTTTTCACAAATACATAAATCTTGCTTATCTAACTAACTATGCCAAATATGCTCACAAATGTTGCCTACTCTTAGGAGTTTAAAAGGGATATTCTTATTATATTTTACTATTACCTAATTTCTGCCATAAATCAAGATAATTAAAAGGAAAGGGAAATTTCTACAAAATTAACTCATACACATTGGTTGCTTTCTAGTTTTTTTTTTCCTCAGAAAAGATTAATTAATTACAAGTTGTTTTTGAAGACAACAAATTGTTAGTAATTAAGATGATTAGTTTTTGAGCTAAAGTAAAAGAATACATTTCTGAACAACAACAAAAAATATATAATATATCAAGAATTAAACAGAAAAATGTGGAGAAAATGTGAAGAATTTCTATTATACCAAAAACAAATGTTAGGTGTCGATAAATTAAAGCCTATTTTAAGGGAGGTAATCAAAAGCAAAAACCAGCAACAAAATGTAAAATAACAAAAAACAGAACTGAAGTTATTTTGGCAAGAGAAATTAATTTATTGTAATAAAACTAAGGCCTACATTAAGGATGAAAAATACAATATAAAAACAAATACTCTTTAAACTACAATTGTGTTCTGCATTTAAAATAAAATATTTTAAATATTTTTCTTATAAAAACGAATTATTTTCTTAAATTAAGACATTTCCATTTCTTTGATAAAATCCTGTTTTTTATTAAATAGTTCTTTACACAAACCAACCCTATTTACTTCATTTTATTACTTAATTAACCATTGATTCTATTTTAATTAAAATTTAAAGCATACTTACATCAGTTTCCGCTCATTAAAAACATTTATTACGCATTTTTATTAGCCCCACCATATAATTTAACTAATAAAACTTAAAATTTTACACGTTTTACTTAAGCAGGAGTAACTAACATTTTTTATAGCATATCATAAGGCGGGCCTTAAAGAGCAAACATTAATTGTTTAGCTCTAGCAAAAGTGCTATAAAATTTAAGAGTTTTGATTTAATCACAGGCTAATGAATGTTAGTATTTAAAATTTAAGCCATTAACTAGATAATTAAATGTTTGTTGGAAGGCTAATAACTAGAAAAGAAATAAAGATTTTAATATTTAATTTTTTAAGATTGGAACAATTATAGTGGGTCTTTTTTAAGACAAATTGTAGCTTCAATCGTGGGTCTTTTTAAAGTCAAATTTTAGCTTCAATCGTGGGTATTTTTAAACTCAACTTTTAGCTTCAATCTTGGGTCTTTTTGAAATCAAATTTTAGCTTCAATCGTGGGTCTTTTTAAACTCAAATTTTAGCTTCAATCATGGCTCTTTTTAAACTCAAATTTTAGCTTCAATCGTGGGTGTCTTTAATGTCAAATTTTAGCTTCAATCGTGGGTCTTTTTAAACTCAAATCTTAGCTTCAATCGTGGCTCTTTTTAAACTCAAATTTTAGCTTCAATCGTGGGTCTTTTTAAACTCAAATTTTAGCTTCAATCTAAAGTTTTTTTAATGTCAAATTGTAGTTTCAATCGTGGGTCTTTTTAAACACAAATTTTAGCTTCAATCGCGGGTCTTTTTAAACTCAAATTTTAGCTTCAATCGTGGGTCTTTTAAAACTCAAATTTTAGCTTCAATCGTGGATATTTTTTACACTCACTTTAGTGGCAAAAATATTGCCTACATTAAGGCATAAATAGGAATTAGAGAGAAAAGAAACAAATTAGAAATATGAAATACCATTACCATTTATACATTGAAGAAAATTCACACACACGAACACAACAACAATACAACAAAACTACAACAACATATCCTAGCTTATCTCATTACATTACAACAACAATCAAAGCTATAAATCAAACAATATTGAAAATAGTTTTTATTAAAGCCATCAACTTTTTTCAAGGTTGTCTCTCATTTTGCTTCATAACTTGTTTTGTACTTAAGCGAATTGGCTGATTTTCAATACCAATTTGCCTAAGACATAGACTAACCACCTGCATAAATTTCATTCATTTTCGTTCTGTTGTTAGGTCTTGAGCGTGATTTACACCAACAAACAGGGGAACATAGTTAAATCGACTTAATGTGGAAATATGTATATAACTTAGCTATTTTTTATGCGATATATGGATTTTATATCTTGTTAGAAAGATAATTTAAGGACTAATATATAGTTTATTTGAAATAATAAGAAAATTTTATTTAAATGGCAAAATTTGTGTGTAAAGTTTAACAACATTTAAACGATTTACGTTAAGGCATCCCCTTTTCCGTTTGGCTACCAATTATGCCTCAATTAGTTTATTCTAGACATAATGAATGGCGAGTAGCTGGCTTTTATTCTATCAGAATTAAAGGCTTGAAACTGGTCTTTCTTTTAGATTGAATGAAAGGCCAGCAAACAATTTTTTCCAAAAGCTTAAATTGATATAAACCTGAATGTTCTTTTGACATTTTTAACATCTTCATTTATTTATAATACTTTAGTAAAAACATCTTGCCAAAAATAAAACCAACTACTAAAAATAAACCCCAAAAAAATCCTTGACAATAATTGATTTCTTTCATAATTTTCCTTATTTTTTTGTTGCTCTACCCTCCCCTTCCCCTTCTAATGTTTCACTAATTTCTTCTACAACAGCATAAATTCAGTTTGGGCCAACCGAGGCGAAACTTAAATATGTTTGTTTTATTTATTCTTCTGAATCTAGTGAGTGAGTGAGTGAGTGAGTACCTTTAAAAATGGTTTCTTGTTGATTTCTTTAGGGGAAACACATGCCATGTCAAGGCAAGTCAAAACTGTCAGTGCTATTTGAGTTGTGACTTTGAAATTAATTTTTTTTTTTTTACACTGCTGTTGTTCTAGCAAACTTTTCATTTCTACTGCCTGTACTCCTCCTCCTAATGTTGAGATGATGAAAAACATATTTAAGACAGGAAAAAAACAACAAAAGTTGACAATATACAGACAAGAAAATAAACAGGAACAAAAGTAACATTTGTAGACTTGTGTACATGTAAATCGTTTCTACTTATGTGTGAATTATTAAATTCCTGTTCAAAAAACCATCAACTGTTTTGCTAACTCCTGAAAGTATGCTTTACAAAGGTGTCTATTTCAGTACAATATTTTACTAATGAATTATTGGGAAATTGTATTATGATATTCTTGGTTTTAGCGCTCTAAGTAATAAATATTTCATTTCTCTGTCAATATATTTGAAAGAAATTATGATAAAGCCATCGATTATGATTGGTGTAGTGAAGCTTGGTGGTTTAGCAACATTTTATTTTGGAAATCATTGAATCACTCGCGAACGTTTGAATATAGCTTAATGAATTTTTATGGAGAGAGAGCTGAGGTGTTTCTGAGTCATTTTCGAATTGCTCAATTATGTAAATAGAATGGAAACTAGTGGGCAGCCTCCCAAATAACGGTGGATTGTTGACTTTTATAAAAATACACAAATTTTGGAAAATATTTTCCCCGGTTTAGGAATGTTGTTATTTAAGCAAAGAAATGACAAAAGTTATCCAAGTACTGACTTAAGAACATATAGATTTATATATGTACTAAATTGTATTGCGATATCTTAAGCCGTTCCTTAAGTTCTAAGGTTTCTATTGATACCAAATACTTGTATACAACTGTTATATATCTTTGCTTCTGGAGATCAATAAACCTTCATTGCTTTTGAAATTTCTTACTCTAAATACTTGGAATTTTATATACAAAGTGACTGCCCTTCAAAAATGAATTTGTTTTTGTTTTGAATAACACCAATTGAGGCATAATTGGTAGACAATCGTGTAATGGCATGCCGTAACGAACAAAATTTTAAAAGCTGTGAAATTTTCTAAAAATTTTGCCATTTAAATAAACTTTTTGAAATTTTTGATATTAATCATATATTATGCATTCAATTATCTTTCTAACAAGATATAAAACACAAAGATCGCATAAAAACTAGACATGTTATATGCATTTTTTATGGCATGCCGTAACGAACAAAATTTTAAAAGCTGCGAAATTTTCTAAAAATTTTGCCATTTAAATAAACTTTTTGAAATTGTTGATATTAATCTTATATTATGCATTCAATTATCTTTCTAACAAGATATAAAACACAAAGATCGCATAAAAACTAGACATGTTATATGCATTTTTATGGCATGCCGTAACGAACAAAATTTTAAAAGCTGTGAAATTTTCTACAAATTTTGCCATTTAAATAAACTTTATGAAATTTCTGATATTAATCATATATTATGCATTCAATTATCTTTCTAACAACATATAAAACACAAAGATCGGATAAAAACTAGACAAGTTATAGGCATTTGATCTTACTAAGTCGATTTACATGTGTCCCTCTGTTTGTTGGTTTAAATCATGCTCACGTCCGAACTAGAAGATTCATATTAATTAGATTCAGGCAGCTAGTAAACTAAAGTCTTAGGCAGCTTGGTATTGAAAATCAGCCAAATCGGTTTAGCACAAAAAAAGTTATAAAGCAAATTGTGAGACAACATCGAAAAAAATCATTAGTTTTAAATGAAATTTAATTCCAACCTTCTTCATTCTAAAGCTTAGATTTTTGTTGTAATGTAAGCAGATTACATAAAGATATTGTTGTTGTGAATGTTAATATTCAAGTGAGTGTGTGAAAATGTAGAAATGGTGGATGCTTGTTCCTTCTTGTGTTTATTTTTTCTCTTTCTGCAATTTATGCCTTAATGTAGGCAATATTTTTAAACTCTTTCTGTTTGTTTATGTCTCCCAACCGTTAATATTTATGTTTTCTTTTGAGTTTCTTTTTTGTCTTCTATTTTTGCTTTTTTGCTGGCACTCAAGTGAAACTTTATACTTTATGCTAAATGTTGATACAAATAAATTACATTTCAATTGTAGCAAACACATATTTTAATGTTTATTATAAGAAAATCGAAGGCCTCTAAGCCCCAACTCCTTTCCGACCTTTAAACTAACAATATTTAAGTGAAATTTAAGTCACGTAAATGTTAGATTTTTTTGCAAACAATTTTTTGTTTTGTTTACAAAAATAATCATACACAACTTTCTTCAATTTTGCCTGCTTTTCTACAACTTTTGCTTTCATTTCGCCCAGGGGAATACTCCATTTGTTTCTCTACTAAATATGAATACAAAAAAAAAACAAAAAAGAACTTAAAGTAAGATATAGACATTATTCTTTTGCCAGCCTTTTGCAAAATATATTTATTTTTGCCAAATATTTGTGGGGGAAAACACACACCGCATAAAAAAATACATACTACAAACTTTGCTCAAATAACTTTTGCCAAGATTGTCGTAAATAAAAATTGTTGTTTTATTTAGATTATAATACTAAGTTTGTAAAATAAGAGAAATATAAAACACCAACAGATCTCGAAGTTTATTTGTAACAAAACAAGTAGGTTTTCTATAACATATATAAAGAAAACAAGTAACAAAAACAAGACAAGCATACTTTCAGGGGGAGCTTAGTTACAAAAATAAAATTTTCGAGAAAAATAAAAAAATCTAAACAAAAACAATACTTAAAGTCTATAAAGTTTAAAACTGTACAGAGGAATTTTTCATGTAAAATTCTACAAAACTTAAATTATAGCCTACTTAAAGGCTCAACAAATTATTAAAGAAATACCAGAACAAGACGTATAAAAATGTAAGCTAAAATATTTAAAAAAAATCGTAATAATAATATAACTTTTATGCTAAAGACTCTACAAAACCTAGCCTAAAATTATGCTACATTTTTGATCGAATACATAAAATTCTTTTTCTAATATTTCCTAAAAATATGCTACATATTTCACACATTTTCACCAAATCCTTTAAAATCCAAATAATTTAGTAATTATTACTCTTCCCCTTAATACTACAATTCCTTTCCAAAAAGTGACACTTTCTTTCTAAACTTTTTAATTACAACATTAAAGCATTTTTTTAATTTTATATTCTTGGTAATTTCCTTTCTATTTATTATTTTTACTCCAAACTTTATTATTAACACACTAACATTTGAAATGTGACAAGTAAATTGTATTTCTTAGAATTTTTTACAGCTCATAAATAATTTATAAAATTCATTGCTTTTTTTTCCTACGAAAGTAGAGCAGAAAAAATACATTACAAATTGTTTTTATAAACTAGATAAAATTGTTCTTAAGTTGTCAACAATTGAATTCTAATCTAAAGTAAGAAAAACAATTTTATGAAATTTAACTATTGCCTATTTTAATGTGTATTTCTTTTAAATATTTGAATAATTCATAGATATAGTTCTATTTTTAATCTAGGCAAATATATAAAGACATGCAATTAGCCTTTGCACTATAAAAAAAATAAGTGAGTGGTGAGCCCAAAATTAGGCAATAATTTTCAATATATTTTATATAAGAAATAAGTTGATGTATAAAAGTATAAAAGTATACAAAGTTAAAAAGTATAAAAAGTACAAAAAGTATAAAAAGTATGAAAAGTATAAAAAGTGCACAAAGTATAAAAAGTATAAAAAGTACACAAAGTGCACAAAGTGTACAAAGTATACAAAGTATAAAAAGTATAAAAAATATAAAAAGTATAAAAAGTAAAAAAAGCATAAAAAGCATAAAAAGTATAAAAACTATAAAAAGTATAAAAAGTATTAAAAGTACACAAAGTATACAAAGTATAAAAAGTGTACAAAGTATACAAAGTATACAAAGTATACAAAGTATAAAAAGTATAAAAAGTGTACAAAGTATTAAAAGTGTACAAAGTATAAAAGGTATACAAATATAAAAAGTATAAAAAGTGCACAAAGTATAAAAAGTATACAATGTGTACAATGTATAAAAAGTATACAAAGTATAAAAAGTATACAAAGTATAAAAATATAAAAAGTATAAAAAGTACACAAAGCATACAAAGTATAAAAAGTATAAAAAGTATACAAATTATTAAAAGTATAAAAAGTATAAAAAGTGTTCAAAGTATAAAAAGTATAAAAAGTGTAAAAGTATAAAAGGTATAAAAAGTACACAAAGTATACAAAGTGTACAAAGTATAAAAAGTGTACAAAGTATACAAAGTATAAAAAGTATAAAAAATATAAAAAGTATAAAAAGCATAAAAAGTGAAAAAAGTATAAAAAGCATAAAAAGTACACAAAGTATACAAAGTATAAAAAGCATAAAAAGTATACAAAGTATAAAAACTATAAAAAGTATAAAAAGTATAAAAAGTATAAAAAGTATAAAAAGCATAAAAAGTACACAAAGTATGAAAGTATAAAAAGTGTACAAAGTATACAAAGTATAAAAAGTATAAAAAGTATACAAAGTATGAAAAGTATAAAAAGTATAAAAAGTATAAAAAGTATACGAAGTATAAAAAGTATACAAAGTATAAAATGTATAAAAAGTATAAAAAGTATAAAAAGCATAAAAAGCATAAAAAGTATACAAAGTATAAAAACTATTAAAAGTATAAAAAGTATACAAAGTATAAAAGTGTAAAAAGTATAAAAAGTGTACAAAGTATTAAAAGTATACAAAGTATACAAAGTAGACAAAGTATACAAAGTAGACAAAGTATACAAAGTATACAAAGTATAAAAAGTATAAAAAAGTATAAAAAGTACACAAAGTATACAAAGTGTACAAAGTATAAAAAGTGTACAAAGTATACAAAGTATAAAACGTGAACAAAGTATACAAAGTATAAAAAGTACACAAAGTATAAAAAGTGTACAAAGTATAAAAAGTGTACAAAGTATTAAAAGTATAAAACGTGAACAAAGTATACAAAGTATAAAAAGTGTACAAAGTATACAAAGTATAAAAAGTATACAACGTATAAAAAGTATACAAAGTATCCAACATATAAAAAGTATACAAAGTATACAAAATATACAAAGTATTCAAAGTATAGAAAGTATGCAAAGTATACAAAGTATAAAAAGTATAAAGTGTCAAAACACTATGAATTACGACTACATATAGTTAAAATGTATCTTTAAATTATGATTATATACAACATATTGTCCACTTTTTGCTTTTCTCCCCTATATATATTGCATAGTTTTAGGCTTTTTACTCCAAATTAAATTGCTTAACCAATAACGACACATTTTTAACACATATTTTTTTGCTGCTCCCCACTTTTTCTGTTCCTTAAAACCTCATAAACCAAAATGCATCAAAATGAAAAAACTTTAGCCATTCATTCGGCCATAGAGTTTCTCCAAGAAATAAACATGAAATAAAGTTTTTAGCAACAGACATACATACTAACACTCATTCCTGACAGACGGTTTTCGTTGTAGATTTTCTTGATATACATATTTTTTTTCTCTATTTTGCGAGCCTTTTTTGTTTATTATCGCCACTGTATGCGGTTGCATATTATTTTGAGAAATGGTAGAGTAATAAATAAATTAATTTGGCTAGTTGTTGCCAAGAAAATTTCGACCATTTTTACAACCACAAATACCGCTGTAACCAAAGAACATTGGTTAGAAACACTCCGAGTAGTATTCAACACCATGGACAATTTACAACAGCAGTATAAAAAAAAACTGATGCCAAGCAAAATAAGGAAAATGGAAAAACTTTTTTTGCTACTTTTTTTTACATCTTCTTTTTATGGGGAAAAGTAATTTTATGTTTTTTTCCAACTTTTTTTTTTATAAAGAAAACGAAATGGTAATGATGACTGTAACAATTTCTTGAACTTTTACGCCCGAAAAGAATTTTTACTATTTTTTGTTGCAAATGTATGAATGTTTTTTTTTGCGTCTGCCGAAAACTTTAGCAAACTTTAATTGTTTTTTCCAGGATTCTTTAGAAATGAACTATTTGAAAGTTATATTTACAGTTTATAACTAACTACTATGGCTAATATTTATGCAAACGAAACGCAAAAATAGGGGATATAAAAGAAATACAATAATATTTTACAGTTGTAAATCTTTTGTTAAAATTACAAAAGTTAAACACGTCTAAACATATAGTTATAACATAAAAGTATAACTTTGTGTAATTTCAATTTTGTGGATAAAGAAAAGGAATAAAAAGGTTTAGTTTTAAAAGGATGAAAAGGATCTTTGAAATCTTAACAAATTTAGCTTCAACATAGAATAAAACGATGTCATCGGTCTATAGCAGTGGTCGGCACAAAGGGAACACGTTCAAAAATGTTTTGATTACCCAATAAAAATTCTGTCTGTATAGTGAACTGCGATAGACAGACAAATCATTGTTAAGAAAAAATGCATTATTTTCAAAACCAAAATATAAATTAATTCATTTTTAGGAAATTTACTAATATGTTCTCTATTTTAAATAAATAAAAATTTTGGTGGCTACGTTAATGCTTTTCCAAATATGTATTTATTTTTAATCTAAAACCATAATTATATTTGTGTTGCTTGTTCAAATTATCTTTCCCAAATAATTTCATAAAAATTATCTTTTGATTTATTTTAACAGGCTAATACTAAATCAATACATGTGTATGTTTGCTCGCACAAACATTGTATAACATTAATTAAAAACCTCAATAAATAATTTGTAGCTAAAATAATAACAAAATTTTTCCAATTATATTTAAACACACATTCGTATAAAGTGAACTTAACACAGACTAATTTTAAATAGCAAAAAAAAAAAAAAAAAAAACTAAACCAAAAATTAAACAAATAAATCCTCTAATAATTTCAACACATTTATTTGGGATTTTTATTGCAACAAATAAAAGTACGATATTCGGCTGTGCCGAATCTTTTATACTGTTCGTGGTTTTTTTGCTTATATCTCAGTCGTTTGTGGGTCGAGTTTCTCAATTATAAATAGTAACCGAATCAAGATGTATGAAATAAAAATGCGGGATTTACAATAGATGGCGTATCTTTTGAACGCGTCATATGCGACAAAATTTTGCTTTACTTCCTTAAATTGAAAAAAGTGCCGATTGCTTACCAAAGCTTATGGTGAATGTGTTTTATCGGTTTCAACGTGAGACCAGCCAAAATGTTTAAAGACCAAGTTTGGAGTCATTACTCCTTGAAGATTGTTATTAAACTCAAAAAGAAAAATTTCAAACGTTTCAGGCAGCAATTCCAAAACGCCATCATTCATCCAAAAGCAAGGAAATTGGGTACCATACGAATTGAAGATTTTGCATTTCCGAAATAATGTTTTAAGAAAATAATGTTTGAACCGAATCATTTCTTGCTATGACAAATGTATCCATTACGATAAACCGATGCATAAGAGATCGTACGTGAAGCCCGACTAACCAGCCGAATTGACACCAAACCAAATATCCGTGGCGCTAAGGTAATTCTTTGTATTTGGTGGGATCAAAAGGGTCCTATCTATCATGAGCTGCTGACAAGATCATGGAACCTGTACCGAACGCAACTGATTCGTTTGATGAGAGCATTTGCCGAAAAACGGCCAGACATTATGCAATACCTGTTAAAAACTATTTACAAAGAAGTGGTTGGGAAGTTTTACCTCACCCGCCTTATAGTCCAGACCGATAGATTCAAAACGCTCTCTTTTGGATACGAACAGAAAATCCGAAATTGGCCTCAAAAGATGAGTTCTTTTGGCTCAAAATCTATATTTTGCCAGAAAGATGGGAAAAGGTCATAGTTAACAATGGCCAATACTTTGAATAAATTTATATTGTACAAATGTTTCAAAATAAAAACTGAACATTTGAAAAAAAAAAACATTTTTAAGTCGTACATTCAAGCATCAATTAAATATATTTAAATTTTTTTATGAATTGTTGATTTTTATTTACCCATGTTTTGCATTTTTTGTAAATATCTTTGTTTGAATTTTATACCTTATACTTTTATACTTTTTTTATTTTTATACTTTGTTTACTTTCTATACTTTGTATACTTTTTATACTTTGTATACTTTGTTTACTTTTTAAACTTTGTTTACTATTTATACTTTTTATACGTCGTATTATTTTTATACTTTGTTTACTTTTTATACTTTGTATACTTTTTATACTTTATATACCTTTTATACTTTCTTTACTTTTTTATACTTTTTATACTTTGTTACTTTTTATATTTATTATACCTTGTTTACTTTTTATACTTTTTATACTTTGTATACTTTGTATACTTTTTATACTTTGTATACTTTGTATACTTTTATACTTTTTATACTTTATATACTTTTTATACTTTGTATACTTTTTAAACTTTGTTTACTTTTTATACTTTGTTTACTTTTTATACTTTTTATACTTTTTATACTTTTTATACTTTTTATACTTTTTATACTTTTTATACTTTGTATACTTTGTATACTTTGTATACCTTGTATACTTTGTATACTTCTTATATTTTTTATACTTTGTATACTTTTTAAACTTTGTTTACTTTTTATACTTTGTTTACTTTTTATACTTTTTAAACTTTGTTTACTTTTTATACTTTGTATACTTTTTACACTTTGTATACTTTTTGTACTTTTTATACTGTTATACTTTTATACTTAAATACTTTATAATTTTACACTTGTATACATTTATACTTTTATACTTGTATACTTGTATACTTTTATACTTTTTGTACTTTTTATACATTTATACTTTTATACTATTATACTTTTATACTTTTGTACTTTTATACTTTTATACATTTATACATTTATACTTTTATACTTTTATACTTTTGTACTTTTATACCTTTATACTTTTATATTTTTATACTTTTATACCTTTATACCTTTATACTTTTATACTTTTATACTTTTATACTTTTATACTTTTATACTTTTATACTTTTATGCTTTTATACTTTTATATTTTTATACTTCTATACTTTTATACTTTTATACCTTTATACTTTTATACTTTTATACTTTTATACTTTTATACTTTTATACTTTTATACTTTTATACCTTTATACTTTTATACTTTTATATTTTTATACTTTTATACTTTTATACTTTTGTACTTTTATACTTTTATACATTTATACTTTTATACTTTTATACTTTTATACTTTTATACTTTTATACTTTTTATACTTTTTATACTTTTTATACTTTTTATACTTTTATACTTTTTATACTTTTATACTTTTTATAATTTTTATACTTTTATACTTTTATACTTCTATACTTTTTCACTTCTATACTTTTATACTTATATACTTCTATACTTTTATACTTCTAAACTTTTAAATATTTATACTTTCTACTTTAAAGAGACGAAAACCCCTCAGCCTGTTGTAGTGAATGAGGTCATTCACTATGGTGGGAATCGAAACCGTAACCCACAGTCCGATAGATTATACTAGTCTACCACTGTATCCAATTTATACTTGATATAGTTTTGGCAAATTTTAATTAAATATTATTGCTTTAATATATTAGCTAATATTTGGTTATTTATAGATTTATTTTAGCCACCCCCTAAAATATGCTGTATTTTAGTTAAAGTTTTAAATGTAATGACTTTTTAAAGGGATATTTTGCCACAAATACATATACATTTTGCATAAATATGTAACATAAACTAGCGTTTACTCAATTATTTTTAAATTTAAATTATTATTTAATTTTTCTATAAATGTATTTTTTATACTTTGTCCAATAGTGTGTAAATTTTTGTAATTACATTATGGAAAAACAGTTTTTTTATCATTATATATATTTTTTTGTTATTCACAGCCTTTTATGCAAATAACTAATTTAATTAGTTTAAAATTAATACTTAACAATGAATAAAATTAAAATAAATTATATAATTGTTGTTGGACACACGATATTTTTTACATGTATGAGTGTATAAATGAAAAATACATAAATAAATTAAATTAAATCAAATAATAAATACGGTTTTTTTGTTTTGCCACAAAATGATATATGTGATAATAGAACGTGAAAATTTTATATAAAATTAAAAATTTTATATATTTAGGTATATGTATATGCATGTAGTTTTTGTTTGTTTTGTAAACATTGTGTTGAGATTTCATTAGTGTTTTAAATAGAGATTAGTAATTATTAGTTATTAGTTATTTAAATTATAATAGAGCAAAACCGCAATGGTTAATAGAAAACTAATGAAGAATTAGAGTATAAAATAGCGTGATTTAAAATTATTAGCTATTTAACTGCTAAAAGTAGGCTATAGTTTTTGTTTATATTTTAAAAGTGTCTGAATTTAGAGATATTTTTTATTTACTTAATTAGATTAATTTAAGTTTCATTTAAATTGTGTGTCAAGGTTTTTGTTAACACCTGTAAAATCCATTTGCATTTTTGCTTTTTAAGTTAAACATGTTGCTAGCTTTTTTTATTATTGCTTGATTTATATGTATTAGAATGTAGCATAGCTGTAGGCTTGACATGTTTTATAATTAAAAATATGGAAAAAAAGTGTTTGTTTTTAAATATGGCTACAGGCTATGGCAATTTACTAAACCTAAAATCTAAAGCATATTTAAAGGCTTAATATAAATTTACACTGTATAAGATAATTGCTTTTTTATAGATATTTGGAATTTTTTCATTAAAACTTTTTGTTTAATCATGATTTAAAAATGTATCCAAAATGCTTGGGCCGATTCTGCTTTGGAAAACTTCCAAGAACACGTATAGTTTTTCCTTTCTTTCAGAAAAAACTCAATTTTCCGCTGACTTTTTGAATAATTTTAAATCTCTTTTAAAGAAAATCATAATTTTCGTTTAACTATCTTCTAACTTCTTTGCCGTATGATTACTTGCTGTTTAAACAGATACTTTTTTTCTTAAATAATGTTATTCAAACATAATTTCCACCAACAAAATACTTAGATACTTTTGTTGTTGCTGTTTAAGCAAAAAAAAAAAAAAAGTTAATGAAAAGATAGTTAATTAATTACTATATAATAATATTTTTGTTGTATGTATATTTATACGTTTTTTTCCTCTGCCCTCTTTACTTTATTAATTTGCTATAAAAATCCAGAACAAAAGTTGTATAAATACAGACTTGTGTTTGCTTTAAAAGTAGCACCGATAGTTCTGGGAACTAAAGACGGACTGGTCACTTAAGTAGCTACGTAACTAGTCATGGCTGTTGTAGAATATGGTTCTGGGTACTTACTCCCTGACTAGTTACTTGTGTAGCTACAGGTGATGAGACTAGTAGCAAGATGAATCAATCATTCCATTAGTACTCAAAAAGGAGATCTCTCCTTGTGAAATTTACTGTAGTTAAGGTGGGGTTGTTTATTGTCACATCGAGAACTACTGGGGGTTTTTATGTAAATGAGTTTTCTTAGTTAATTTCTGTTTTTCTTTTAGTTCTTTCATCAGTTCTTAAATACCGTTATAAGACAAGCAAGAGTTGAGAAAAGTTTATATTCTGGGAGTAAGCAGAGGGTGTGTGTTACTTATATAAGATAAGCAACACCCTAGTGTTGCCAAGTCTTTATTATTTAAACTACAAATGTCATAAAAATATTAAAGGAAGGCCATTCCATTAAGTGGAATTCCGAAAGAGGAACCAAACTTAATTAAACTACTCAAAGAACAATCGCGATAAATTCGCGAACTATACATACAACTCGCGATTTAGAATTTTTTGACCTTGGTACTCCCCTACCTTTAAACTAGAGTCATATCATATGAAACACATCTATAGTTGAACTCATTTACTTGCAGCAGCCGAAGTAAAGTAAAAGAAAACTTATTTAATTGGCACAAAGTAATAGCTAAGAAACATAAAAAAGTTCTTCTCTTACACTCTCTGAAAACAGAACGTTTTTTTCTTCTTTCTTTCATTTAACATTATGTTGGCAAAGCAAAGAAAACTAAGTTTTCTTTACGGCTTTTTGCGAAAAAAAAAAAACTGTGGCAGAAATTAATTGAAATTTGATGAGTTGCTAAATACAATATTGTTACATATTTATACACAAGCAAAGTTAAGAGAAACTCATAAAAATAGATGCAGTAAATAGACAGGAATGGCAAGGAAGCTTCAAAATAAAAATAAAGCTAGGAAATAACGGAAAGAACGTTTTATGCCTGTTTAAGACTAGTAAATTATTTATTTTATTCTCAAATAAACAAATACATATGACGTGGCAGACTACAATCACATGTGATAAATACAAACATTTTAACATATCCATTCACCAAGAACGCCTTAGTATATGCAACACTTTTTGCATGTAAGGATGCGATACACAGAGAAAATTTTCCAAAGAAGAAATGGACATAAATCTGTAATAAAATCTATATATACATAGAATCCATTAGATTATTTCTACATACAACTTTGTTAAAACCTTTAGGATTAACATACTACCTAGAGATTACTGGCCCGTTCTACGGAGCAACACATTCTGTGTCTACAGTGATGTTTCCAAGACATCAACGAATTTTCTATGATGATTTATAGCAACCTTAACAGCATTGCATCAAACATGGCTCTCAACTCTAACGTTGAAATAAGGTGGAAATATCTTCTCAATTTAATCATATTAAGACATCCGGGAGAATTACAATAGACAGCTCCTCCTTGAATGAAACTTTATAGGAAAGGAATATTAATATTCTCTTGGTTGCAATATGCGATTATTACTTGTAGCATATACAAAATAAATTGGTACTCTATTGTTATGTCACTGACGAATCTAAAGAAATTAGTCAGAAGTACCGATGGGTTCTCAAGCGGACCACAAGATTCACAAATATATTTCCTCTGACAATATTCGTTTCTCTCAGATCGCCCGACACCATTACCTTCTTTCAGCTGGAAATGTATGTCCTCGATACAGGCACGAGAAGAATCCAAGAGTTAAATCGAGTGGACAGAGGATCGCACAACACATTACAGGGAAAATTGATCCTTTAGCCGTACTGTCCGTATGTGGAATAAAGCTTGAAGTCTTTCTTGTCACTTTCAATATAGGAAAATTCAAATCAAATGTCCACAAACACTACTCCCTCTATCCTCCCTCCCATAACCTATTTTCCTAGTTCCAACACAATGCTTTGCTTGCACCTGAGTGCTGGTCCAAGAAAAAAAAAATTCAACAAATGGATCGTCCTTGAATGAAACGTTAGCGCAAAGGGATATTCATATTCCCATTGGTGGCAATATCGTATGGGATTGATGAATGAATGGACGTTAAAAGACAAGAAACTCAAATGGTCTACAATTATTAATTGTAGAATATCCAAAATGTTCTGTGCCCATCGTGAGGTGTCATTGACGAATCTTAACAAATTTCTCAGAAGTACTGGTTACTTCTTAAGGTTCACACAAGAATCACAAAGTCCGCTAGGGCAACCTAATTACTGACCCTCTTATATACACAAATTTCTATAGAAATTGAATTAAGTACTACGAAAATATCATACGAACTGTCTATGGCAGACAAAATAGCATATCAGAGTTTCGTACTGAAGCTCCATATTTCATTTCCACACAAACTCTTATCGATAGTATGAGAAAGTCATCAACCAAGTTTTTAATTTACCTTCTAATATGCACTGCGTAATCAATGACCAATTGAAATTAAGCCTTAACGGCAAATAAGTATGAAAGAATGCAATTCTTCATATCTGATCAATATGAGTTCTCAAGCAAACCATCCCATTGTACTTATGAAGGAATCCAAACATCTGACGTCCGTCTCCGACATATCCCTCAGGACTCTCAGGGAACAACTCACCCAGAATTTCCCGTCTTAGGTCAGACAGAGCCAAGGTATGAAAGTATGAAAGAAAGCAATCCCATTGTACTTTTGAAGAAATCCAAACATATGTCGACCGTCTCCGACATATCTCTCAGGACTCTCAGGGAAGGACTCACCCAGAATTTCCCATCTCAGGTCAGACAGAGCCAACGTATGAAAGTATGAAAGAAAGCAATCCCATTGTACTTTTGAAGGAATCCAAACATCTGACGACCGTCTCCGACATATCCCTCAGGACTCTCAGGGAAGAACTCACCCAGAATTTCCCATCTCAGGTCAGACAGAGCCAAGAGACAAAAAACTTCAGAGCAATCCAAAAGAAATTCTCCAAATCCGACCAATTCGAGTGCTCAACCAAACCATCCAGTTTCACGTATTAAGCTGTCCAACCATCTGACGTCCATTTCCAACATATCCGTCAGAACGTGTAGGAAAAAAGTCGCCCTGAATTTTCACCCTCGTCTCCTATATCATGACAATTCCTACATTATATGGGAGATGTATTCTCCTAGGTGCACATCGAACAGCCAGTGATCTGTGATCACCGGCCCCACATTCCGATGACAATAATGCTAAGACAATGTGATCATTGTTGTTATGCAGATGGTCACGAGCAACCATCTAACTTCCGCGCAATCACGTTTGCGCCAATCAGTCGGTCAACCAATACCCAGAAAAGTACGTTAGATGGTGTGGTTCATAAAGTCTTTCCTGGACCCATCATTTGCTCAAAGAAAGCTGTACCTAACCATCCGGTCAACCTCATGTCTATGGATACCATCATACGTGCAACTGACCAACCAATCAATCAACCTAATCATACAAGATTAATGCTTTCTTTTTTACCAATACCCAGAAAAGTACGTTAGATGGAGTGGTTCATAGAGTCTCTCTTGGACCCAACATTTGCTCGAAGAGAGCTGTATCTAACCATCTGGTCATCTTCATAGACCAACCAGTCGGTCAACCTAACCATCCGAGATCTATGCTTTCTTTTTTATCAATACCCAGAAAAGTACGTTAGATGGTGTGGTTCATAGCTTCTCCCCTGAACCCATCAGTTGCTCGATGAGAGTACACTACCAGTTGGTTAACCTCATCATCCAAGACCGAAGAAAACTTTTTAATCAATGAATCCGCAATTTTAAGCAATGAAATGCAATTCCTAGAGACATTTTGGTGTCCCGGTAGCCGAAAAAGTACATTAGATGGTGGAGTGCGAATATCAGCTGTAATCATCAGTGCCGTGGTTCGTAGAATCTTTGCAAAGAATCTACTGTGGGTGGAACTGTCGGGAATCATTCACCAAACAAGAGCATCATACGTTAGTATGGGCGTAATAACCCAGTCATTTAGTATTCTTGGATTTAATGCCCTTGGTTCTCCCAATGACCTTTCTACACGATTAAATTGGGCAGCAGCCTCAGACATTCTCGTCTGAGTATTCAGATTCCAATATAGCTTCGTATCTCGAATATAAACTAACCTCATCTAGGATGGGTTAGAGGAAATATGGAGATCTTGTATGTCCTTGAAAATAGCAAAAAATGTGTTTTCGCGGGATTCACACAAAGTTAGATCCAATACTCCAAGTAGAGAGAGTCCGTAGTGCCTATTTCTATATTTTCAAAACAGAGTCCAGATATTTACCAGACACTGTCACGAAGAAATCATCTACATAAGCAACTGTCTTATAAACCATAGAGTCAATGAATACATAAATGGTACAAAACATAGCTTAAGATCTTCTTAAATTAATTAATATTTATAGCAACTAATGTCCACATTTTAGTGCTCCTACTATAAACTTCACTTGCATTCAAACTTGTCACACTAAATGCATTTTTTACCTGACTAACACCCTCCTCACATTATTAGTACTACAGCCTAAAACTAGGCAATTTCTTTTTATTTGCAGCAACAATGCTATTGCTCTTTTCTAGAACATAAGATGCACATACACTTAAAATTGTTAATACGTATGTAATAGTGGAGAGAGTGAGAGAGAAAAAAAAATAAATTTACCTCTTTTTTGTAGCTGCTGTATCGATGAAGATGGTGATGGTATACAATGAACAAAGGCCAATGATGAAATTGCTATCCATAGCCAAAGGCAAAATATCCAGGAATATGATGATGATGATGATGCTACAGATGGTGAAAATGCTGCTGATGCCGATGATAATGATGACAAGGGCCAATAACTAGCTCGTTTTTCTTTTCTTTTAATGGCATTTTTACAACAAATTGTTGTATTTTTACTACTAACAATGTTGCTGTTGTTGCTGTTGTTACTATTTTCGTTGTCAATAATGTTAGTGTTAGTGTTGTTGTTGTTTTTGCATTTAAGTGTTGCTAGTTTACAATGATGTTGATGTTTACTCTGAGCATTTACTGCTGCTGCTATTGAATTCCTTTTATGCTTAATACACTTGCTACTTGCAATTGTGGCAACTTTTTTTAAAACTTTTGTGTTTGTTGCTCGATTTTTACTGTTATTATGTTGTTGTTGATGTTTTGCTGTTGCTGCTGTCTTGTTTGTGTTAAATGGTATTTGTTGTTGGCATAATGGCCATAAATTTGTTGATGATATTGCTGCTCTTGTTGATGTTGTTGATAATGAAGATTTTGTGGAGTTTGCAGTGGGCATTATTGTAGTGGTACCAGGTAAAGGTAACATTGTTGCTATATAAACTATTAATATTTAAGGGATTTTTTTTATTTTTTTTATATATAAATTTTCTTTTATATATTTTTCTTTAACAATATTTTCCACTTTTTATAGATTTTTTATTATTTTTTTCTAAAATTTTACTGTAAGATTTAAAAAAAAATTATTTTAACACAAAATTTAAATTAAGTTCTTTAGTAAACAGCCTTAAAGTATGCAGCAAATTTTAAAGTTTTAAACATGAATTTATGAGAAAATTCACAACAACATCATGTTTATATACTTTAGTATTAAATATATACCTTAAAATTTGTTTTGTTAAAAATCTAAAAAATGTTCGAGGATGTCTCACATTTTTCTTTTCTCGATATGGCTGATTTTCAATAACAAACTACTTAGGACATTGACAAATATTTTGGAAGAATCTCATTAATTTCGGTTCTGTAATTTGGACGCTAGTGTGATTTACACACACTAACTGAAGGACAAAGTTAAATACATACACATTTTCAAAATTCAAAAAATAACAAAGGCATTACAACTACAATATAGCAAAAGTTAAAATAAACAATTTATTGCCAAGTTCTAGCACAATTTGTTTTGTTACTTCTAATATTTAACCGATTTGGCTTAATTTTAATACCAACTTGCCTAAGACAAAACTAAACATTGTGGAATAATTTTATTCATTTCAGTCTTGTATTTTGTTTGGAAGCTTGATTTACGCACACAGACAAAAGGTATAATTTAAAATTTCCTAAGAATTTGAAATATAAATATAGTATCATCACTTAATTGTTCATAAAATCTAAATTTACTGAACGATTTTAATAGAACATATCTCGTTTAGTTAGTAATATATAAGGCTTTAAAACCTAAGAATAAAAACATATTTGTGATCATTTTCGATTTTTTATGAATTTTTAAAAATCATAAATTTGTCCAGAAAAAAATAATTGTTTTTTCGCCATAACTTTTTGAATATTTAACAAACTATAGAGCAGTTAGATACCTGAGAAAAATGTTTTGTTTTATTTTTAAAAAGTTAGGCTTTCTAAATAATTTATCAAATTATAAACATTTCAAACAAAATTTATAAAATATTTGCCACCAAAGTTGAAAAAAGTTTTAAAAAAAATGTATTTTCTTTAAATTTTATTAGTTTATATTTAAATTAATGCATTGATTTAAATAAATTATTCTACGTTTTATTGGTAATATATCTAGATTTACGTTCTAATAATATAAGCCCATTTTTCAAGGTTTTCGATTTTTTACGAATTTTTAAACAAAAAAAATTTCAAAAAATTTTGCTTGAAAAAAATAGTTTTAGCCAAAACTTTTTACATATTTCCCAAACTATTGAACAATTAGCTAAATTATATATAACTTATTTGATTTGTAACAAATTGGGCTTCCAAAATATGTATTCAAATTATATATCCTTCAAACAAAATGTTTAAATTATTTACTGACAAAATAGAAAAATTTAAAAAAAATTTTTTTTGTTCACATAAAAATTCCTAAGATTTTATCAATTTAAACAAATGAGTATATTTTATTTGATTCGTAACAAATCGGACTTTCAAATTGTATATTCAAATTATAATTTAAACAAATGAATATATTTTAAAATACTTAATAGGTTCTCTTTCCACAGCTTTTACAAAATTTCAAATCCTTGTAGTAATGCCAGCATTAATACTTGAAATGCTATAAGAATTTATATAGTGTCTACACTAAATTAAAAATAAAATCAACATTTATTAATGGATTTTAATGAATTATTATACGTTTTATTTCTAACATATCTAGCTTTATGGCCTGAAAATAGAATCGCATTTCTGGTAGTTTTTGATTTTTTATGAATTTTTAAAAATAAAAATATATTAAATTTTGCTTGTAAAAAAAATTGTTCCCCAAAAACTTTCTGAATATCTTGGAAACTATTTAGCACATAGCTACATGAAATGGTGCTTATTTGACTTGTAACAAAACAGGCTTTCAAAAAAAGTATTCAAATGGTACCCATTATAAACTAAAATTTTAAATTATTTGCCTTCAAAGTTGAAAAATTAAAAACAAAAAATAAATTTTAAGTTTTTTTTTTTAAGTAAAAAATCTTAATTTTTAGTTTACTAATGTATATAATATTAATAGCTTAAAATATTCTTATTTTATAGCTTTTTAAAACTTGAAAATCGTTTTAGAAATTTTTGCGTTCGGATTCATTAAGTAACCAAACTCATAAAACAAACATTTTTGATTAGTATTTTCATCCTAAAATTATGCTTTAAATCATGTTTATATGTACTTTTAAAACCTTTTCAAACAGTTCGGCAGAATTTAATATTATTCTCAAAATTATCTCACTAATTAGTGGGTTTTTGTTTTAATATTTCTCAAAGCTGTCATGTAACTACAACTACCTTCAATTTTGCGGCTAGTTTTAAGGAAATTTATAAAGATTAACCACAAAAAAAAACATTACATTTTATTTAGCCGCAAAACATACTTTGAAATTTGAACAAACTTTGATGACATCCTAAAAGTATGCTGTTGTATTTCATGTCATACTTTGTAATTTAGCTTCTTTTGGTTTTTTGAAGGGTTGTGTGTAAGTCATATTGCCTAAAAGTAGACTTTATAGAATTTAGAGTTTATAGACAAAGAAACAGAATATGCAAATAGAAGTAGAAAATAATACAAAAGGAAATTTGCAGAAGTGCCCTACAACCAGCATACATGGAATATCTGTCAACTTTGGAACAAATTAAAATATTTTTTAATGTTTTTTCAAAACTTCGTTAGAAAAATTTTTAAAATTGTAATTTTAACACAAATCAGAAACTTGCTATATCTTTGTGTGATTCTTTTTAATTCATACTATTCCTTTCCTTTCACATTTCAAATTAGTTTTAGTTTTGTTAACAAAATTAATAAATGTTTACTTTAACTGAAAGAAGACACCTTGATAAGTAGTTTTGTTGAAATTTTGACAATCTCCCTACAACCTGCATTTATAAGTCATCAGTAATTTTTGCAAAAAAAACAAAATTAAAAATATTTTGAATTTTTCTTCTAAATTTTTTAATTTTCTTGGAAAACTTTGTTAGAAAAAGTATTACAATATTTACTTTATTTGAAAGTAAACACCTTGACTAATTATTAAAACATAGCTTTGTTAAAATTTCCCACCCTACCGAAGGCATTCAAGGAACATCAGCAATGTTTCAAATTATTTTAACTATAATTTTTTAGTTTCTTTTCAAAATGTTGTTAAAAGTTTATTCAAATTTTAACTTTAAATTAAAGCCCAGGTCTTGTGAAATCATTAATATGAAATTTTGCTAGTATTATGACAATCTCCCTACAACCTGCATTTAGAAAACATCAGTAATATTTGCAAACAAAATTTTAAATATTTTGGATTTTGCTTCTAAATTTTTTAATTTTTTAGTAAAACTTTGTTAAAAAAAGTATTACAATATTAACTTTATTTGAAAGTAAACATCTTGATTAATCATTTATATATAACTTTGTTTCAATTTTCCCCCAGCACGCTACCGCCAGTATTCAAGGAACCTCAGCAATGTTTGAAAAAAAATTCAAATTATTTTAAATAAAATTTTTCAGTCTCTTAACATTTTGTTTAAAATCTATTAAAATTGTAATTTTAAATTAAAGCTAAGGCATTGCGTAATCATTTATATGGAATTTTGTTAATATTAAGACTAACTCCCTACAACCTGCATTTATAAAACATTAGCAATTTTTGCAAAAAAAAAAAATAAAATTGGAAATATTTGGATTTAGCTTCTAAATTTTTCAATTTCCTTGGAAACTTTGTTAGAAAAAGTATTTTAATTTTAACCTTATTTGAAAGTAAACACCTTGATTAATCATTTTTATAAAACTTTGTTAAAATTTTCCCCCAGCACCCTACCGCCAGCATTCAAGGAACATCAGTAAAAGTAATCACATTATTTTAACTATAATTTTTTAGTTTCTTTTCAAAATTTAGTTTGAAAATTATTAAAATATTAACTGTAAATTAATGCACAGATCTTGCGAAATCATTTATATGGAACTTTGTTAATTTTTAGACCAGCACCCTACGGCCAGTAACCACAGAAAGTCTTCTATATAAAAAATATTAATTTTGATTTTGTCTTTATATTTTTGTAAGTTTTTTTTTTAAATAATTGTTTAAAATATAAATAAATGTTAACTGCAAAAGAAAATAGATTTCTTAGCGAATGGATTGTGTATGAGTTTCTTTTAAATTGGAACAAGTATGCTACAGTTAGCAGTCAATGAAAATCACACACTTTTTTAAAAGAATAAAAATTTAATTTTTTATAGTTTTTAAATAAATGTATATAAATTAATAATAATTGCTATAATTATGCTATACTATACAATAATCTCTTTTTAGTAAGTTACCAAAAGTAGTATATAAAGTTTCAGCCATATGACAAAATCGTATGCCTTGAAATTTTTAAATTTATTTGAAAACTTTGTTAGGAAAAATTATTAACTTTTAACTATAATTGAAACTAGAGACCTTGAGAATTCGTTTGTGTCTAGTTTTGTTAGTATTTGAATATGTACCCTACAGTTAGCATTCATAGAAAATCGTAAATTTTTTAGATAACAAAAAACATTTTCGCCTAAATATGTTTGATATTTTATTTTAATTTGTTAAGAAAATTAATACAAATACAGATATTTGTTGTAATATGTCAAGAATATTTTTAAAATATTATTCCTCTAGAGCTTTAACAAAAAATAACATTTACATCTTTACTATATAATTTGCTTGGCATTTTCTGTTCCTTATGGCAAACTACTGAAAACAAAACCAGTCCTACTCAAGAAATCTCTTGCAATTCGTTACGAGACCTAAGAAATCTTTATTCTTTAACTAACAACAAAAGTTCCCTTATTCAAACATGTTTCAAACGAATTATCAATTTAAACATTCAAACATTTTTAATTAATTTTCAAAATTTCTTAACCAAAAAATCTGTTTACTTTAAGGCTGTTTTATTTTATTTTCAATTACTCTTTTTAAACCACTTCACTTAATTTTTGCAAACTTTTTTTGGTAAACTAGGTATTATTTTTTTTAATATTTTTTATCGATTTTTTTTTAATTTCTTTAAATATTTCTTATTTTTCTTTATTTTTTATAAAAATCACTTAAATATTTCTCAAAAAGCCGGTAAATTTCTTTAAATATTTTTCTTTTGCTTTTAATTAAAACGACGACACACTTTTCGTTTATTTTACAAGAACGATTACGTTATTTATTACGATTACGTTTATTTATTTCAAATACCGTTACGTTACGTGTTTATCTAACGAAAGTTACAACATAACTGATTAAAACAACATAAAGTATTCAACAAGGAGGATTAGCACGTCTAACCGTTATTCTTTTATTAGTTGTTGTTGTTGTTGTTGCTATTGTTTATTTCGCAAATTCTTCTTCTTTTACTAAAAACGAACAGCCAAATGTTGAACAAGAAAGAACACGAAAGTAACAAATCATAAAAACAACAACCAAAGAAAAGCTCTCTAGTTTAAAGTGATGACTGACTACTGAGTGAGTGAAAAAGTAACAATAAACCGACAAACACACACACACAACCGCCTATTTAGCATTCTTATGATACCGTTAGTCTGCTTTTTATTTTCTATTTCTTTCAATTATTAAAACCGTAATCCTTTGGAATTTGTAAGATACACATGTAATGAAAACACCAACAAATAAAACCATACCGTACGCGAGTTAACAGTAAACTAAATTTGATGCTGGAAAATCAACCCGTATTTATAAATAATGAACATTTTTACATTAACGGTTCATACACATGAAACGGTAAAGCTTTTTTATATGCTACTCTTTCTATCTCTCTCTCTCGTTTTCTGGAGAATATTCTCTGTTTACATTTGGTTTCTACTCTCGTGCTTTGTGTTAAAAAGTTTGTTTACATTTTTGTTCTGACTAAAAAGGATAATCAGCTGTTTGGGACAAAGTACGAAAAGAGGGGAAATCATTTGAAACGGTTATGGTTTAGAGGTATAAGGAAACAGGGGTGGTTAGGTGGAATTGATGTTAAAAGTGTAAGAGTTATGGTGAGTTATTTTGCATCAAATATACATGTATAAAATTAAGATTTTAGTACTAATAGTCTTATCTATTCACCACTACAGTACAATATAAAGGAGAAATTATTTATAATGACAAATTTTATGAAAAGTGTCTTTTTGAGACACATTTCTATAGAAAAGATACTTTTTGAGACACATTTCTATAGAAAAGTGTCTTTTTGAGACACATTTCTATAGAAAAGTGTCTTTTTGAGACACATTTCTATAGAAAAGTGTCTTCTTGAGACACATTTCTATAGAAAAGTGTCTTTTTGAGACACATTTCTTTAGAAAATTGTCTTTTTGAGACACATTTCTATAGAAAAGTGTCATTTTGAGACACATTTCTATAGAAAAGTGTCTTTTTGAGACACATTTCTACAGAAAAGTGTCTTTTTGAGACACATTTCTATAGAAAAGTGTCTTTTTGAGACACATTTCTATAGAAAAGTGTCTTTTTGAGACACATTTCTATAGAAAAGTGTCTTTTTGAGACAGATTTCTATAGAAAAGAGTCTTTTTGAGACACATTTCTATAGAAAAGTGTCTTTTTGAGACACATTTCTATAGAAAAGTGTCTTTTTGAGACACATTTCTATAGAAAAGTGTCTTTTTGAGACACATTTCTATAGAAAAGTGTCTTTTTGAGACACATTTCTATAGAAAAGTGTCTTTTTGAGACACATTTCTATAGAAAAGTGTCTTTTTGAGACACATTTCTATAGAAAAGTGTCTTTTTGAGACACATTTCTATAGAAAAGTGTCTTTTTGAGACACATTTCTATAGAAAAGTGTCTTTTTGAGACACATTTCTATAGAAAAGTGTCTTTTTGAGACACATTTCTATAGAAAAGTGTCTTTTTGAGACACATTTCTATAGAAAAGCGTCTTTTTGAGACACATTTCTATAGAAATGTGTCTTTTTGAGACACATTTCTATAGAAGCGAATCTTTTTGAGACACATTTCTATAGAAAAGTGTATTTTTCAGACACATTTCTATAGAAAAGTGTCTTTTTGAGATATATCAAGCAAATGTTGAAATATACCCAGCATATGTTTATCTAATTCTCCATCCCTGTCGATAATGTTAGTACATATTAACATTATCAATAGTAAAGCTTAATGTTAAACAAAAGCTCATAATGTTGACAAAAGTTCCATTCAATTAATTAAAGCTTTTGCAGTGTTAAATCACAGAGTGACCATAATGCAGAAATTAAAGCAAAATAAAAGATACTATTTTTAATTAACACAAGCGAGCTATATTCCGCTGTGCTGAATCTTTTATATCCTTCTCTAAAGTAAATTTCATTCCAAGTGAACCAACTTTTAAAATCGTTGTCTTCCGATCGATTTCAAAACATTTATTTTGATATATATCCAACTTGCCTCCCATTAAGCGACCAAAAGGCTCTTCAAGGAAAAGACCTTAGCTTTTCTTCGACACTATTTAGCACTGTTTTATTACCCCGAGTACGTAGCCTATTTAATTTGTTTAGAATTGGTCTATTATTTCTCAACACTATTTTTTTAATCTTCAAACGAAAGAGAACTTCCCACAAATTTGTTTGTTGATAAGAAATTGCAACTGCACTTTCATAATTTTTTCATAGTAAAATAAAACAAAATATGCATTATCAATAAAATATGTAATACTATACCCTACCCCATAGTGATTTCATAGTACAATGCTAATTATGATAAATATACGTGCATTTGTATGTTCTCTAAATGCAAAGTAGCGTAAAGAAATAAATGTACAATGTATGTTACGTTGCAATTTCTTGTCAACGTAAAAAAAAAATTGGGAATTTCCATTATTTTAAAAATTATAAAACAGTGTTGCCCAAGTATTGGAAACCCGCCATATAAAGCGGAATTTTATTTCGCAATACAATTTTGAATTAAGGATTAATTCTTTAGAACCTTCATCTCTTATTGGGTATATGACTTATAATTGCGGCAACATATGAATTCCGAGACAAAAGAACTGCTCATCTTTTGAGGCCAATATACGATACACTGAAAGAACATTGATAGAGATCTATCTATCTATCTTTTTTTTTTTTTTTTTGTATTGGAGGTGGAAACCTTACATAGGTCCCAATTGGGTATGTCGGATTCATACCGACTAAAACCACCTCCATCGTCAACACCACACTCCATCTATCTATCTATTTTGAGGTTGCGGCAACACTGCTTATACATTGCTTGCTTCAAATAGATTTTTTTATAAAAAATCGCATAAAAAAACTATTGTTGTTCATTTATCCAGAGAAATGTAAAACATAATTAGTCATTTGTTCAAAAAACATCACCGAGTAAGATTTTGTTTATGATTAATAATTGAGGCGAAAAAAAAACCGTTTATATATAAACATGCTAGTTGTTATTTGGATCAGTACGATTGTGAATTTTTGGCTGTACTAAACGAATTATGTCTTCCTCAAACTTGAGCCAAAGTAGCGTTGATAATAGTGGATGTGTTGCAACATCAACAAATAGCGACTTCGATACATTCATATTTAATTGGGTTAACAACTGCGATGATCAAGTTAATGCATTAGAGAAGGCAATGGAAAGTCTACAGAATAAAGTGAAATTATATAATCATTTGTCTGAAAAGGAATTAGTCGAAGTTGTGGATAGCTGTAAGTATATATAAAATGCTAAGAGAATATTTTAAATTATACACAAAGGGGAACTTAATGGTAGTTTTTTTAATAATAAAATTCCGATAAACATGGAATTTTTTCATGAGTGAGAATTCTTAAATCTTTTGCATTTTCTTTAATAATACTTCTAGGAACACAAACACGAAGTGAGAACTCAAAAATGTGGACTAAATAGTGTTACAGTTAAGCTGTTTGTTTACTTTAACAAAATGTCCCGTAGTTGTACAAAATCTAACTAACAAAATCAAATGTTTTATAGTATATTTCCCTTAAAAGTAAATAACATTTTAAAACTATTTCAACTTCTATTTACAATTTCCAGTAGCTAGCACCAATTTTGAACTCTACAACTATATTGTTATCATCATATTGGACAATAACTGTGAATATGAACAATTTATTGAAACAGCCGATCAACAAAATGTGCTTTTATATTCTGAAATTTTTACCAAAATCCAAACAAATCCCACATTAGATGATATGCCAAGATTATTTGTTATACAAAAGCTGTTGGATGTTAGAGATATGGATGGTGATGACTTGGATAAAATAGCCAAAATGATAAATGAACGTGAAATGAAAACCCAAACCCAACAACCAAATGCTTTGTATTTCGGTTTGTCTATAACAATAAGAGCCAATGAAATGAATGAAAATTTTACGGACAGTCCATTTTTGGAGGTATTTTCTCAAAAATTTCAAGATCAAGCTAAAACAGTGGACATAACTAAGATTGCCAATGAAATTAGAAAGGAAATTAAAGAAAAAAGAGGATACGAGTAGGTTTCTTTTAATATATTAATTTAGTTTGTTTTAATAACTAGATTTTTTAATATCCTTTTCAGAATTGATATTGTGACGGAAAGTAATGAATTCAGTGAGAGTAATCTAAAATTTGGTCAAGGCATAAGTGCTCAAGTGTTAAGAGACTTTTTTTAAAGCTACAATTAATTAATTTCTAAATTAATACTAAAGTTATTTTCATATCACAATGCTAAATAATAATAATACATTTAAAAATGAAAATAAAAAAACAATTTACAATTTTTATTAATGAAATTTTTGTTGGATTTCAAACAAAAAATTAAATTTTAGGAAAACATTTTTATTGCACTGTGATTTAAAATAAAAATAAATATTAAATATCTGCATCCAGCCAGGTTAAGTTTTCGAAATTTTCAAAATATTGCCAAAGTCGGGAGTTAGTAATATATTATGACTTTGCTCATTTAACGAATACTAATGCCGTCATTTCTTAATAGATTTTGATATTTTTTTTTAAGTTATTAAAAAAACATTATTTGAACTTTGAAATAAATTGTACATTTATTAATAAAATCTAAAGATAAATCATGAATTTTCATATTTAAAATATAAAAATTTTTGTCTAATTTTTTCGATTTTGGCGGCATTTAATTTAAAACCTAACGGCGGCATTTCCAAATCGATTATATTATTGTAAGTAGATTTGAAAATAATATTTTTTGTTACCCTATAAAATCTAAACAAAAATCGTGAATTTTGATTTCAAAAATATAAAAATATTGAACAAAATTTAAAAAAATTTTCAAGTTTGGCTTCAATTAATTTAGAAATTTTGTTTAAAATGCTTAATATTTTCATACACTTTTCGAAATCTTCAGTTATTGTGAGTAAAATAAGCTAATTTTCATTTTAATTGTTACACAAATGTCAAATTTATATGACTTTTTCTTAGAAGAGAAATTAATAATTTTATAAAAAAAATTTTGTATATTTTTAAACTTTAATTTAAAAAAATTTTTTTGAAAAGCTTAATATTTGCATACATTTGTTGAAAGCCTGAATTAATGTTAATAAAATAACCTTAATTTTATTTTAATTAAGTATTAAATGGTAAAGTTGTGTTAATTTTACTGAGTGGAGACATTACAATTTTAAGAACACAATTTTTCAAAATGTTTCAAGATTAATTTTACTTTTAAATTACTATTTTTTAAAAAAAATTTTGTAAGCCTGAATTATTTTGTATAAAATTAGCTGTTTTTCATTTAAATTTTTGGGCAAATGTCAAAGTTTTGTTCCTTTTACGGAGAAGAGAAATTTAAATTTTGAGAAAAGATTTTGTTTCTATTTTTCAATTTTGGAGGCTTTTAATTAAAAAAATTTATTTGAAATATCTAACAGTTGTATACACTTGATGGAAGCTTGAATAGTTGTGTATAAAATAACTTTAATTTTAATTAAATTAATTGTAAAGTGGCAAAGTTGTATTAGTTTCACTGAGGAGAGAAATTTAAATTTTGATAAAAAAAATGTTTGGTGGCAATTAATTTAGTAATTTGGTTTGAAATGCTTAATATATGTAAACATTAAATAAATGCTTAAATTATTGTAAATTAAATAAACTCAAATTTATCTCAATTAAATATCAAATGGCATAGTTGCTGTACATTTACTGAGAAAGGAAATTTAAATATTGAGAATCAAATTTTTCTACTTTGGCACCAATTAATTTAGAAATTTTGTTTGAAATGCATTATATTTCTATACATTTATTGAAAGTCTATGTTATTGTGAATTATATAACCTAAATTTTATTTTAAATAAATATCTAATGACAAAGTTATATTACTTTTACTTTTTCTCAATTTTGAGAAAACTATTTTTTTTTTTTTTCTCTAAATTTGAGGGCTTTTAATTTAAAGATTTTATTTGAAATGCCTAATATTTTTAAACATTTTCTGAAAGCCTGAATTATTGTGAATAAAACATATCAATTTTATGTTAATAAATTGCCTAATGGCAAAGTTGTGTTATTTTAATTTAAAAAATCAATTAAATTTTTTTATTTAAATTAACTAATTTTTCTTTAAAACTGGTAAATTATAACTTAAATCATATTTAAAATACATTTGGAACCAACTAATGAGAAAAAACTTTTAATTCATGAATTTAAATCACGCCCACTTTCAAAGTTTACAAAGTGGGCGGGACTTATAATAAAAAAAATACGAATTTTTAAATTGTTTCAATTATATTTAAGACTAGTTTTTAACCCGCTACTTTGTTAGCAGAGCTATACAACCAAAATTTAAAGCAAGAGAGAACATTAGATTAGCTGAATGTTACAGAAAGTACTTTTATGTAAATTTCTAATTCACAAATAAACGACGGTACCATAATATAACGAAAAATCTGCTTTTTCTAAATACAAGGTGGCGCAAAAGTAATCCTCCTATCAGAAAATGCTATTAATTTTGCGATTTGCCCCTAATGTCAGTTCTGTTTTGACATTTGTGTAGTAAACACATGCAAAATACACGTTAATAAACAATGTTATGCTACACTGCTCTAGAACGCGGAATATTGCAGACTATTTATTTGACCAATAATCGGTCGGTGACTTTGGCACAACGTGAATTTCGTCGCAGATTTCCTGGCAAATGGGTATCAGTCGACGGTCTTTACAGCGAATTTTGATACAAGATTTGAAGATGTTTCCGTACAAAGTCCAGACGGTGCATCAGCTGTTAGCTGCTGACCGCCAATCGCGTCTAACATACGCTCAAGCCATCCTTAATCACTACCAAGAGGAAGATGATTTTTCATCAAAAATAATCATGAGTGATGAGGCCCATTTCCATCTTAGAGGGTACGTAAATAAGTAAAATTTACGCTTCTGGGGCACTGTAAATCCGCGTGTAACCCACGAAGAGCCATTACACCCGCTCAAAGTCACTGTATGGTTTGCGTTTTTCGCGTAATGGTCAGGGAAACAATCCAACCACCGTAGGGAACACAAAGGCCTGATTTTCGAAACGGTGGCCAAGAGTGTTATGATTAAAAAGTAATAAGCGGTTTCGCAACCTAAAATTTGTATTTTTATTTAAACGCAATGTCTTTTAATACCATTTCCAAATATCTATAAACATTTTTATTCTGAATTCAGCTAATATCTATGTTCAGAAACCATGAATAGGGCTCACATGCACCACTTTTTTGTTACTAAAAAAATTAGAAAATATTTTCATTCAAACTATAATTTTATGACTATTTTTTTAAAACGAAATCATAAATATTCTATATTTTTTCGATAATTTCTTACGATGGTGCTATTGTTTTGATTGAAAGGTGGATATTTTTAAAAGAAAACTTTACTCATAGAATAAATAGAGATGCATTAACGATTTTATATTATATTTCATTAAAATTACTATGGAAATACAAATATTTCCCATGTTAATTGCTTTAAGGTAAGCTATTATTTTGACCGACACTGTATATATAGTATATATAACTATATCTGTTCGATTTGTGTAGGTATATGTATATTTGAAAAGCGCTTTGAAATTTCTTTATCACAGATAGTTTTTTACATACAAATCGTTTATGACTAGCTATTTAAAAAACTTATTGTGCGAAAAAATTACAAAAAGAATAAATAAATTATCAAAATAAAATAAATATTGCAATAAGGGTCGTGCTTTTTACACCGTTTTCTTACATATTGTTACACTAGTGTTGGTGTTTAAAACCATCGTTTTTGAATTGAAAACGTATTATAAAGCTCTTAAAAACATTAACTAATACTTAGTACAATAATATAATCACTCACCTACTCAATCAACATATCAACATATCATGTATGTATGTATGTAGTACGTTTCCTTTCCCCTTACATTTTAACTGGTACAAACAAAACGAAACACTTTTATTTACTCTTTAATTTATTTTACAACTTTTTTTTATTTCTCATTTATTTAGCTTTCAAAGATCTGTACTTCATTTCGTACAATAAACTTTAATGCTTATTTGACCTTTATTTACTTTGTATAAAGCTTTTTTTCTATACTCCAAACACACACACACACACTCCACTAACACTTTTTCTCAACGAACGGCCTAACCAAAGCAACACCGGCGACCGGCACAAAATTGCATTCATACAATCTTACAATTTTATAACACTTTTATCACAAATTTACTTGATATATTTTAACAATATTTCTACACACATTTATTAAGAAATATTTTAATTTTATATTTATGTAAAAATATTATCAATTTTTTAACTTTTAACACGATTTATTAATTAATTAATCGAAATCTAATCACCGAACAACCGAACACTTGTTAAATTTCTAGAAAACTAAAAGAAGAATGCAAGTAATGCTACTGTTGTTGTTGTCATTAGTGTGTAGTAAATTGTACAAATGCATATGAGAGTGTTTGTTGTTATTTATTGTTATGATGATTTGAGTGGGAAATATTAAAGTTAGTTAAGAGATTAAATGATAGATGTCAAGACAGATTTCTCAGTGATGGTCAGTCAATGTTTTTGTGGTGCATTTGCAAGGGGAAAATTTAGGATGGCAAATATTGATGTTGGTTAAGAGATTAAAGATGTCAAGACAGATTTGTCAGTGATGCAAAGTGGTTTTGAATCGTCTTTTTTGGAAATAATTCGGTATCTCGGGAACTATTTCAGATATTGTTACGAAATTTCACATGGTTAGAGCTGAGATCTTTTCGAGTTGATTTGCAGTTGTTCAGCTTCCTAGCGGTAAGGAGGGCCATTGCCTTACCCCTCAAACTTGGTCATCACGGTACTCAATTTTTTTAAAAAAAATCGCCAAAAATCCATTTATGACCCGAATGTGGTGAAATTTAAAAAATAAGTAGTGCTTAAGAAGATCTACAAAAAAAATTTGCTTACATGTTAGTTGAGAAGATATTTAGGTTTATTTATTTTTTTTAATTTTGCTCGATATTTTTATGGTTTCTTTAAATGTGGCGGGACTACGGATTGTCGAATTTTTTTTTTTTCTAAAATATCACCTATATTGGTTATAAAATTCTAATAAAATAAAAATAACTTGCAAACATGTAAAAAGGGCCGTATTTTTACGTTTTTCCCAAAAAGCCCATATATAGTCTTCGGGACTATATACAATTTTTATATGATTCGTAAAGAGAACTTAATGCAAAAGCGTGTAAAGTAAAATTTGGCTCACTTAAGTGAACAGAACAACCCTCAGACATATTCCAACTTGGCTAATTAAAAAAAAAAAAAAAATGTTGATCCTCAAAAAAACTCCATATTTGTATAACCCTATATGTTTCTTAAATGCTTACAAAGTTGTATTTACTATCATAAGGCAAATAACGTAACAGTAGGTACTTTTCAAAAAAAAAAAAAAACTCAATTTTCAGAACACATTTTGCCCGTTTTAGGAATTTTGGTATTTGAAAATAAAAAATTTCAAAAATTATAATGTCATTGATTTAATAACATTTGGATCTATATTAGTTCCAAATTTTGTTATCATAAAAATTTTGAAAAAAAAAAAAAAATAAAAAAAAATTTAATTTTGTTTACCTAAAATATTTAAAACTTTTATGAAAAAGTCTTAAATTAAATTTTGTTTACGTAAAAATATTTAAAATTTTTATTTTAAAGTATAAATTGGGGAAGGGTATATAAGATTCGGCACAGTCGAATATAGCTCTCTTACTTTTTATCACTAACAAATTTAAGAAAAAAATTTTAAAAATTAAGAAAAAATTTGAAAAAAATTAAAAAAAAAATTTGGAAAAAAAATTTAATTTTGAAAAAAAAAATTAATTTTGTTTACCTAAAAATACTTAAAATCTTTATTTTAAAGATTAAATTGGTGAAAGGTATATAAGATTCGGCACAGCCGAATATAGATCTCTTACTTTAATAAATTTAAAAAATTAAGAAAAAATTTGGAAAAAAATTTTAAAAAAAAAATTTAATTTTGAAAAATAATTTTGAAAAAAAAAAATTTAATTTTTTTTACCTAAAAATATTTAAAATTTTTATTTTAAGGTATAATTTGGTGAAGGATATATACGATTTGGCACAACCGAATATAGCTCTCTTTCTTGTTTTATATAAATTAGTTTATTGTATTTCGTGAACAAATTTTGAACCCGTTTATAAGGTTAATTTTAATTTTAATTTTCAATATCCTTTGCGATATCCTGGAATTTAGATAAACAAAATTTAAGTCAAAGAAAAGATAATTTTGTATAGAATACCAGTACAAAAATGCTTTTTTAATTTTAGTTTCCATTTATGCAATATGCTGCAACCAATAATAATTAAAACCGCGATATTTTTAAAAACAAGAGCTGCCCAACAAAAAACTAAAGATAGTTTTGATAATGAAATGTTCCATACATACCTATATGTTTTATCAAAAACATTTTTCGCTGCACCAAACCAAAGTGTCAATTTTGGATGATCGATGTTTATTCAGTCATTTCGGTTCTTAGCCATTTCTAGCCGCTTTTAATTCCCAATCTAGTATTTTTCTGGGCTGTAGAGTTGGCAACCTTGCCAACTTAAGTGAGAAAAGTCATAAAAAAAAACATTCTTTGTTTGTTTACCCAGCCACATGTAATAGTAAGTAATTTGTTCGAAAATCGCAATCGCGTTTAGGATTGATAATAATTGTGGCGAAAAAAAGCTTTTATTTATATAAAGCTTTTTTTAATGCTCTTGCAAGTAAAATTTCAATGTGTCATATGTAAACAGGCCAGTTGTTATTTGGATCAGTACGATTGCGAATGGCACCGATTAGTGAGCCAAATTCCATACCCTGCTGCGGCCATAGTATCATCGATACGAGCCATGATTTGGCTGTATCAAGCTCGAGCCAATGCAGCGATGATAACAGTGGATGTGTTGCAACATGTAACGCCTTCAATACATTCATATTTAATTGGGTTAACAACTACTATGAACAAGTTAATGCATTAGAGAAGGCAATGGCAAGTCTACAGAATAAAGTGAAAATATATAATCATTTGTCTGAAAAGGAATTAGTCGAAGTTGTGGATAGCTGTAAGTATATATTAAATGCTAAGAGAATATTTTAAATTATACACAAAGGGGAACTTAATGGTAGTTTTTTTAATAATTTTACTTTTCGATTTATCTATAACAATTAACCGATAAACATGGAATTTGGGGACATATCCCCAATTTCATGAGTGAGAATTCTTAAATCTTTTGCATTTTCTTTAATAATACTTCTAGGAACACAAACACGAAGTGAGAACTCAAAAATGTGGACTAAATAATGTTACAGTTAAGCTGTTTGTTTACTTTAACAAAATGTCCCGTAGTTGTACAAAATCTAACTAACAAAATCAAATGTTTTATAGTTTATTTCCCTTAAAAGTAAATAACATTTTAAAACTATTTCAACTTCTATTTACAATTTCCAGTAGCTAGCACCAATTTTGAACTCTACAACTATATTGTTATCATCATATTAGACAATAAATGTGAATATGAACAATTTATTGAAACATCCGATCAACAAAATGTGCTTTTATGTTCTGAAATTTTTACCAAAATCCAAACAAATCCCACATTAGATGGTATGCCAAGATTATTTGTTATACAAAAGCTGTTGGATGTTAGAGATATGGATGATGATGATGACTTGGATAAAATAGCCAAAATGATAAATGAACGTGAAATGAAAACCCAAACCCAAACCCAACAACCAAATGCTTTGTATTTCGGTTTGTCTATAACAATAAGAGCCAATGAAATGAATGAAAATTTTACGGACAGTCCATTTTTGGAGGTATTTTCTCAAAAATTTCAAGATCAAGCAAAAACAGTGGACATAACTAAGATTGCCAATGAAATTAGAAAGGAAATTAAAGAAAAAAGAGGATACAAGTAGGTTTCTTTTAATATATTAATTTAGTTTGTTTTAATAACTAGATTTTTTAATATCCTTTTCAGAATTGATATTGTGACGGAAAGTAATGAATTCAGTGAGAGTGATCTAAAATTTGGTCAAGGCATAAGTGCTCAAGTGTTAAGAGACTTTTTTTAAAGCTACAATTAATTAATTTCTAAATTAATACTAAAGTTATTTTCATATCATAATGCTAAATATTAATACATTTCAAAATAAAAATAAAAAAAAAATTTACAATTTTTATTAATCAAATTTTTATTGCACTGTGATTTAAAATAAAAATAAATATTAAATATCTGCATCCAGACAGGTTAAGTTTACGAAATTTTCAAAATATTGCCAAAGTCTGGAGTTAGTAATATATTATGACTTTGCTCATTTAACGAATACTAATGCCGGCATTTCTCAATAGATTTTGATATTTTTTTTAAGTTATTAAAAAAACATTATTTGAACTTTGAAATAAATTGTACATTTATTAATAAAATCTAAAGATAAATCATGAATTTTCATATTTAAAATATAAAAATTTTTGTCTAATTTTTTCGATTTTGGCGGCATTTAATTTAAAACCTAACGGCGGCATTTCCAAATCGATTATGTTATTGTAAGTAGATTTGAAAATAATATTTTTTGTTACCCTATAAAATCTAAACAAAAATCGTGAATTTTGATTTCAAAAATATAAAAATATTGAACAAAATTTAAAAAAATTTTCAAGTTTGGCTTCAATTAATTTAGAAATTTTGTTTAAAATGCTTAATATTTTTATACACTTTTCGAAATCTTCAGTTATTGTGAGTAAAATAAGCTAATTTTCATTTTAATTGTTACACAAATGTCAAATTTATATGACTTTTTCTTAGAAGAGAAATTAATAATTTTATAAATAAAATTTTGTATATTTTTAAACTTTAATTTAAAAAAATTTATTTGAAAAGCTTAATATTTGCATACATTTGTTGAAAGCCTGAATTATTGTGAATAAAATAAACTCAATTTTATTTCCATTAACTGTCAAATTAGTAAAATTTTGTTACCTTTGCTAAAAAGAGAAATTTAAGTTATTTTTTTTTCAACTTGGGCGGCAATTAATTATTTGAATATTTATAATTTTTTGAAAGCCTAAATTATTGTGAATAACAACATATACTCAACTTTATTTTAATTAAATGATAAAGTTGTGTTAATTTTACTGAGAGGAGACATTACAATTTTAAGAACACAATTTTTCAAAATTTTTCAAGATTGGCGACAATAAATTTAAAAATTTAACTGGAAATTACTATTATTTAAATATATTTTTCCAAGCCTGAGTTATTGTGAATAAAATTAGCTAATCTTCATTAAAATTGATGGACAAATGTCAAGGTTTTGTTACTTTTACTGACAAGAGAAATTTAAATTTTGAGAAAAAATTTTTATTGAGGCTTTTAATTTAAAGATTTTGTTTGAAATGCCTAACATTTGTAAATATTTGATGGAAGCTTGAAAAGTTGTGAATAAAATAACTCCAATTTTTTTACAATTAATTATGAAATGGCAAAGTTGTGTTACTTTTACTGAGAAGAGCAATTTAAATTTTGATAAAGCAATTTTTCAAAATTTTTTTATATTTTGGTGGCAATTAATTTAGTGATTTTGTTTGAAATGCCTAATGTTTGTATACATTAAATGAAAGCTTAAATTATTGTAAATAAATAATATAAACTTGATTTCAATTACTTCCCAAATGGAAAAGTTGTTGTACTTTTACTAAGAAAAGAATTTAAGTTTAGAGAATCAAATTTTTTTCCAAATTTTTCAACTTTGGCGCCAATTATTTAGAAATTTTGTTTGAAATGCTTTAAATTTCTATACATTTATTGAAAGTCTATGTTATTGTGAATTATATAACCTAAATTTAATTTTAAATAAATATCTAATGGCAAAGTTGTATTACTTTTACTGGCAAGAGAAATTTAAATTTTGAGAAAACTATTTTTTTTCTAAATTTGAGGGCTTTTAATTTAAAGATTTTATTTGAAATGCCTAATATTTTTAAACATTTTCTGAAAGCCTGAATTATTGTGAATAAAACTACATCAATTTTATTTCAATAAATTATCAATTGGCAAAGTTGTGTTATTTTAATTAAATAGCTAAATTTAAATTTTGCCGTATTTTTTTTTTTATTTTAATTTTTTAACTAATTTTTCATAAAAACTGGTAAATTATAGCTTAAATCATATTTAAAACGCATTTGGAACCAAGTAATGAGAAAAAATTATAAATATTTTAAACTTAAATCACGCCCACTTTCAAAGTTAGAAAATGGGCGGACCTTGTAATAAAAAATACGAATTTTTAAATTTTATTTAAGCAGATTTCCATTGTATTTCAGAAATTTGTTTAAAAAAAATCCCTGAAATTCTAATAAATTGTAGAATCTGGCAGCTTTGCCTGTAGGTTACACAATTCTAAGTTTCATTTATAACTAAAGACTCCTTTCTTAAATCTGTGCTATGGTAAATCTCTCTTTCCAGCCAATAAACTATTTCCAAACGAGCCTTCTCATTGGTCCATGTTTTGCATGACACATTCTTGAGATCCATTAAACAGTTGGCTTTAATAAAACGTTTTACCGCCGGCATAACACCCAATTCGCGTAAAGTCTAAAAGTAAGCATAAAAATCTTAGAAAAAAGCTTTTAAAATAATTAAATAATTTCTTCTCACCTGCAAACAAAACAATTGTTGCTTTAACTTATTGCAATCTTTGGCCAATTTTGTTATAATTAAAGGTAAATCAGTGAATTCTCTACATCTCCATAAAATCTTTTTCGAAAATAAACCATTCATTAAACAGAAAACTACATTTTCATAGCAATCCAACAGCTCCTCCTTCAATATGGTATACAGCAATTTTGCACCATCCACTTCTAAGAAAAGTTTTTGACCCTCAGAGCAACGCAACAGTAAAGTAAAACATTTCATATCCCAAACATGATATTGTAACAAGCGGCCTTGAATGCGCTGGTAAAGAATTTCAAAGAAACCCTTTTTAATGGCTTCCCGGGGTGCCTGCTCTAAGATGTGCATTAAATGCAGCCACAAATCGTGGGGATAATAGGAAACACACACATCTCGTTGCCATATATCCGACAATTTGTGTAAAACTTGGTAGTCATCTATAAGTTGTAGACAATTTTGGGTATCTTGACTAAGTAAAGGCAAGATTTTGGTCAAAGCTTCTAGATGTTCTTTACGATCATTAACTATCTTGTAGAATTGATCTAGTAAACGATATTTTTCCAAGATTTTCCGGGCGCCATTGCTGTGCAATGCTATGTAGTCTGTGGGAAAAATTAAAGAATACAAATTAGTTTTAGTTTAGTTAGAACAAGTAAGAGTGCTATCTATCTATCTATCTATCTATCTATCTATCTATCTATCTATCTATCTATCTATCTATCTATCTATCTATCTATCTATCTATCTATCTATCTATCTATCTATCTATCTATCTATCTATCTATCTATCTATCTATCTATCTATCTATCTATCTATCTATCTATCTATCTATCTATCTATCTATCTATCTATCTATCTATCTATCTATCTATCTATCTATCTATCTATCTATCTATCTATCTATCTATCTATCTATCTATCTATCTATCTATCTACCTATCTATCTATCTCTCTATCTATCTATCTATCCGTCTATCTATCTTGATTGTCTAAATTCAAGATTGGGGTGAAATTCAATTAATAACTTACAAAATATGTTTAGCAATCTAGTAGTTTCCCGATATTTAACTTTGCGATACTTCAAACGTATGCGCAAAAATACATTTTGACATCTGTTAAAAAGAAAATTTAAAAGTAGTATTAAATAACAAAGAAATTAGTTTCAAAACCTTTATTTACCTTCTTACAATATCATACTGAGTTATGGCCCTCTGAGCATACAACGGATTAACTATGTATTCCGATAGAGAATTAATGGCTTTCCATTGTGTCAAATAGTCATCACTGCCCAATTGCTTCATTAGTTTGGGTAATGTCCGTAAACCATAAGCCAATTCGGCACGATCCTCAAAATATAAAGCACTTTTGCAAGCACTAGTATTGATATGAGCAAGAACATTGCAATAGCCTCGGCGGCCTCGTCTGGTCTGATATTTAAGGATTTCTAATAGAAGTTTTCTTTATTTTTTTTTTTTTTTGTTTTTTTTTTATTTTATTATAAAACTTACCCTTGTCCATCATTTCATTAATTTGTAGAGGTTTTAGATGCTTCAATTGCATTTGCAGGAAATGATTTTTATATTTTTCTTGTTCGGCCCACATATTTGTATGTTTTAAGCAAATAACAACGTTTTAAGAAAATAAAGAATTTCAATAAGAAAAAAATAGGTTTTGTAAATGTTTAGAAAAAATAAAATTCCATAGAGAATTAAAAATAGAGACGAGACACTCCGATTTGTCAAACAAAAATACAAAAAATCATATGTATGATACAACAACAATATACATTGACCAGCATGTGTTTTGTTGTTGCAAGAGTTAGGTTTTTGACCCTTGAAAAGTTTAAAAAAAGAAAAAAATTAATTAAAATTTTTCATTTCTGTACAAGTACCACAACTTTGCCATTTGATAATTAATTTAAATAAAATTTTGCTTATTTTATTCACTAATTTAGGCTTTCATTAAAAAAAATATTCTCATAAGTTAGTTAAAAATTTCTCTTTTCAGTAATATTAGGCTTTTAAAACAAAATTTTTTAAATTAAGTGCCGCCAAAAATTAATTTTATATATTTAAAATGTTTTTTTCCTAAAAATAAAAATTTGTACAAAGAGTACAAATTTTTATTTTTAGTTTATACCAATTTAGTCAACATCATTCAAGCATTTTATTATATTTAGCATCTTAAATTTCTATATATTTTTTTTTGTTTTAAATTTGATTCCTTTATTTAATGGGTTTTATGTTTAGAATACGGCTATTTATCAAGGTTGGCAACCGATACCGTTATTAATACCGATACCGATTAAATACCGTTTAAAATTGAGTACCGGTATTGATACCGATACCGAAATAATTATTTCCAGGGACCGAAAATAATAATTATTCTTGAAATTTCAAAGGAAAAAAGCCATCACTAGAAAATATCGGAGAGTCAAGTCTAGCATACCATTTTGATCGTTTTCAACTATATTTTCATAAATTAACATGATTTTTAATTTCTTGATTTTTATTTTTTTTCTCAAAAATAATTGTTATTTTTTGATTTTTATTTTTTTTGTCAGAAATATTTGTCAAACTTTGATTTTTATTTTTTTTGTCAGAAATATTTGTCAAACTTTGAGTTTTATTTTTTTTGTCAGAAATATTTGTCAAACTTTGAGTTTTATTTTTTTTGTCAGAAATAATTGTTATTTTTTTGTGATACATATTTGTCACACTATGATTTTTATTTATATAGTCTGACAAATATGTATCACAAAAAAATAACAATTATTTCTGACAAAAAAAATAAAAATCAAAGTTTGACAAATATTTCTGACAAAAAAAATAAAACTCAAAGATTGACAAATATTTCTGACAAAAAAAAATAAAAATCAAAGTTTGACAAATATTTCTGACAAAAAAAATAAAAATCAAAGTTTGACAAATATTTCTGACAAAAAAAATAAAAATCAAAAAATAACAATTATGTTGTGATTTTTATTATAAATGTCATAATTGTTACGGTCCCTGATTATTTCGGTAAAATACCGGTATTCAAATACCGTTTCCCTTAATACCGGTATCATACCGGTACAATACCGTTATCATAACGGTATCAATACCTTTATTATACCGGTATCAATTGCAAATCAATACCGGTATCATACAAGTTTCAATACTGATATCATACCGGCATTATAATTAAATTTTGCAAAATTGTTAAAATTACATAATTTAACAACTTTGCTGCTAGTAGAAAATAGTATTTGAGCCTTGTCCATCCCTGCTTGATGTTCAACTAATGCAACTCTGTCTTAGTTGTTTACTTACATACCAAGGCGAATTTATAGCAGGTGACCTCAGAAAAACAGCTGATTATTTTGTTCACTTGTATAGATGATTGGATTGTCAATTCAAGCAAAAACAACAACAGGCAACTTTGACAATTCAATTATCTTTTAACAAAAACAAAGTACCTGTTGTTTTGACATATTGTATTTTTTTGTAGCTCTTTCATATATTTCGATTTTTTATAAGTTTTTGTTAGGTTTGATGTACTTAATTTTTATACCGGTATAAATACCGATATATTAGTTTTATACCGGTATACCGATACCGATATAATTTAAATACCGTTACCGATACCGATACCGAAATAAAAATAAAATTAATACCGATACCGTTACCGTTACCGATATCGTTATTCGTTTCGGTTGCCAACCTTGCTATTTATATGAAATTCTACGTTTCTTTTTTGGGAATGCTTTTATTTTCAATACATACTGGCAACACTTAAATGCAAAAAAAAGCTCTGCAACAGAGAGCACAACAAAAAACATAGAGAAAAATCGGTATAAAAGATTGTCTCAATTGAAGAGAGCACATGTTAGAGTTGCCAATATCCATAGTAATGTAAATATAACTAACAATTGTCCGGGTATTATCAAACAAAATGTGTAAATTGGTTATTTACAATGAGAATAATATATTAAAAACGATAAACATAAATTAATGAATGGGAAGTTCATATTTACGTTTGCATAAAGATTGTTTAACACATGTCCGATTTTAGGCGTAAGTGGATCACCTCGTCCACAAAGGTAACGGAATCAACTATAAAATCATTAATTAATTTTTAATGTTGATCATTTTCGGTAAGAAAAATAGATGTGTTCCCCCTATTAAACTTCCCTTGCAAGCAGAGGTTATTAATTATCTTGACAACCCTTGAAATTAGCACAACATTAGCCGGCATCAGATATGGGAAATTGAGATTACTTTCAATTTATTACTTTTTCTGCCGGCTAATTCTTATAATGAAGTTTCTATTGTTTCTTTATTCTATACAAAAGGCCCTGTGTTATTAATTATCCATTTACAAGGAATTTTTCACAAGTTTAAACATAATAATTTTTCGCTTAATCCAAAAGTTGTGAAATTGTTTTAATAACTTAATTTTCCCAGCCCCGGCCGGCATTTAAAAGCAACAATAACAACAACAAATCAACTGTAAATAGTTAAACGCCACCGAAAAGCGCCAGTCTACTCAGAAACTTTGTGCAATTTTGTCTCTTGATTTTAAAGCGCGGCAGAAAAGATACCGACTCGAGCCAACTGACTGGTTTCCTTTATTTTGTTTTTTTAATTTATTTTCTATATTGTTCTAAATTTACTATAGAATTTTGAGTTTGTGTTTTTCTAATTTCAAAGAAAATACGGTGTAACAACAAAATCCAACACAAAGAACTGAAAAACTTAGTGCAGTAAAATAACGAAAAATAAGGAAATTTTTAACCAAAAAAGTTTAATATACAAAGGAAAAAAAGTTGTTGTTTTAAACAAGTAGTTAGTTTTTGCTGCTGCTGGTTGCATTGTGAAAACAAAGAAATATCACCAAATTCCCTTAACTATAAAATCTATGACAAATTTGCGTAAACTAAAACAACAACAACTGTTTTACAAACAAATTAAAAAGAAATTAATCCACAACAATAAGAAACAACAAAAATGTAAATATTTTTTTAAAAGAAAATAAACCACAACAAAATACATAGTTCTACACATAAAAAGAAGTTTTAAGAAAATTTTAAAAAATACCACTGCCTTTATATTTTTTTTAAACACAAATTATTTATTTTAACTATAACAACAACAACAACAACACTTTAAGTGTATAAAGTATTAAACAAAAAGAAACACAAAATCTTTAGCTGCTTTTAATCCACAAAAACAGAAAAAATGGCTTTAACAAGACTGGCAAGGTGAGTAACAACAACAAAAGTAATTATGCACTTTGTAAATAGTTGTTGTCTATAATGACAACAACAAGGTTTTAGTTAATATAAAGAAGAAGATAAAACAAATATATATGTATGTGAGTTTGTATGTAAATGACACTGTCAATAAATACACTGTAAAAAATCTTAACTACGATATGAAAATTAGACAATTTTTATACATAATTTTAACAAACTATTAGTGTTTTGCTACAACATGTAATAAATTTTAACATTTATTTATATTCCAAACACTTGGTGGCTGCAATTTGCAAATAAATGATAGAACAAATATTAAAAATGTAACTTAGGTCTAGGCTTCTTTCTATATGTCGTTTGTTCCAATAATCGACTTTTTACGGAAAAAGGTCGATATCGATATTTTTGTCGGAAAAAAGTCGAACTAAAAAAGACTAAAATAGTCGATTTAAATAAAAACAAGTAAAAGAATTATATTCGGCTGTATCGAATCTTATATACCCTTCACAAAATTATACTTTAAAATAAAAATTTTATATATTTTTAGGTAAACAAAATTTTTTTCTTAAATAAGTGAAAAAAATTTTATGACAAAACCATTTTTCCAAATTTCTTTTTTAATTTAAAAAAAAAAAATTTTTTTTTGATTTATTTGTGAAAAACATATCTTAAAAGAAAATTTTTTTTTAGTAAAAAACAAGTAAAAGAACTATTCGGCTGTGCTGAATCTTATATATCCTTCAACAAATTATACTTTAAAATAAAAATTTTAAATATTTTTAGGAAAATAAAATTAATTGAGTTTTAATCTTTTTCCAATTTTTCTTTTTTAATTTTTTTTAAAAAAATTGTTTTTGTAAATTTATTTGGGAAAAAAAAATTCGGGTTAAAAATATTTTTCCGGATTTTGACCCATTGTAGGTCCAACTTACTATAGCCTTATATACATCATTGTAATGGACTTTGAATATCATTAGATATCCATATTGTCTATCTTAATGACTTAGTAATCATATATACATAGATAAAAAATAGGCCAAAAATGGAGGTTTTCCCGGTTTTTCCTTATATCTCAGCCAGTTGTTGGCCGATTTTCTCGATTTTAAATAGCAACCGATCCGGTAGAATTCCCGTTATATTGCTGTATCAATCGAAAATAGTTGAAAAAAGTCGAAAAATCTACTCTTCATAAATTACCAAAAGTCGCTAAGTCGACTATTCAAAAATTAGAAAAAAGTCGAAAGTTGGAAACTATGGAACACACTTCATTTAAAAAAAACTATATACTTCATTCAAAAATAAAGAATAATAACAAGAAAATAGTCGATTTAAATAAAAAAAAAGTCGAAGAGTCGACTTTTCAAAATTTTAAAAAAGTCGAAAAGTCGACTTTGTGTTTCAACTATAAAACCCTTATTGCCAACACCATATGTTCACGTGTGGATCACAGAAACATTTATATGGACATAAAAGTTAGGTTAGGTTTCATGGACAGTCAATCGTCCAGCAGCTCACTTGGGTCCTTTCAAAACTGATCCCATTGCGATACCCAATAGGTAAACAGGTATTATAATACGGTATTTATAATATAGGGTATTTATCCGAGGTGTACCAACCAGATTCTCTGATTAAGAAGATGTGGATTCGTCTTAGATTCATCCTTGATAGCTTATCTAAACAGGATAGGAATGGGATTTCGAGGATACGTTCTCTCAAGTTTATCAGAACCGATCATTAGCAGAATAGGTGGCACACAGTATCCTCCTCTTCTTCATTATGACAGCTTCCCAGTCTTGTAGCATGTGTTCCAATTATACTGTGTCCTGTAATAAAGGAAATATTTAGCCTTATTTGCAAACAACGACGGAATTCCTTAAGTAGATTCGTCCTGCCGGCCTCATAAACGGGGCAAGTCGACCTCATTATAGCACAGGATGATTCATTGCTATAATGAGGACAATTTGGCCCTGTAGGGAAATATAAAGTTGGAAATGAATTTCCGTTATTCTAATAACGTTATTATGTACGTTAAGAACGCGTGGAGACGTGGGTTATCTATGGCTTAAATCGATCTCTCTAAATCAGCACAGATTTTTCTAATATTTTTTAACATTATTAGCATTTCTCACATTGATAAGAGTGATGATTTTTGAGTGAACTCTAATATTTTAGAAGTTCCAGGGCTTTGGAAATCCCATTTTCCGGAAAACTTTGCAGCAAGAGGCAGGTTATTAATCTTTCAGAATGCAAAAATGTATGAATTAAAAAATATTGTTATCATGTGGATACATAAAATTATAAATTATTAATATTTTACCACAAAAAGAGCATTTTTATTTTGTGTCCTCATTTTAAAATAATCCAACATTAATTTATGTGATTTTCTTTCAAGTGGGTTAATGTTGTTTGTTTTGTTAATGTTAAAATAAAGTTGAATTAATCTTATATAATCGATTTCCAACTCAATTTTTATAAAAAAGTATTGAGTGCAGTAAACCAGTAATCAAAGTTTTTTTTTGCGATAACTCGTTTATTTGTTAAAAACTCGTTTGTCATATTAACCCGCCAATGGTGACGTAAATTTGACTTTCATCAATGGTGACGCCGGTCTCAAGCACTAATAGTTCACTTTTTTTTAAAATTGATGCTCTTTGATAATAAAACAAAGATATTTAAACAATTTATCTCTTTTACTTCAATATTAAAATTAACAAAATTTGTTTAAAACAATAACGGACAATAAAGTTATTCAATGTTTTTAACACACCCGGTCTCACAGACATATAGGTCCCAATTGGCGGGTTAAATGGTAACTATTTAATCCCATATTAACTTAAATATTTAATATTTTTTTATTGATTTTACCACTTTTAAAGTTGTTTAAAAACCAAAATTCTTGGAATATATATAAAATAAATGTTTACTCATTTTCCGCATTTTAAAATAGTTTTAAAATTTAAATATAAATCTACAATACCTTAACAAAGTTTACACTCTATTTATTAAATAAAACTTGTTTAAATCATTATTTATGTATGCTTTAATATAAATTTTGTAAAAATTGTTAAAAAAAAAAAAATTAATACATTTTCTAATGAAAAAAACATAACCTGTCTTTTGCCCCAGCCAGCCCCAATGCTCTGTTGTTTACATATGTTTGTTTTTTTATTATTTGTTTTTATTGTTGTTCCTTATGCACACACTCAACTTTCGCTCTCTGTCTGTTTATTTACATTATCTATTACAACAACAAATACGAACTAAGTACTCTAAGTAACAGCAAATCGTAAAAATAATGACAAAACGAAAACAAAGCAAAAAACAACAACAATAACAATAATAACAATAATAAAAACCAATAACATTTGATGTCATTGTACTTTTACTGCAAGTAGATGCGAATGAGACTAAATTGTTTGTTTATTTATAGTATTTATTTATTTTATTGTTTTTGCGTAAACAAAACTTAAAATATAAATTAAAACGCACAAGTTTCTTTTAATATTTAGTTTTTTAATTAAAATTTGCAAAATATATACTATACTACAAGTATGATATGTACCTTTAAAAGACCTGTTGCTATTTAGTACACATATTTTGGATATTAATTAAATTTATAAATAATTTATGTTTAACAATGATTTAAATTGTAGCGAAAGTGTGTAAACCAAACTCAATTAAATAAATTATACATAATATTTAACTAAAACTCTAAAAATATATTAAAAACAAATGGAAAATATAGAGAGGGTTTAATTAAAAATTACAGGCAATAAGACGGGCCAATACTGATTATGTGGAACTGGATTTATATCAAGTGTTGGCTACCGATACGAAACGTTTAAAAGATAATGGTAATGCTAATTAGGATTATTTCAGTAATGGTATTTCAGCGGTAACGGTATTTGTAGTTATTACGTTAACGGTAGCTTAGCGGCAATGGTTTTTTTAACAATAATGTCAATTTTATATTGAATTATAAGTTTTAATTAAAATATACAAACATTAAAAACCAGTTGACAAAAGTGGTATTTTTTTATATTTTAAATTTTGTTGATTTCTATAAACTCAAATATGGAAATAAAAAATTTGTATTTTCATAATTGAAATTATTTATAGAATAGCATTAGCGGTATTTAAAGTAAACGGTATTTACGATTATATCGGTAGCGGTATTTCAGCGATAACGTTAATTGCAGTTATTTCGGTAACGGTAGCCAATCTTGATTTATATGTATGAATGCATGTCAATATTGATAAATATGTGAATGAGGTTCTATATCGGTAACGGTATTTTAGCGTTAACGGTAATTGCAGTTATTTCGGTAACGGTAGCTTAGCGTTCACGTTAACGTTAGCCAAGTATTTTAGCGTTAACGGTAATTTCAGTTATTTCGGTAACGGTAGTTTAACGGTAACGTTAGCCATCCCTGATTTGTATGTATGAATGCATGTCAATATTGATAAATATGTGAATGAAGGTCTGTATTGGTAACGGTAATTTAGCGTTAACGGTAATTTCAGTTATTTCGGTAACGGTAGTTTAACGGTAACGTTAGCCAACCTTGATTTATATGTATGAATGCACGTCAATATTGATAAATAAGTGAATGTAGTTCTAAGACTTTAAATTACTTTTTTTGATTGAAAACATAAAATGTAATAACTTCAACTGATTTCAAACCTTTACCGTTTCATTTTTCACATAATCCAAATAATTTCTCTAACGCCCTCGTTTTTCAGCTTTATGAAGAAGCCTAATTAAAAAAAATATTTCAAGTATTTGTTTTTATCAACAATTACCCACTACTTGGTGTATAATTAGAAGAAAACAGTTTATTTTTAGCTTTACAAATAATTGTTTAAATATTTAGTTTAATTAAGAGAAGTTTGATAAGACTAGGTCATGGGATTTGTCAAGAAAATAACAAAAACAAAAAAAAAATCATGTGAATTCTAAAAATATTTTAATCCTTTAACATATTCAAATATATAATGTAATTAGATAAATTTTATAGATCTAGTTTTCCAAATAAAACTTTGGTAACATTTATTAAACACTTTTATAGAGACTTAAGGATAAGATTTTTATGTTAATCATAAACGAATTAATGTAGATTTTATTACAAATATAAATTTAGATGGGATTATACTTAAGTATAGAAACGCATTAAAAACTAGTGACGTTATCCAGATAGTAAACTATGATAATGAAGATTTTGTGTACCGAATTCTATATCTTAACAATGGTGAGTTAATTAGGTGATATTTACAATAGATCTTGAACATAAAAGAATGACGATAAGCACCGTGTCGGGGTACCAAAGTCTAAATTTCTTTTCAATGTATTTTTTGAATTATTACATAATAAAATTAACTTATGCCAGAAGAATAAATAATGAGAACAAGAAAATTTTAAACTACTGCACAGTGGTTTAGAAAATTAAATTTTGGGAAGCCGCCTTTCTTAAAAAGTTTTTTCCCAAAAATTTTTTTTTACTGAAAACCGTTTTCCACTAAAAACCCTATTTTCAATAAATTTTTTTTAATTAAACGATCCTGATGCCACTATACAGGACATCATACAGTAAACATCGTTTTTCACTAAAAATTTTTTATTTTTATAAAATCCGTTTCATAAAAAAAATGTTTCACTAAAAACCGGTTTCAAACCGTTTTCTTAAAACCCATTTAACAAACCGTTTTCATTAAAAAAGTTTTTATGTAAAAACTGTTTTCATTAAAAAACGTTTTTTACTGATCAATAGCTTTTCAATAAAAAAACGTTTTTTTTTTTTCACTAAAAACCGTTTTCTCTAAAAAAAAGTTTTCAATAAAACGTGCTTTTTGCAACACGTTTTTACCTTAAAACCAGTTTTCCACCAAGAAAAGTTTTTCACTAAAAAAACGTTTCCCGCTAAAGAAACGTTATTTTCTAAACAAAAAAGTTTTTACTGAAAACAGTTTTCCATTAAAAACTGCTTAAATAAAAACCGTTTTTAACAAACCATTTTCATTAAAAATATGTTTTTACTTAAAAACCGGGTTTCACTAATAAACAGCCATTTTCTCAAAGAAAAAAACGATTCCACTAAAGAAACGTTTTTCCTAAAAAAAGTTTTTCACTAAAAACTAAATACTATTTTATAAACCCGTTTTCACTAAAAACCATTTTCAATAAAAAATGTTTCCAACTAAAAATCGTTTTATTAAAAACCGTTTTCGTTAAAAAAAGTTTTTAACAAACCGTTTTCATTTTAAAACCTTTTATCAATAATAAACAGCTTTTCACTAAAAAACTTTTTTTTAATAGAAACCCGTTTCTTAACTAAAACCGTTTTGTCTAAAAAAAAAAACGTTTTCCACCAAAGCAACGTTTTTCACTAAAAAACTGTTTAAATGAACTCCTGACGCCAACATTTTTGAGGACATTTTTTTTATATATATAAACGTTTCCCGCAAAATAAACTTTGTTTTCAAAAAAAAAATTTACTGAAAACTGTTTTCCACTAAAAACTGCTTAAATAAAAACCGTTTTTAACAAACCATTTTCATAAAAAATTTTTTTACTTAAAAACCGGTTTCACTAATAAACAGCTTTTCACTAAAAACCGTTTTCTCTAAAAAAAACGTTTTTCATACAGAAACTACAGAAACGTTTTTCATAAAAAAAAGTTTTTCATTAAAAACACAAGTTTTTACTGATAACGGTTTTCCACATGAAACCCCGATTTTCACTAAAAATTATTTTATAAACCCCGTTTTATTAAAAACCGTGTTCGTTAAAAAAAAGTTTTTGACAAATTGTTTTCATTTAAAAACCTTTTATCACTAATAAACAGCTTTTCATTAAAAAGCTTATTTTTTTAAATAGAAATCCGTTTCTTAACTAAAAACCGGGTTTCACTAATAAACAGCTTTTCACTAAAAACCGTTTTCTCTAAAAAAAACGTTTTTCATACAGAAACTACAGAAACGTTTTTCATAAAAAAAAAGTTTTTCATTAAAAACACAGTTTTTTTACTGATAACGGTTTTCCACATGAAACCCCGATTTTCACTAAAAATTATTTTATAAACCCCGTTTTATTAAAAACCGTGTTCGTTAAAAAAAAGTTTTTGACAAACCGTTTTCATTTTAAAACGTTTTATCACTAATAAACAGCTTTTCATTAAAAAACCTTTTATTTTTTTAAATAGAAATCCGTTTCTTAACTAAAAACTTTTTTTTTAAACGTATTCCACCATAGCAACGTTTATCTGAAAAACTTTTTCTCCAAAAAAAAAAAAAAAAAAAAGATTTTTACTACAATTTTCACTAAAAACTGCTTAAATGAACGATACTGATGCCACCGTTTTTGAGGACATCATCGTTTTTCACTAAAAATTTTTTATTTTTATAAAATACGTTTCACTATAACAAATTTATTCATAAACCCGTTTACATTAAAATACGTTTTTAACTAAAACCCGTTTTCTTTAAAAAAAAAAAACAAAAACGTTTTCCACTAAAGAAACGATTTTCCTAAAAAAACGTTTTTCTCTAAAAACTGTTTAAATGAAGTCATAATGGCACCATTTCTGAGGACAACATACAATAAACATCGTATTCACAACGTTTCATAAAAAAATGTTTGACTAAAATCCGTTTTTAACAAACCATTTTACAACCCGATTTTAACTAAAAACCAGTTTTCCACTAAAAAACGTATTTCACTAAAAACAAAACGTTTCCCGCTAAAGAAACTTTTTTATTTTTCTATAAAAGAAAGTTTTTTACTGAAAACCGTTTTCCACTGCTTAAATAAAAACCGTTTTTAACAAACCATTTTCATTAAAATACGTATTTACTTAAAAACCGGGTTTTACTAATAAACAAATATTCACAAAAAACCGTTTTCTCTCTAAAAAAAAAAAAAAACGTTTTTCCTAAAAAGAAACGTTTTTCCTTAAAAGAAACGTTTTTCACTAAAAACTAAGTTTTTTACGGATAACCGTTTTCCACTAAAACCCCGATTTTCACTCTTTTCATTAAAAACCGTTTCTGATCCCTTTTTCACAAATAAACCGGGGATTTCACTGAAAATCCGATTTTTTAGATAAAATCCCGTTTTAAACGTTTTTAAACTGAAAATACCATTCAACACAAAGGAATATAGATTTCTATTTCATACTTTGTTAAACTATTCCTAAACATTTATCATTAATTTAAAGACTACTCCTACTTTTATTGGGATTATTTTCCTTTGATTTCAAAAGCTGTCTAAAAATAACTCTGGCTTAAGTTATTCCCGGACACTTTCATCATAATCATAAACTATAATGGCAACAGCAACAACAAATACATACCATAACTCAACTCGCCACAACTGATAAAGAAACTTCAATTAATAATAATTGAATGCAGCAAAACCCAGCAGCAGCAGCCGAAACCGTATGCAATGAAAAATAAAAATAAATGTTATACTTAATAATAATAATATAAAAATATGTGTATAAATAAATATAAATAATAAAACGGGAAAAACAACTTTAACAAAGTTTTACTTACACAGACCAGATAACAATATGAATTGAACAAGACGAAAAGGGAAAAACATAATAGCGAAATGTCTGTAAATTATGTATGAAAAATACACTAGATTATGTTGAATATTAATAAATCTTAAAATAGAAAAAATTGTGCGTGCAATTTATGAAAGCAGATAATAAATTAAGGATTTAATTAAATAAGAATTTCATTTAAACTAGGTTTAATGAACTGTTTAGTTAAACATACAATTCATTTAGCTTAGCTTAAAAGGCCTGGTTTAACTAACTAGTTTAAATATAAGTTTAACTACAAAACCTGGCAAAATTAACACACTTTTCTTAAATTTATTTTAAGAGTAAAAGTCTCAATGGAAGATTTACACTTTATTTCAAATATTTGTTACTTTAGTTTCTTTTTATAGTAACAATTTATTAAAACTATTAACACCTTGAAACTTTTTTACATAATTATAATAAAAGAGGCTAAAATAAACTTAAATACCTTAACTATTACTATTTGTTTATAATTACTATTTGATTTAAAAAAAAAAAAAAAATGTGCTAATTAAACAAACAAAAAAATTTGTTTAATTTATATGAATCACATGCAAAATGAAAAATAACTCACAATTTCCAAATTCAAAATCTATTTATCAAAGATAAGGTGAGGTGTTAATGAAATGTGAAATAATTTGGAAAAAAAAAAATTAAATTATAACTGAATTGATTGATTTGAACCAATATGTTAAATGTATATTGTATCCATAATTGTGAGTATGTTAGAAATAATTATGGTAAAATTAAATAATTATTAAGATTAATTTGCTTTATTTTAAAAGGTAAATTTAGGCAAATGATAATAAAGAGTCATATGATTTAAAAAAAAAAAAAACAGAGAAAGAGAGCTAAAAAGTGCTGGAGTAAACAACTATTATAGTGGTAAGGAAACTTTTACAGCACTAGTTATGTAACTAGTTCACGACTAGTTCTAGTTTTAACACTAAATATGAAAGGGACCAGCTAATTTAGCCTTAGTCTAGTCACTGCTGTTTCTACAAAAAATCTTGTCTATAACTGTAGTTTATATAGAAAATATTGTGTAGAACATTATATTTTCTATAGAAATCATATGAATAACAATATTATCTGTATAAAAAAACTGTCTATACAAAAAACTTTTCTATAGGTATCTCTTATACAGAAATTTTTCTTTAGAAAAACTGAAAACATTTTCTTTATCAAAAATCGTATAAACAATTTTTTCTAAAGAAAAACTGTTATACACAAATGTTTCTATAAAAAAACAGTTATACCAACATTTTACTATAGAAAAAATTTTTATATAGAAACGTTTCTATAGAAAAACTGTTACACAGAAATGTTTCTATAGACAAAACTGTTATACTGATAATTTTCTTTAGAAAAAAATGTTTATACACAAATGTTTCTATTGAAAAAACTGTTATACACAAATGAAAATACTGTCATACAGAAATGTTTCTAAACTGTTATACTGCTATTTTTCTATAGAAAACAAAAGTTTATACACAAATGCTTCTATAGAAAAAACAGTTAAATAGGAAATAATAGAAAAAAACTGTTATACACAAATTTTTCAATAGAAAAAAACGTTTACGCACAAATTTTTCTATAGAAGAAAGTGTTCTACTGAAATATTTCTATAGAAAAAACTGTTATACTGATATTTATCTATATAAAAAAACGGTTATACACAGTTTCCATAGAAAATTCATAGAAAAACTTTTATACACAAATGTTTCTATAGAAAAAACTGTTATACACAAATTTTCCAATAGAAAAAAACTGTTATACACAGATTTTTCAATAGAAAATACTTTTATGCACAAATTTTTTTATAGAAAAAACTGTCATACTGAAATATTTCTATAGAAAAAACTGTTATACTCAAATTTTTCCATGGAAAAAACTGTTATACTCCAATTTTTCTATAGAAAAAACTGTTATACACAAATATTTTTATTGGAAAAACTGTTATACACCAATTTTTCTATAGAAAAACTGTTATACGCAAATTTTTATACCCAAATGTTTCTCTAGAAATAACTGTTATACCCAAATTGTTCTTTAGAAATAACTGTTATACACTAATTTTTCTATAGAATAAACTGTTATACGCTAAATTTTCCATAGAAAAAACTTTTATACACAAAATTTTCCATAGAAAAAACTGTTATACTGATATTTTTCTGTAGAAAAAAACTGTTGTGCTGCTATTTATATAGAAAAAACTGTTATACTGATATTTATCTATGGACAAAACTGTTATACACATATTTGTCTATAGAAAAAACTGTTATACACATATTTTTCTATAGAAAAAAACTGTTATACACTAATTTTTCTATAGAAAAAATTGTTATACACAATTTTTTCAATAGAAAAACTATTTTTACACAAGTATTGCTATAGATTTTTTATTGAAAATACTGCTGTAACCCAGATTTTCTACAGAAAATACTGTTATACACATAATACAACCATATATTAATCTTGTTTGAGAACCTCTGTTCGTTTTCCTGTACATTATTGCTAATTTTAAATGTATTTCTTAATCAAACTCACATGATTTCTTTCCTTTTTTTTGGTATAGTTACATTATTTTCTCATTCTTCTTAATAAACAATAAATGAAATAAAAATATTGTTGAATCAAGCCAATAAAAATAAACCGGTTGGGTTTATTTTTAGTAATGGTAAAATTAAATTTACGATTATACAATTTAATGTTTATTATTTTAAATACTTGATTAAAAACAATGAAATCTATTTGATTTGAAATTCAATAAAAAACAGTTATCAAAAGATTGGTAGACATGAATGAAATTATAATACATAAATTACGCGATAATGAAATCAAAGTAATATTTATAGTCGTATAAGAATTGTGCTATATATTTTCCAAAAAAAAAAAAAAAAGTTAAAGTTTGTTTAATTTCTTTTCAAAATTGTATTGCTTTGTTTTTTTTTAACAAATTTCTTATAAGCACATCCATTTGAATTTCCTGTATAAATCTGAACAAATAAAAATGCCATAATTATTTATCTACCATAATTCACTTAGCTATGTAACCAAACTTCTTTTCGCTTAAACATTTTTTTTAAAATTCACAACAAATATTTTTGTTTATTAACTGTTTATACTTACTACGCCATATTTAATGAAAACAATTACTTTGTTTATGTTTTTAGTGTTTAAGAAGAGATACACGTCATTTGAAGATTGTTTGAGTTTGTGTTTGAAAATTAAAATGCGTCATGGTTTTTATCAAACAATTATAAAAGGAAATCTAATTTTAATTAAGATTATTGATAAATATCATTTATTGGCAAATAAATACTACAAAAATATCTTTTGTTTATAAGCAATTGTTAGATTTAAGTGTAAGTAAATTGTTTAAAATTCAATTCAAATCTATAATTGAATTTTTTTTTTAAATAATTTTGCAGTAAATAAATTAGTATATATTTGTTGTATGATGTACAATAGATTTGGGATGCATTTAAGTTTGTTAAGAAGTTTAACAAGAAAAAACTGTTATACAGAAATTTTTCTATAGAAAAAACTGTTATACTTATATTTTTCTGTAGAAAAAACGGTTATACTGAAATTTTTCTATAGAAAAAACTGTTATACTGATATTTTTCTGTAGAAAAAAACTATTGTACTGATATTTATCTATGGAAAAAACTGTTATACTGATATTTGTCTATAGAAAAAACTGTTATACACAAATGTTTCTATAGAAAACCCTGTTATACTATATTGAAATTTTTCTGTAGAAAAACTGTTGTACTGTAATTTTTTTATAGAAAAACTGTTATACTGATATTTTTCTATAAAAAAAATTGTTATACTGAAATTTTCTATAGAAAAAAACTGTTATACAAAAATTTTTCTTAGAAAAAACTTTTATACTAATATTTGTCTATGGAAAAAACTATTGTTCTGATATTTTCCTACAGAAAAAACTGTTATACTGATAATTTTCTATGGAAAAAACTGTTATACTGATAGTTTTCTATAAAAAAAAACTGTTATACAATAAATTTTCTATAGAAAAACCTGTTATACTGATAGTTTTCTATAGAAAAAACTGTTATACTATAATTTTTCTGTAGAAAAAACTGTTATACTATAATTTTTCTATAGAAAAAAACTGTTATACTGAAATTTTTCTATAGAAAAAACTGTTATACCATAATTTTGCTATAGAAAAAACTATTATACTATAATTTTTCTATAGAAAAAACTGTTATACTGATATTTTTCTATAGAAAAAACTATTATACTAAAATTTTTCTATAAAATAAACCGTTATACTGAAATTTTTCTATAGAAAAAACTGTTATACTGATATTTGTCTATAGAAAAAACTGTTATACACAAATGTTTCTATAGAAAATACTGTTATACTGATATTTTTCTATAGATAAAGCTGTTATACACAAATTGTTCCATAGAAAAAGCTTTTTTACTGAAATTTTTCTATAGAAAAAACTGTTATACTGATATTATTTTCAAAAAAAAACCGTTATACTGGAATTTTTCTATAGAAGAACTGTTATACTGATATATGTCTATTGGAAATCCTGTTATATTGATATTTGTCTATTGAAAAATCTGTTATACTGATATTTTTCTATGGGCAAAACTGTTATACTGATATTTGTATACTGAAAAAACTATTATACTGCAATTTTTCTGTAGAAAAAACGCTTATACACAAATTCTTCCATAGGAAAAACTTTTATACACTAATTATTTCATAGAAAAAACTGTTTTACTGATATTTTTCAAAAAAAAAAAAAACTGTTATACTGATATTTTTCTATAGAAGAAACTGTTATACGCAAATTCTTCCATAGAAAAAACTTTTATACACAAATTATTTCATAGAAAAAACTGTTATACTGATATTTTTCCAAAAAAAAAACTGTTATACTGATATTTTTCTATAGAAGAAACTGTTATACACATATTCTTCCATAGAAGAAACTTTATAAGCAAATTGTTACATAGAAAAAACTCATTTCTATAGAAAAAACTATTATACTATAATTTTTCTATATGAATAACTGTAATACTCAAAATTGCCCATATAAATATTCTAAGCCTGTAAAGAATCTAACGTTCGCCTTGTGATGAATTCCCTCCATAATAACTAATTGTATTTGTTTAATATTTTAGTAGAGTATTTAAACAACATTTGTGCCAATTATAGCCACTTTGAGTTGTTTATGCTTATGTTCATTGTACTATTTCAAGCTGTTGATTTTTTTTTTATTTTATTTTCTGTTGTTTTTATTATTTCTCTATTCTTTCGACTCAATATCAACAAATTAATATTCCATATTGTTTTGTATGTCTATTTAGTACTTACTATCAGTTAAAATGACATAAAAAAAATTTTATATATTTCCATTTGTGTGTCTTGTGTGCTTCAGTTTGCCTCCTCACAGGGAGGGTTCTTTAAATACGGATAAAACTGACGAAAACTGCTTTAAAGCGGTTAATTGGAAACAAATATATATATGGGTACTGATCTATGGAAAAAGTAGGAAATAAAATGAAATAAAACAAAACGCAACAGAAAAAATAGCAAACGGCAAATAATAATTAAAAATATTTCAAAGAAAATGTATATAGTTTTGTTGGACTTTTACGAGACACAGTGGGAATTGAGTGCAAATGCAAATTTTACTGTTAAGTTTAGGTTAATTTTTTTGAAATTTTTAACTAATAGCTTAACTTGAGTTATAGTTGAAAACAAACAATTAATATAATACCGACCGTGATTAAATTTAACACAAGCTAGTGGTAGCGAAAACAGTGTAAAATATTTTAGCGCAAATTTTAAATTTTAAAGACCTATGATTAGTGGTAACTACAGGTTAAGCTTTTAGTATTGTTGGGTGTTTCAAATTCTTGAAAGTTCAAGTACTGCTCTGTAATTTTCTTTTCAGAATATTTTATATTTATTAATTATAATTTATTTTTAAAATCGCTCCCACTGTGCGGCGAACATATTTTTCCATAGAAAAAAGGCTAACAAGAAATAATAAACATTTCATCAATAAATATGGCAGATAGAAAGATGGCTTTTCTTCTTGAAATTACAATAATTTTGAGCACGATAAACACACTTAGAAACAACTGTTATACACAAGAATTTCTATGTGTATAAAAAATCGTGTATATAACAAATTTCTATAGAAAATCTTGTGAACAACACAATTTTCTATAGAAAATCTATAGAAATAATGCTTAACAAGAATATATCTATAAAAAAAAACGGTAACAAAGAAAATTTTTATAAAAATATTGTTATACATAAATTTTTATAGAAAAAACTGTTATACAGATTTTTTTCTATAGGAAAACTGTTATACTGAAATTTTTCTGTAGAAAAAACATATGTTATACACAGAAAATTCTGTTATAAGCATGTTTTTCTGTTGGAAAAACTTTAATACACACACTTTTTATAGAAAAATACACAAATTTTTGCTGTAGAAAAAACTGTTATACAAAAATTTTTCTGTAGAATAAACTGTTATACAAACATTTTTCTATAGAAAAAACTGTTATACACAAATTTTTCTATAGAAAAACTGTTATACATAAATTTTTCTATAGAAAAAACTGTTATACGCAAATTTTTCATTAGAAAAAACTGTTATACAAAATGTTTTCTATAAAAAAAACTGTTATACACAAATTTTTCTATAGAAAAAACTGTTATACGGAAATTTATCTATAGAAAAACTGTTATACAAAATGTTTACACACTGTTACACAAATTTTTCTATAGAAAAAACTGTTATACATAAATGTTTTCTATAGAAAAAACCATTATACAAACATTTTTCTATAGAAAAAACTGTTATACACAAATTTTTCTATAGTAAAAACTCTAATTCACAATTTTTTCTATAGAAAAAACTGTTATACACAAATTTTCTATAGAAAAACTGTTATACGCAAATTTTCCTTTATAAAAAATAGTTATACAAAATTTTTTTAATATAAAACACTGTTATACAAAAATTTTTTATAGAAAAAACTGTTATGCACACAATATTATATACAAATGTTATATATAAACTGTTATACACAAATTTTTCTATAGAAAAAACTGTTATACTAACTTTTTTTATAGAGAAACTGTTATACACAAATTTTTCTATAAAAACTAAAACAATTATTGTTCTCTTGATGGAGAATCATATTTGGCAAATTAGCTATGAAGCCTTGATCTCTTTTGAGTTACTGGAACTAGCATTGCGAGCGGGTTCAGATGACCAAAGGGATGTTTTGATTTCATATGTATCATGAAATCATATGTATCATGCCCTCTGTATGAGATCTATACTGGTATTACTTGTTGTTCCCCATAATTGGATTCTGTATGTAGAAATTGATTTTAAAACTGTCTTATACAGGATGACTTCGCTGTTGAGGGTTAATTTCGATTGATGTTGGATAAGCCAGTGTAAATTAGAAGCTTTTAGTTCCATGTGGAGCCGCTTGACTTCTATTTATGCGCCGGCGCCAAGTAAGGCACATATCTAAGTGAATACCAAGGTATGTAACGTGATCAGACTGTCGGATGTTCACACTGTTTAGTGTCACCTTAGTGGACAACTTCCTCCTCTAAATGAAAACGTTATGTGCTTACTTTTGATTTCACTTACTTGTATTCTCCAATTTTTTAACCACGTCTTAGATATTTATCTAGGTTTCTAGATGCTACATTTGAGTCCACATCAGAACTAAGAATTCCAGTGGCATCTGCAAAGGTGGAAATGTTTAATTTTTCGGACACGGGCGAATAAAATTCGAAAATTCGAACTTATATTCGAAATTTTTTGGAAATTGCTAAAATAATCTCTAAATGATGAGGATTGTATAAACAAATTTCAGTAGTTTAATTTAAAGTCAATTTCTTTCATTTTATAATTTCGAACTTAAAATTTAAAAAAAAATCCAAATATTTCGTAAATTAATAAAAATAAAACATATTTAAAACAAGCTTTTATTATTTATGCTCTAAAAAATTTAAAATAAACTTTAAATTAATGGAAACTATTGTATTTATTATATATAAAAGCATGTCGCGTCAAGCCCATCGTCAAGAAAATATAGCGTTACTACGTTACTACCTTACTTTGTATTATTTTAATAGTTTATTTGCCCGACTGTCTGAACAAACTCATGCTGATGTAACAGGTTGTTGGCAAATTTAACCAGAAATGTTTATTTATATATTGAGAAATTTAAATAATTTTCATATTAATCAATTAAATATTGTAATACTGAAAACGCTAACTGGTTATACTTATTTACATATTCTAAAAATAGTTGTTATTAGGGGGAAAATAAAACGATAAAACGAATTTTAAATACCCTTCAAATGCAATTTACTAAAGCTGTGTGGCATCTTTGTCAGCCATTTTCTTTAAGAAAAATATTTGACATAAAGCAATGATGACAGATTTTTTTTTTTTAGAAAATACTGTTATTTACATATTTTTTAAGAGGAATTACTGTTATACATCATAATTTCTAGATGTAAAAAATACTAAAAATCGCTTAAAATTATATATCACTTCTAAAGTACATATTTAAAATAATATCTTAAAATCACCCTTTTCTGATGCCAGACACTTGCAATTATCTAAAATATACTATAAATTTACTGAATATAAAATAATTTCTCACACATTTGTCTTTGTCTCCAAGTATGTGTTTGTCTGTTACAGGTTGTAGAAATTATTTAATTATTCTATAAACTAGTTTTCCTATAAAACAGACTCGTTTTAAATACACCTAGTACATACGTCAAATATTCCGCAGAAGACAGTAAAGTAACAATTTATTTTGTTTTTGTTTAAGTTCATTGATTTTTTTTCCCTTCCTCCTACACTTACACACTCTCTCATATTTCTCATTCAAATCTTTAATTAATTAAATTATTTCCGTTAAGGAAGTTTAAGAGAAGTGCAGCGTATGTATCAACATATATAAATTGTTCATACACTTTTTAGCATAATAATTCTTTTATTTCGAAATTGCAGTAAATAATCATTTAAGCACAACAGGGGCGTGTAGCAAATTACAAATATTTAGTAAAGTTGTTGTCAATGGGTATAACACAACCGTTACCGATATAATCCACATTATCGTTACCGTTACCTTTTACTGTTTCGAATCGGTAGCCAACCTTGCAATTTTCTATAGAAAATCTTGTTTATAACAAAAATTTTCTATAGAAAATCTTGTTTATAACAAAATCTTGTAAACATATACATATGTAGTTTCTTGTATTCAACAGTATTTTCTATAGATAATTGGTGTATTGCAATATTTTCCTCCTACAATATTGTCCTACAAATACGACTCTGTGATTAATGCACACAAACACACATACCTGCACATGTCATGTGTAAATGATTTTTCTTGGCTTTGGTCTCGTGTCATTACTGTTAGCTCAATATTTATTTGTTTTTCTTCTGTTGTTTTGTTGTTGTTGTTATTGTAGTTGTATAAAATGACAACTTCATTTTCATAAGTCTGTGATATGTTTGATACACATTCATTCATACAACAACAACCCACAAACAAACAAAAAAGAACTCAAAATAATAATAATAAAAAACCCACAAAATAAACAAACAAGTGCAAAATGAGTCCATTGACATTAAGCTTTTTGTAATTTCATTTATTGTGGTATGCATGTATGTACATTAGGGTGGCCCCAAAATTAAAGTTGCGGATGTTCCCGACTAAAATTAAAATTTGACTCATTCTAAGACTACGTTTTGAAACTTTTTCGTCCTGGGATCAATAGTTGGCGAGCTGGATCAAAGGATAAAAAGGTCCTTTTTTGAGGTTTTTTACATTTTCTCCATATTTCTTCCAAAGGAAGTATATGTAAATTTGGTACCATGTGAAAGGTCTTTGAGAGACGCATTCAATTGGTTATTAGAAATTTAAAAAAAAAGAAATTTTATTTAAAAATTTTAAAAATTTTCGACAAAATTTTAGTTTTTTTTAATTTGTTCATAGAATTTATTCAAATATATAGATGAAATTTCTTGATCATAAACATAATGTAATTTCACCGAAACGGTTTTTCTTGTTTTTTAAAATTCAGTCGAGTTCAATGTTTATTCAAATTTGTTTAAACCTAATTTCATCCCTATCTGACAATCTCTGTATACTCAATTCTTAGTATATGTAATGGGCATCAAAATAACTCAAATTTTATAAGCTTTCACCATTTCGGTGAAATTACATGATGTTTCTGATCAAGAAATTTCATATATTTATTTGAATAAATTCTATGAAAAAATTAAAAAAAAACTAAAATTTTGTCGAAAATTTTTAAAATTTTTGAATTTTAATTTTTTTTAAAGTTTCTAATAAGCTATTGAATGCGTCTTTTAAAGACCTTTTATATGATATCAAATTTACATATACTTCCTTTGGAAGAAATATGGAAAAATTTAAAAAACCTCAAAAAAGGACCTTTTTATCCTTTGATCCAGCTCGCCAAATATTGACTCCAGGACGAAAAAATTTCAAAGAGTAGTCTTAGAATGAATCAAATTTTCATTTTAGGCGGGAACATCGATACCTTATTTTTTCTCCATACAAACGGGGCCACCCTAATGTACATATGTTAGTATGTATGTGCGTAGGAGAGTAAGTCTGTGTTTAGCTGCATGCATGAATCAATATTAATAGTAGACAGTTGTGATTGGGGGCACGTCTAACAAATTCTCCATATACCTTTACAAAGCATATTGCAGGTAGTTAGTAGTTAATTATAATTTTTTTTTTTTATTTCTTAAGAATTGCAAAAACATTTTCTTATTCATAGAATGCTGACTTAAGTATAGGTTGTTAATGTGAATAACGTTACATTATTAGTTTTTAAAAAAACAGTGAAATCATTCCATAATGAATCATCTATATTCTCCATTAGTTTTATTAAGTAAAATTGTTGAATGTAACCATTAAAGTGCGATTTCACTGTCTGAGATAAACTCGTGTAAATACTGGAAAAGGTGTAGCTGTTTTTTTTTTATTAATATTTATTTTTTGACTATAGCAACTATAAATATTTCTAATATACAAAAACAACAAATAACTGATATCATCTATTATTAAATCATGGAAATTATCATGAAATTAATATGCTGTAATTATTTGCAATTTTTTATTTTATTAATTTATTAAGAAAGCATTTTTTTCAAACATCTGAAAGTTTTATACAATGTAAGCTTCATTAAAACCTTGTTGGCAAATTACGAAAATTTAGGGGGACTTACAAAAGGTGTATTAGGTAGGATACTGTGAGTTAAGTTATATCACCTGTATGTAACATATGTTATTTATAATGTATGGTATTCGTTAGACCCCATTTTATATTAGGCAATTAGTTGCGCAAGTCTTTTGCGCAATTTTTATGTTTGTATGTAGATGTTAGAGGTAAGGTCGGGTTAAGAAAAACAATTTTTGATTTGTTCTTTCGTTCTTATTTTTAAAAATGAAAACCAGACTTGCGCAACTAAATTGCCTAGTGTGAAAGAAGACTTACATGAGGCTTTTTAGAGTGCTAAATCTTGCAAATACAATTTTAGTGATTGTGAACGAACTTTTGTTTTTGTAAGTTTTGGAATAATAGCGTAGCATTGAACAAAAAAAATATTCAGCAAAAGCTGTACAATTTTGTATTCGCACTTATTCCTGAACACGCTAATGTTTGCAAAATCTCACTAAAATATATCAACATCATAACTTTGTTTTTTTTTTTATTTACTTTTTTGACTTTCTCACACTATTAATTTAAATTCGCCATATTGAAAGAAAGAGTGAGAGAGAGAGAGGAGGAAGTGATGCAAAAACCCCTAAAATATGGCAAAATATTAACATTGTTTTTTATTTCTTTGTTTATTTTCTTCTTTTACCTGCTCACGCTATTATTTTAATGGCGCCATTTTGAATGAGTGAATGACTGACTGATGAGGAAGTAATGTAAACTTCAGAAGTGACTTCGGAAGGGAGATTTTCAGTCTGGTATAGACAGTAATTTTTAAAAATATTTCCTTCGGAATTGTCTCCTTTATTAAAATTTCGAATTTAACTTTATTAAAAATATATACAATTCGAGTATAAATTAATACTTGCATTAAACACTCACCAATCAATTTCAAAATATTTACCTCATTGTTTATTATTTCCCAGAAAACAACAAAATCTCAATTAAATATTCATTCGCAATTAACAATTCCAACACGATTATGGGAGTACGTGATCATCAGCATTTGACCATGATTTCTGTTAGCCAAGTTTTTTTTTAAATCATTATAAAAAGATGTTCTTACTCTAGAATAATTCCTCATGATTTTAATGAATGAAAATTGATTTAAAATTAAAATGCCAAGGAAGCAGAAAAAAATTCAACGCAAAATTGTGGGAGAAATGTTACTAAACATGTTTTTTGTTGTTATTAAATTAATAATAATATACAAATGTACATACATATGTATTTAATATTTGCTAATCTTTGAAATGTGCCAAAAAATTTATATAAAAAGAAATAACCTGGAAATGCTTAAGTAAAATAAATAAACTTTTTTTTTGTTAATTCTTTGTTTATAGGAATTATTTACAAATACACATAAGTCTGTACGTATAAGTACTAGATAAACATTTTTATTTTAAATTCGTAAGGGGTATTTTATATGAAAAATAAAAAAAGAAATTAAACCCAAAGTTTGGCCAGGCATTTATTTTGTATTTTTATATTAAAATTGTTCAAATTAACTTGGTAAAAACTAAACAAAATTTCGAAAAATATAATTTTTTATACATACCTTCATTGATTCGTAAATTCTCGCATATAAAATACCTATATTTGTTTTAATCTGCATTATTGCATTAAAAACTCAACAATCCTGCCTTAAGTTAGAAAATATCGATAGAAAAATGCAACACTAATGGGCATATTAGGTTTTGGTCATAATTCAATGTTTATTTATTAGTTTTTTAATCAAAACTGCATAAAGTACTTATTTTGTTTATTTTATTTATTTGAGATTCCCATTTTATCACTAAACCCGTATTCTATAAATATTGAATATTGGTAACACTGTTTTTAGTACTTCTCTCTCTCACTCTATCTCAGGGATGGAAAACTGAGATGTTATAGCAGCAAAGAACGTAAATACCAAGGTTGGAAAATTAAATTATTTTTATTTATCAAAATAATAGTACTTTTTTAAAATTAATTATTTTCATACGTATTAGCATAGTCTTGCTTACACAAGATTTTATACGCATTTTTATTTTATAGCCTAATTTGCCACATATTAAATTACCAAGATATTTCCAAATATTCCGATTTATTCCAAAATTCTGTGACTTTCATATACAAAAATAAACTGTTTTTATGCAGTACTGCAAAGTTGTAACATTGAATTAGAATAGTACTAACAACAGTACTGAATTTTCCAACTCTGAGCTCTCTCGTTTTTCTCAGTTATTTAGTAGACCGCTAATGTGACAGCTGTTTGTTTTTGTTTCTCTTATACAAAAAGAAATAAATAATTTATTAATTTCTGTGAAAAAATCTAATAATAATTAAGCATGAATAAAGATTCCACTACTTTAATATTTAAAAATATACCCAAACAAATAGATGATCTAACAAGTCTACTTAATTCCCTTAAAATACCGGCCAAAGAAATAAAACCATTCGGACGCAAACGTGCTTTAATCACATACGAGCAACAGAATGAAGCAGAACAGGCACTGGAGACATTAAGAGAATTGGAATTTTCTGGTAAATATGCCAACATATCATTGTTCAGCAAAGACAAACCCAAAGAGAACAAGGAGGAAAGGTTAAAAGCTACAGTAAGAAAATGCCATAAAAGTGCCCAGACAACAATACAGGCAGCAGCAGGAATAGCTCAGTTAAACAACGATTTGACAAAGCAACAACTAAACAAGTACGTACAAAAGTTATATGCCATAGAGGGAGATTTGGGCTTTGAGCAGCCACCACCACCCTATTTAAAATATAGTTATCCTCCTATAAACAAGGATATCTTAGATAATATATGCATTTCATTGCTGAGTAATAAGCGTTTCTATACACAAGTCTTAAACCTAATGAATCGTATGAATTTGGAGCCACCATTTCATAAAAGAAATTATAAATTCAGCCAGCCCGGCGTACCTCAAGAAGCAGGAACCCAAACTGATGAAGTTGTAATACAGGATAAACCTTATTTAACAGAAGAAGTCAGCCAAATTGAAGAGGTTGTAGAAAGTGAATGGGAATCTTCAGAAGATGAAGTCACTAAATGTAAACCTCAAGTGCAAATAAAAAGAAAATTACCCACACAAGAGGAACAATACAAAAAGAAAGCCCGACAAATGTTGCAAAGCACACAAAAACTCAACAAAGAAACCCTGAAGAGGCCGTCTACAAGCTCAAGTTTGTCTATTAAGGAAATCTTTGAAACACCCGAACATGGTTTAGCAGCCACGGGAAAAATTGATTTACAATTAAAACGTCCGCCCAAACAAAAAAAAGCCAAAGAACCCCAAACATCTGTAGTAATGCTACCCTCAGATTTAAATACTTTAAAACTTGCTGAGGAAGAACTAGAAAAATTGCCTATGTTCAGGAATTATCAAACAGGAACAGCCAGCAATAAACTTTACATCAAAAACTTACATAAAGATGTTAGCTGTGAGGATTTGAAAGCAATTTACCAGCGCTTTGTTTTGAATGACAGAATTAAGCTGGATGTAAAAGTTATGCAACAGGGTCGTATGAAGGGTCAAGCCTTTGTTACTTTTCAAGGTTGCGAAATGGATGTAATACAGCCTTTAATAGCGAAAGCTTTAGAGCAAACAAATGGTTTTATGCTGCGCGATAAGCCCATGGTGGTGTGCTATGGCAAGCAATCTTAACAACAGGTTATTATGGCTTATTATAGAAATTAATCAGTAGTTTTTGTTTAGCAAGAAGATATTCTTATTTTTTTTTTTTATGAAAAAAGAAAAATATTAAAGAATTTTTTAAAAATTATTTTAAATATTTAAACAATTTTTACACAGTTTTACACAGTCGATTTGATCTACCAGCTTTGACAATCTTTAATACAAAAAATAACCGAATTATTGAAAAATAGTAAAGCTAGCCAGCCAACGAACTAACATTGAGTGTTGTCTAGAGCCTATGGCCTATGAGTTGTTTAACAACTTTAATAGTGTCCAAAAACGGTTTATTTTTGTATATGAAATCCATTAAAATGTGCATTTCCATACACTGGACGTAGTGAAGTAGAGTTGGCTGGACAGTTGAATATGTGGAGGGTGTCTGATCACATGCTGGACATAAATTGAGGACGGCACGGTCTATGCGGGACCAAAAGTCATTAAGCCCGGTGCTCCATCCTGATCTAAGCTGTGCCAGAACGACAGTTGTTTTACGCGGCAGAATGTTCTCGGCGTCTGCTATCGGTGGTGAGCGACCTGCATGTACGGGATTCGTACGGTAACCTGCTACCGCGGAATTAATGGCGTCTCTATAAATGTCGTTCAAATGAGCTGCGATCAAGTGAATACTGCACATACATCTGTATGCAATCCACACATTTACTGTATTTAGATGACTCCTCCGGTGACATCCCAGAAAGAACTGTGAACATGAACAAAATCTCCACTTCTGTTATAATAAAACTCCGATTTTTCTGAAAATAAACAGTGTTTAAACAAATCTTTAATTTTAACAAATAACCTTTCACATTTTTCATTTGCAACCACATACAATTATTCTGGATCTGAACTTACAAACATGATTGATACATCAATATATGGGATATAGTCCTGGTTTGGTTGAATATCCCACAAATGGCTGAAATATAAGCAAAAAACTGCGAGTACCTTAAAATTTTTACGAAAATTTATGTTTTTTACCAATTTTTTTTTAAACTTAAAAAAAGTTTTTTTTTTCTCAAAATGTGTTTTTTACAATTTTTTTTTCACAAAATTTTTTTTTCTAAAATTTTTTTTTTTAATTTTTTTCATTAAAATTTTTGTTCAATAAATTTTTTTCCAAAGTAATGAGTTAAAATACTAATAAAGGGTTTTCCAACAAGAGGTGTTATTTTTTGAATCTCCCGGTATTTCGGTAGCTGTCACTTTTAAAAGCTTTTATTCTTTGACAACAACGCATTGAAATTATTTAAATTCACTACAAAAATGGTGGAAATCTTGCAGTCACAGTTCGCACTAAAGCTAATTGGGTCGTCGTGAAGCACTTTGTCGGACCGCACCCGTGCACGTCGCTCAAGAACAACTGAGAATATTGCTGCTGTAGCCCAAAGTGTTGAAGAAAGCTCAGGTTTGTCCATTCCTCGTCGTTCATTGGAATTGGGCATTCCACAAACGTCATTACACCGTATTTAGCATAAAGACTTGGGTCTTTAGGCTAATTAAGTTCATCAACAACGTCGTTTCTTTGCTGATTGAGTCCTTGTTATTATCTCTCGAAGAGGTGATCACAATTGGCCACCAAGATCTTGTCATTTAACACCTTGCGACTTCTTCCTTTGGGGCCACGTGAAAGATACGGTCTACGCCAACAGCCCAGCGTCGATTCAAGACCTCAAAGATAGAATTCGTGAGGCTATCGAGGACATAGGGCAGCCACTTTGCGATTTGGTTATGGAAAATTTCATGAAAAGAATATGGTGCTGTAAGCGTGGTAGTGGTGGCCATTTGGCTGATGTTATTTTTCTTTATTAACTTCATACCTTCCTCTTTATTATGAAATAAACATCCGATCATTTATCTCAAAAAATTTCATTTTTCTTTGAATTCCAAAATAACATCTTGTGGGAAAACCCTGTATATTACACTCATTATTTTATCACGATGATGTCATTGTAGTACAAGTACTTACCAAATAGGGACTTACATAAGTAATCTATTACAAACTGTCTTCAAAACAAATATTCTTCATTTATTTTGTAAGATATTAAAAAAGAAATTGAAGAAAAACTATTTTAAATCAATTTGAATTAATAAAAAATATAAACATTCGAAGGTTTATAAAGAGTTTTAATGACTTAATTATGAATTTGGTAAAAAAAAGTACTATATATCAGATTAAATGTCATTCATTACCAAACTACTACTAAGTAAGTTGTTTAGTAATTGCAAGTCATTACCAAGTTTTTGCTGGGTTGTTTTCAATATTTATCTTATTATTTGGTGAAAGGTATATAATCTAAAAGCAGTTTTTCACAAAAAATAAGCAATTTTCTTCTTATTTCATTTTATAAACCATTTAAAAATGTTTTATTTATTTCATTTATTTTTATTTTTTTATATATATTTACAGACAACTTGGTCTTATTGACACCATTTATGTAGATGGCGGTCAATCGCAAAATAATAACACTTCCACAAAATCCAGCAAATCGAAATTATCTTTACAGTCCTATGAATATGTTATAGCAGTAGATTTTGAAGCCACCTGCTGGGAAAATAAAGCACCACCCAAATGGAGGGAATCCGAAATTATTGGTAGGAAAAACTTACACCCGCTTAATAAGTTGTACTATATGTACTATATTTATTTAATTCATTTTAGAATTTCCCGCTGTTTTGGTAAATTTAAAAACTGGCAAAATCGAAGCAGAATTTCATAAATACATCATGCCCATTGAATCACCCAAATTGAGTGCATTTTGCACCGAACTCACTGGCATAACACAGAAAACTGTCGATAATGGCATACCACTGCAGACTGCTTTAATGATGTTCCAGGAATGGTTGCGCAAAGAGTTAAGGGCTCGCCATCTGATGCTGCCCAAAGTGTCGAAGGATAATAAAATTGGCAATTGTGCCTTTGTGACCTGGACCGATTGGGATTTTGGGTTATGTTTGGACAAGGAGTGCAGCCGGAAGCGCATTAAGAAACCACCCTATTTTAATCAATGGATTGATATGCGTGTTATTTACAGGGAATGGTATAAATATAAGCCGCTTAACTTTTTGGATGCCCTCACCTATGTTGGCCTACAGTTCGAGGGTAAACAGCATTCGGGCATAGATGATGCCAAAAATTTAGCCGCCTTAACACACAAATTGGTGAATGATGGTGCCACTTTGGCCATAACCAAAGATTTAACACCATTTCAATTGAATTTAAATTGTGTTTTCTAAAACAGAAACGAATTGCCATAGCTAAACTATGTAATAGGTCTAGGGAGTATTTTTTATACATTCATATATATATATATAACCTTAAAAACAAACTTAACTATATTTAAACATTACGAATAACATAAACAAAAAAAAAAACATATTAATTTATACTACTACTTTAACTCTATTAAAGAAAAAGAAAATTAAATGAAAATTATAAGACTTGTAAGACTTTTTTTTATATAAAAACCTATAAACATACAAACATTACAAAACAAAAAAAAAAAAAAAAAAAAGAATCAAAACATGATAAAGAAATTATAAATTTCTCTAAAAACTAAAAACTTTTTATTGAAATGAGAAACAAAAAAAAAAAAAAAGAACATCTTTAAAAATCTTTTTACATTACTTTTCTACTTAGTTTATAGTATGTATGATGTAAGCAACTAAAGCCAATTTCAAATTTTTAACGAAATTAATATAAAAACTTTAAAGGAAATTATTTTTTTTTTTTTTGTATTAATAATTTAAAAATAATAATTAAGCTAGTATTTTTTCAAAGACCAACAATACTTATAAACAATTTCCAATTACATACATACAATATATTCTTAACTATAAAACTGTTTTGCTTTTAATTCTAGTATTAACACACAATTAAACACACCCTACACACAAACACACATTTTTTGTACTTTATTTATAATGAAAAAAAAAGAAAAGAAAAAGAAAGAAAACAACAAGAACATACAACATAATGACATGATATTAAAATAAATAAATATTAAAATATTCAAATACTTAGTTATTGCTTTGAATTATATAAATACATATAAAGTATAATCATATGTAAGTATTTAAATGTAGGCCTTAATTTATTAAGGAATTTGTGTAGCTTACTAAACGCCACACAAGTCAAAATCGGCGCTTAATTCAAATAGCGCTTTATAAACATCATAAACAAGAAAAAAATGGTGGGTATTAGTGAATGGTATGAAAAGCTAATAATCGATTTTCGACTTTTCGATCAACCATTTGCATTTCGATTTTTACAGTCGATTAATCGATTTATTAATAATCGATCGGCGTTTTTGGGAACTATAGCAAATGACCCACATACGCTATAATTACGAATTAAAATTATATTTTGGAAGAGTATTATGACTCCTGTATATTGAGGAACCCATTTTATAAACCGTAACGGCAACATTTGACAACAATTTTATGGAAAAAATTTCGTAGCAGTTTTTATACAAATTTCTAAAGTTTGAAACAATTTCGCTTTAAAAAATGAGATCCTCCGTGAATATTTTTCGCTGTCAGTTGAAGATTAATATATTGTAAAATTTAATGAAAGCAAAAACGTAGACAATACTAAAAATTGCGGAATTTGATTTCTATTTCGAAAGCAAAAACGTAGACAATACTAAAAATTCCGGAATTTGATTTCTATTTCGATTAATCGTCATCAAAAGTCGATTTCAGCATAAAAATCGGAGTATACAATCGATCACGAAAAAATCGATTTTAGACCCTGAAAATCGATGTTCGACCATAATCGTAATCGATTTACCATTCACTAGTGGGTATATATATTCTGGGTCCTCATATCTGTCCGTCTATCAGTCTGTTGAAAACACAATAAAGCCCAAACGAAAGGTGCTAGCTGGCTGAAATTTTCCACAAATACTCTCTGTGGATAAGGTTTGTTTGGTATTGAAAATGGCTAATAACCATGATTTCACCTAGCCTCCCTACAAATGTCAATCCTGAAATAATTTTGCTCAAATTAGTTCTTAGTAATTTGTTGGTCAGGATGGACAACAGAAGGATCTAAACAGTCGCATATGCTGACGATGTTGCGGCATGTAGTATATCTGGTAAATTTCTGGATACAATATCTAGTTGTATGGAATCGTATCTAGTTATAAGTACACTGAGTGAGTGGTGTATTTTGAGTGGACTTAGTGTGAACCCACAAATAAACGGAATTGATTCTCTTCACTAGGAGGTATAAGATCGATGACTTTAGGTCACCTAGACTGAATGGAATCAGTCTTGAGATTAGATATAATGCAAAGTACCTTGACATCATTCTTGATAAAAGATTATCCTGGAAGCTAAACATTCAGAACAGGATTAATAAGGCTTATGTGGCCATCTACTCTTGTAAAACGGCAATTGGTACAAACTGGGGTATTATGCCGAAAGGTATTAATTGGATCTTCAAAGCAGTTGTTAAACCAATCTTGTTCTATGGAGTATTGGTGTGATGGCACGCTAATCACCGAAAGGCCATTGAAGGAGTTCTCAGGATTGTCGCGATACTGATTATAGGCGCTATAAGGTCTAAGGTCCCCTCTAAGGCACTTTTTACTATTTTAAACTGGTTACCAGTTGATTTGATGGTGATACAAATGCCTCTACGGTACAATGACTACATGTAGGAGCTGTCGTAATGAGGAAGAGGAGGAGACCCGAAATAATTGTAAAGATTTACATTAAAACACACACCGACAGAATAATAGAAGCAAAAGGAGCATGTTTTCGTAAGTATTTTCAAATTCGAAAGATTTGTTTTATTTTAAAATACCTAGGGGTGGGTTATTCTGTAATTGAATTTGAAAAGAATATTGTTCTAATTTGTACCTATTTCGAAACTGTTTTCTTTCGAACCGAATTACACAATAATCCTCATGGTTTGGAATTCTATATAACAAAATAAGTGTTTAATGTTTTTTAATCTGTAAATTTTGGCTAAAATCTACTCAGTTAACTATTTGTTGTAATCGAAGACTTATTTATTTTTCATCTTATTTACAGCCTTCCAAATAGTGGCTCCCAACAACCCTACAAGTATAAAATAGCGGTAGACTTTGAGGCCATCTGTTCGGTGAATGATCCTCCAGCATGACTTAGAAAAGTGGGAATTATTGGTTAATTTTATCTATACAGAACTAAATTATAATTAATTATACTATTTTGTTTATGTTTTAGAATTTCCAGCAGTTTTAATGCATTTAGAAACTGGCGAAATAGGATCGGAATTTCACCATTATATCAAGCCCATTGAAAGGCCCATACTAAGTACATTTTGTCTCAATCTAAATGGCATTACTCAAGCAAACGTATGCCATCTGCGATCGTTTGAGAACTGATTTCAAAATAACAAGTATGTATTTCAATTTTAAGCCCACAAATTGCATGTGGTTTCTGGGGTTGATATTAATCATGGTACAAAAATAGAAGGTAGTCTCACTTTCTCTTTTTGTCGCTATATTAACGTTCTGTCGTTTAAGGCTTTTATAGACGGCAATACTCAGTATTAATATTTGTCAAAAACGTATGTATCATAATACAATTTCATAGTCTAACAAACAAAATTGTATTCGATTTTCAAATAATACAAATGAACGTGAAGAAAATATAAAAAAATAAATAAAATTTGCAGAAAAACTTCAACAATCAATACAAAAATATTTTTAATACTGCCGTGTAAACATGCAATGTATTTTTCAAAATGATTTCTTGACAAACTGGATAATTTCAATAATACCAGTTTTAAATTTGAAAAGTATTAATACTCAGTATTGCCGTCTATAAAAGCCTTTATTGGAATTATGAAAATCCCATTTTTGGTTTATTTAAAAGTAAAAAAATAAAACAGCAAACAAAAAATTTAATAAAAAAAAAAAATGGTACCTAAGAAATTCGTTTTTGAAATAATTATAAACTATCCCTTATACAGACTTCAAGAAAAACAAATTTTTAATATAAATTACACATTAAAATTAAATATTTCTTAAACTTTATTTCCCTTTTTTCATATGTGGCAAAGACGCTTTTATTGTTTACAAAAAACTAATTTCAAATAATTCCAATAAACTGCAAAAATATTTTTGTGAGAGAAGTGGAGCGAGCAAGCTTGTATATTTCAATCATGATATCAATTATTTGTTAATTTTGGTAGAAAAATTAGGTTATATATTTGATGTACACTAGAATTAAGGGGATTTCCCTCAGTAGAATTCTATAGTTGAAACAAAAAGTCGATCTTTTTAGATTTTTGAATAGTCGACTATTCGACTTTTGGTAATTATTGTAAAGTCGACTTTTCGTACTTTCGAAATTTTTTGTATTTAAATCGAAAAACTGCAAATGTACCAAATTGCAGGCTATTATTTTATTTATGTTATTGTGTGCATATTTAGTTTTATACTGTTGCAATTAAATATATTTTTAACATTCTAAAAGGGTCAACTTTCTTTGACTATTCGAATGTAATCGACTTTTTGAGATAACGTAATCGATTCTTCGACTTTTTTCCGACCGAAAGCTCGATTTTGACTATTCGACTTTTTTCAGCAAAAAGTCGATTATTCGCACACAAACAATCGACTTTTATGCTAGGTATACACGTTACGATAAGTCGTACGATAAATCGTAAGTATGAAAATTAGTATCGTGTATACCCAGCATTAGAACACTACTACAAAACAAGCTTTTCAAATGCATTAAATTACTTGTCATTTTGAAAACTGTGTTCAAACGTAGTTGGCATTTATAGTAAACCGTCCGTTCATCTACTTTTGTCATATTGTACATGTAATTGCATTTGTGCCAGTTGAACCGGAATAATTGTAAAGATTTACATAAAAAAAATCCCACCACAGGATAATAGAAGCAAAAGGATCATGTTTTCGTAAGTATTTTCAAATTCGAAAGATTTGTTTTATTTTAAAATACCTAGGGGTGGGTTATTCTGTAATTAAATTCGAAAAGAATATTTTTATAATTTGTATTTCGAAACTGTTTTCTTTCGAATCGAATTACCTCATGATTTGGAATTATATATAACGAAATAATTGATTAATTAAAAATGTATAATAAGTTGTGTTCCAAAGTTAGAAAGACAAACATTAATGCGTTTTTAAGTGTTTAATGTTTTTAATCTGTAAATTTTGGCTAAAACCTACTCAGTTAACTATTTGTTGTAATCAAAGATTTATTTATTTTTCATCTTATTTATCTATGCTCTATTGATACAGTACTAAATTGTAATTAATTATACTATTTTATTTATGTTTTAGAATTTCCGGCAGTTTTAATGAACTTAGAAACTGGCGAAATAGAGGCGGAATTTCACCATTATATCAAGCCCATTGAAAGGCCCATACTAAGTACATTTTGCCTCAATCTAACTGGCATTACTCAGGCAAATGTCGACAAGGGCATATCTCTGCAAAACGCCTTAATAATGTTCGAGCAATGGTTGCGCCGAGAATTGAGGCTACGCCAACTGAAGCTGCCAAAAGAATCGCTGGATAATAGAAGTGGCAATTGTGCCTTTGTTACATGGGGCGACTGTGATTTCAAATATTTTTTGCACAACGAATGCCAGAGAAAATGTATTGAAAAGCCGACATATTTCAATCAGTGTATCGATATACGTGATATTTTCATAAAGTCTTATAAATATAAGCCCCGTAACTTTTCAGATGCTTTGCGTTATGTGGGCTTAAAATTCGTGGGTAGAGAGCATTCTGGTTTAGACGATGCCAAGAATACAGCTGCCTTTACACTGAAATTGTTGAAAAATGGTGTACCTCTGAAGATAAACTATGATATGACACCGTCTGTCTGGAACCTAAATTGTTTGTAAAAGAAAACAATTTAGATTCTACTAATTTATCAAAAACAAACTTTCAATATGCGTTTATGTACTTTTGTTTTTAATTATTTTTTTATTTTTATTAAAATGTAACTGAATTTTGCAATACTTATTTTTCAAATACAATCTTTAACAATAAACTTTTGCATAGTAAAAATTATTCTAAACAAATTAGTCATATGGATTATATATACAGAGACGAGACCCACAGATTACACAGATATGAATTAGCTGGTTCCAGTAATATGGCAATAGAAAACAAACAAAAGAAAATGGTTGTAGTTTTGAAAGACAGACAAATTAGGGTTCTATAGTTGAAACAAAAAGTGGACTATGTCGACATTTACACTTTGATTTAAGTCATGTCTTTTTTTTTGTTTCTCTTTTAAAACCCCTACGAAAATCTCTTTGCATTTATACGTTGCCTTTTTTTTCAACCATGCTTGCCTTTTATTCGGCATATAATCGTATCAACAACCAATCAGAAAAGAGCTCAAAGCGGAATATCAGAAAAAGTTATAAAAAACAGAAAACTTGCCTTTTGTTTAGACGTCACAATTTTCTAGTACAAAAAAAAACCCATGATTTTAAGTCATGACTTAAAGTCATAATGTAAATGCCCCCAATATTCGACTTTCCGACTATTTTCGACATTTTTTAACTTTTTACAATTTCTTGTAAAAAATACATGTTTTCTATATTTGTTGATGCGCCTTTTTTATTGTTTTCCAATAAAAATGAAATGTATCATGACGATAATGTATTAAATAATATCACTTTTGTTTATAATAGTTAGATTTAAATTTATAAAGTAATAAACAAATTTACATTTACTAATTTGACATGTTTATTTTCGATAAAAATCGAAAATAGCCGACTTTTTAGATTGTTGTAAGAAACTAAAAGATTTTAGACATATCGTATATACTCGAGTTACAGAAACTTTTAGGAAAATATTTGATAATAAACATGCCAAATTAGTAATGTAAATTTGTTTACTATTTTATAAATTTAAATGTAACTATTAGAAACAAAAGTGATAATATCATTTAATTTATTATCGCCTTAATACATATAATTTTTATTGCTAAACATTAGAGAAAGCGCCTCAATAAATGCAGAAACCATGTATTTTTTACAAGAAATTGTAAAAAGTTGAAAATAGTCGATTTAACTAAAAAGTCGAAAGTTCGAAAAGTCGTCTTTTCATAAATTACCAAAAGTCGACTTTTTAAAAATCTAAAAAAGTCGAAAGTTCGAAAAGTCGACTTTTTGTTTTGCAACCTGGTTAATACATCTTGTTATATGCCCTTAAATCTTAGGGAAATCCCCTTAATTTGTGTGTGTGTATTAAAAACAGACTTTTTCGGCTAAAATTGAAATACTTGTTATTTTCTAATCAGTTGTCAATTGATCGTCGATGGCATCCGTTGCAAACAATTATTAAATAAATAGTTTACGTGTTCAGTATTAATTTTAAATAAAGCATAACGTTTTATATTTCATTTCTGCGAATTGAAATACATATTTTAATAAACAATGTCTTCTTCGTAAGTATTTTAAAACTTGAAGTTTAGTCATAAAATAATTAAGAAACAAGTGATTGATGTTGTTTGTATAACAAATCATTAACATAAATATTCTATTAAAGAATTTATTGATAAAGTTTTCTCCTAATCTTAAACAAATATATTGCTTTTTCTTTAAGAGAATTAAACCCAAATATATTATAGCAGTAGACTTTGAGGCCACCTGTTGGGAGAATCAACCACTTTCTCAATTTAGAGATTCAGAAATTATAGGTTAATTTTATTTGCATACAGAGATATATCAAATAAGTTATATGTATTTTAAAATGATTTTTCATTTAATTCTTTTATTATTTTACAGAATTTCCAGCCGTATTAATGAATTTAGAATCTGGTGTAATTGAAGCGGAATTTCACCATTATATTAAGCCCACTGAAAAGCCCATTTTAAGTGAATATTGTCTTAATCTAACTGGCATTACCCAGAACGCTGTCGACAATGGCATACCATTGGAAACCGTCTTAATAATGTTCGAAAAATGGTTAAGCAAAGAGTTAAAGGCGCGCCAACTAGTGCTGCCTAAATGCTCAAATGATATTATAATCGCGAATTGTATCTTTGTAACCTGGAGCGATTGGGATTTCGGTACATGTCTCCATAAAGAATGCTTAAGGAAAAATGTAAAAAAACCTTTATATTTTAATATCTGGAGTGATATTCGCTATGTTTTCAGAGGTTGGTGCAGATATAAGCCCCGTAATTTTACAGATGCCCTGCGTCTTGTAGGCCTAAAATTTGTGGGTAACGAGCACTCGGGCATTGATGATGCAAGAAATATAGCAATTTTTACATATAATTTGGTTTAGAAAGGAGTTGCTCTGAAGAAGAGTACCAATTGTATTTTATAAAATAATTTTAAACAAAAACAATATATAAATTTAAACTTAATAGAAAATGACATGAATTTATGGAAGCAACTGAAAAATTGTAACTGCCTGTTTCTCTAAATGCGAACGAACGTTTTCTTTCGTATTTTAAATTGAAAACAACAAATAAATTTAAATTTTTTTTGTTGTTTTCAATATAAAATACGAAAGAAAATGTTCGTTCGCATTTAGAGAAACAGGCAGTAAGACTTCCTGTAAATTTAATTTTTATTCAACCTTTTTTTTTGTAATAATAAAAATGTTTATTGAAACCATAAATAAAATGAAATTTAAATAAATTATCAAAATATTCCTAAAATCGGGAATTTGTTGGTGACTGGTAATTTGTAAGTAAGATAAAGATGGAACCAATAAAAGTTCGATGATTCGACTACATTTGTTCATCAAAAAATTATATGTCTATGAATTAGTTCACTTGTAAGACTTGTAATGATTTTTTTTTATATTAAATAAAAATTAATTTAAAATAAATTTGCAAAATATTCCTTAATAAAAATAAACTAAGAGCGCTACATTCGGCTGTTCCGAATCTTATATATCCTTCACCAAATTATTCTTTAAAATATAAATTTTTTAGGTAAACAAGATTTAATATTTTTTTTATTGAACATTTTTTTTTTTAAATTTCTTAAATTTTTTAAAATTTAATAGTGAAGAAAAAAATTTTTTTACTGAGAATTAAATTTTCAACTGCGAGTCCAAATATTTCCGATTTTCAGCATTTTTCTTTTATTGGAATCCCGCAATTTCCAAAAAAGTTTAGAAAAATACCGAAAATTGTATTTTTTTTTAGTTTTTTGACTAATATCCATCCCAGGAGCGGGATAATCGGAACCCATTACAAAATAATTAAGAACATATTGGGCCATCTAAAATGGGTTACTATATTTTGATATCGACTATACAATTTGAGAATTTTTGCCTGAATTTTACTAGGTCCTTTCGGTATCAAAAATGTATAAATTTTTTTCATTAAAAATATTTGTTTTAAATTAGCTTTTCACAAAGTAGAAATTCCTCATACATCTTAGAAATATTTTAGATAACTTAAAAAGAAAAATAAGTACTTTCTTCCCGAAAAAAACTAGCCAAAAATCCCCTTTTTTAAATTTTTTTAAATTCAAATCGATCTTAAATGGTATCCGTTGCCACTGATATAATTGTGTCCGTTGCAAACATAAATGTTTTGAAATATAAATATAAATGAATTGAAATTCATATTTCGATAAACAATGTTTTTGTAAGTACAGTGAGGCCTCGATTATCCGTGATTCGATTAACCGGCAACATCAATTATCCGGGAAAGAAAAAGAAAATGTTTTTGGATCGATTTAAATTTTTTTACATCGATTAACCGTAATTACCTCTATTATCCGGGATTATAATTATTTTTTTTCGATTATTTTTGAACAATCTAACACAATGTGAATAAAAGGGAATTCCCTCGATCGATTTATAAGGCCAACATTTTTTGATATTGTGTCATCGATTTTTCGATAGCTTTTGGCGTAAGGAGTGTTAGACATTATAAAAAAATCAAAGTGATTCTGTTATTGCCTTTGGAAACCGAAAAACTTTAAAAACTGCTGAAGAACCAAAAGACGATTTTGCAGTTTATGAATGGTTTCCGAAGGAACGATTTAAAGGAACTCCAATTTCTGGATGAACAGTGAAGGAAAGTCTAAAATATTCCACTCAAAATTTAAGAAAAAAGGTCTGCCGTCAAACTGATTCCAATGGTATTACACAGTATCGGGAGAACTTGTCCGTTGATAGAAAACCTGGTACATGTAGAAGGAATGGTCCACATGATGTTTCTATAGTCAATAAATAGAAAGCATTTTCAAAAGAGCTCCCAACACATCCGGTAGGAAAGCAGCCCGGTTAGCACAGTGCTCGGACTATTTGGTACGAAAAGTTAGAGTTTAAAAACATACAAGGCTCAAAAAGTTCTTGGTATGGCAAGCAATATGCAGTTGCAGCAAAAGAAGCCAAACATTTGGTACAAAGGGCTCTATAAATACCGAAATTTACATCAAGGAATGTTTACAAAAGAGCATGCTTCCATTCATACGACTTCTTTGTCTTATTTTTGGCCTGATTTGGCATCCTGTCATTATGGTAAGCAAGGACTTGATTGGTACAAGAACAATAATGTGGTATTTGTACCTGGAGCTTAGGCCAGTGTAGAGGTATTAGGCTCTTGTTAAAAGAGAATTGTAGAGTACAAAAAAGGTGTCCTAAAGTGTGGTAGATTTTAAACGAACAAAGTGACAGAAAGAACTATAAAAATGCTAATGGAAGGGTTTCCGAAAAAGGTTCAAAATTCCATCACTAGTGATTTGAACTATAAAAATATATATATTTTTTTTTTTTGTAAATTGTAATAATAATATTAATCAAATAAAAAAAAAAATCAAAACTGTAAGTTTAGTGGTTTAATTTTTATTAGCATATATGTAAGTTAGGAATTTTTCGATCTCAGTCCTTATTTTAACATGTTTATTATCAAACACTTTCCTAAAAGTTTCTGCAATTCGAGTATATACGATATGTCTAAAAACTTTTAAATCTGAGGGAAATCCCCTTAAAAAACAGACTTTTTTGGATTAAAATTTAAATACTTGTTATTTTCTAATCAGTTGTCAATCGATCGTTGATGTTATCCGATGCAAACAATTATTAAACAGGTAGTTTACGTGTTCAGGATTAATTTTAGATAAAGCATAACGTTTTATATTACATTTCAGCGAATTGAAATACATATTTTAATAAACAATGTTTTCTTCGTAAGTATTTTAAAACTTGAAGTTTAGTCATAACATAATTAAGGAACAAGTGATTGATGTTATTTGTATAACAAATCATTAACATATATATTCTATTAAAGAATTTATTTATTACAAAGTTTTATTATGATCTCTCCTAATCTTAAACAAATACCTATATTGCTTTTTCTTTAACAGAATTAAACCCAAATATAGCACCTGTTGGGAGAATCAACCACTTTCTCAATTTAGATGTTCAGAAATTATAGGTTTATTTTATTTGTATACAGATAGATCAAAAAAGTTATATTTTAAACTGATTTTTCATTTATTTCTTTAATTATTTTACAGAATTTCCAGCCGTATTAATGAATTTAGAAACAGGTAAAATAGAAGCGGAATTTCACCATTATATTAAGCCCACTGAAAAACTCATTTTAAGTGAATATTGTCTTAATCTAACTGGCATTACCCAGAACGCTGTCGACAATGGCATACCACTGAAAACCGCCTTAATAATGTTTCAATAATGGTTAAGCGAAGAGTTAAAGGTGCGCCAACTAGTGCGGCCTAAATTTTCAAATGATTATAAAATGGGCAATTGTGTCTTTGCAACTTGGGGCATTTGGGATATCGGCATATGCCTGAAAGAAGAATGCATTAGGAAAAAATATAAAAAACCTTTATATTTTAATACATTTTCAAGGGTTGGTGCAGATATAAACCCCTTAATTTTTTAGATGCCCTACGTAATGTAGACCTAAAATTTGTGGGCTAAGATAATGCAAGAAATATAACTGTGCTTCTGAAAGATAAACAGAATTTTTTATAAGTTACTTTTAAACAAAAAATACTATTTTTAAATTTCATAGAAAATGACATGAATTTATGTGTAGAAAAGCAACTGAAAAATTGTAAGACTTCTTGTAAAGATTTTTTTTTATAAATAAAAAATTTAATTTAAATAAATTTTCAAAATATTCCTAAAATCGGGAATTAGTTTCAGTTTTTGATTGCTTCCCTTTGGAAATTTCTATTTTAATAAATAACAAAATCGTATATATCCTTCAAAGTACTGCCGATCAAGCTAAACCTGGGGGGTTACTCCCTAATTCGATTTAAAAGGAAATCGTTTCGAATTACAATGTATTTAGCATACAATTTCGAACGTTTTCGGATTCAGTGACGCAGTAACCGCCCTGCATATAGGAAGTATGAACTAAATCCAAATTGAGTTAAACACTTACATACTATTTTCAATTAATACTGATCAAAAGTTGTCCCAACTTATTCATTTATGTTTTGTTAATATTTAATTTATTTGTATAATTTATAAATACTATATAATTTTTATAATGCATAGAAAAAATGTATAAGAACACATTTAAAAATAAATACATACAAAATTCAATATTGAATTTGAACAACAAAAAAAGCCCTTAAACTAAAGTAATAACAAAAAGAAAATAAATAAATAACTAACAAATAAAAAAATAAAAAAAATAGCCAATATTATAAAAAAATGAGTAGCCAAAAAAATATATAAAATAATATTTGAGCATTTTATATTTTGTTTATGCATAATACCTAAATTTCTGTTTATAAAATCTTTTCGAATAGAAATAATCTTTTTTTTTAATTTTTTTTTTTTTTTTTAATTTTGGTGTTTAACACTTTAAATTTGTATGTATAAATATTATTTTAAATTTGTGTGAGTGTTTAAAAATTACGTAAAGCGCGTGTATTTAAAATTGTTTACTGCGTATTAGTTTCGTTTTCGTTAATAGTTATATAATTTTGAAATTAATTAAAAAAAGAAAAATGAAAATGAAAATAGTGCAACAATAAGTTATTTTTTAACATCTTTTGCTGGGTCACCGGTAGATGCCTCTTTAGCAGAACCATTAGAGACTGGTGTTGTGGTGTTGGTGGTGGGTGAGATTTTTGAGGGGCTTGTCTCTATTTCCAATAATTGTTTTAATAAGTTTATACAAAGCTTTGAGCCTTCCATGGCTTCATTGGAGAGCTTAGGTAAATAAATGAATTTTACGTTTCAAATTTGAAATAAATCATGTATTGTATAACAGTTTTGTTCAAAATAATATTGGACAGCAGCAATTTTAAAAGTTTAGTTCTCAATTATTCATAAAAATAGCAAAATTTTAAGCACACTTACCATTGTAAAATTTAAGAAACCATGAGGCAATCCCTTCAAAATATCCAAAGTAACTGGTCTATTAAGTCTTTTTAATTTTTTGGCAAACATTACACAGTCATCTAGGCAAGGATCCATTTCTAAAGTCTTTACAACCAAACAAATGAAATTCTTTACAATATTTTGAATTGAAATTTATTTAAGGGCTTCATTTTATAAAACAAAACATTTTGAAACGTAAGAAAATTGTACTTATGTACTATAAAAGAATATCGCTCATTTGCTGCAACAACGTCATAATTCAAAAAAGTCGTTTCGGGAAAAACGGCTTGAAATGTTTTATGACACTTGACTATTTCTTAAATAAATTTTCAACAAATCATGTGATTTTAGAAATAAAACCTGATTTGAATAATAGATGTTAATATCCTTCTTATCTGTATTTAACCCAAATTGTGTCTTTTCGTTCTGACGTTTACAACAAAAAAACACTCTCACTGAAAAAATGTTTGACTTTTTTGAAAACTGATAAATCTATATGAAAGACTATAGAACGGCGCATATTTCATATTATTCAGTTCAAAACACACGGATTTTGAGTTATGTCGTTGTTGCAGCAAATGAGCGATATGTTCAAACATTTGTTCTTTTGTTTTATGAAATGAGGCTTTATCTTTTGAAATAACCTAGATTAAAAAAGTTTAAATTTTAATAATTTGTAAGGAAAATTTATGGATAACTTTACTTTTTTAATAGATATAAATCTATAGCCTAAATTTCTATAGAAAATTTTCTTAAGAAAATGTATCGATAACTTTAACATTCTAAAGAAAATTTAACGATAACTAAAATTTTCTATAAAAAAAATTCAATAAGTAGAAAATTTATTGATAATTTGAATTTTCTATAGAAAATTTATCGATAATTTTAATTTTTTATAGAAATTTGTTTGATAACTCTAATTTTCTAAGGGAAATTTATCGATATCTTTAAAAAATGTATCGATAACTTCAATTTTGTAAAGAAAATTTATCGATAACTATAATTTTCAAAATAAAATTAAACTTAAATTTTCTAAAAAAAACTATAACTATAATAATCTATAAAAAATGTATGGATAACCTAAATTTTCAATATCGATAACTTCGTTTGCAATATATTTTTCGATAACTTGACTAATTTTCTTAGGGAAATGTATCGAAATTTCTATATATGTATCGATAACTTAAATTTGCTATACGCCCATGTTCGCTTACGGATTAAAAAACCCAAAACGCATTTCTGCATGTTCTAAAAACCATGCTATTGTTTTGGAACGGTTTGAAAACGCCAAATTTCTAGCGTTTTCGTTTGTCAGAACAGCTGTTTGGCGATTTCAAATCGAAAACGCTAATTTTAAGCGATATGCGCTTTTCAGAACATGGGCGTATATATATTAATCGATAACTTGCAGTTTTTATAGAACATTTATCGATAACTATAATTTGCTTAGGGAAATTTATCGATATTTTTAAAAAATTTTCAATAATTAAATTTTCTTTAGAAAATTTATCGATAACTATAAAAAAAACTTAAATTTTTAACAGAAAATTTATCGATAAATAAAATTTTTTATATATCTATTGATAACATGATTTTTATATAAAAAAAACATATCGATAACTTGAATTTTCTATAGAAAATGTATTGATAACTACAATTTTGTAAGGGAAGTGTATCGATAATTTGAATTTGCATTAGAAAATTTATCGAGAACTATAATTTTCAAAAGAAAACTATATCTATATCTTAAATTTGCTCTATATTTTTCGATAACTATGTTTTTTATAAAAAAGTCATATCGATAACTTGAATTTTCTATAGAAAATTTATCGATAACTTTAAAATTACATATATAGAAATCTTATGTATAAATTGAATTTTCTATAGTAAATTTATCGAAAACTTAAATTTTCTACAGAAAATTTATCGATAAATTAAATTTAAACAAAAAAAATTATAGATAACTTTAATTTTTTATAAAAAATTATATCGATAATTTAATTATTTAAAGAAAACTTGTAGAAAACTTATATTTCTAAATAAATTTTATCGATAACTATTATTTTCTAGAAAAAAATTATTGATAAATTTAATTTTCTAAAGGTAATTTATCAATTAAATTTAAAAAAAAAAAATATCGATAACTTTTATTTTCTAAAGAAAATTTATCAAAACTACAATTTTCTAGAAAAAAATAAGTTTTTTTCTAGAAAATTTTTATTTTTCAGAGAAAAAAAATTATTGATCACTTTGATTTTCTAAAGAAAATTGATCAAAAACTTGAATTTTCTAAATAGATAACTTTTATTTCCTAAAGAAAATTGATCGATAACTCTAATTTGTTGGAAAACTTGAATTTTTCTATCGATAATTTTATTGATAACTTAAATTTTCTAAAGAATAATTTTGAATACATATTTAAATTTATACTTAAATTTATCAGAAACTATTGGGTTTATGACTTAAAAATGCGGGATTTGTTAAAATTTTTAGCTTTTATTAGTATTGGCCATTATTAGCAATGATTTTTTCCTATATTTCTGGCAACATATGGATTCAGAGTCAAAAGAAGTGCTCAAACGAAGTGCCAAGAACGAATAAAGCCAATATCGGATACTCTGTTCCAAAGTGAAGCGTATCCCATAGATCTGCATCGATCGAAACAAATAGTAGTCGGCCGGGGCACAGTCTAAACTATAAAACATGTGAGGCAAAACTTCCCAACCCTTCATTCTAAATACTTTTTAACAGGTATTGCAATATGTGGCCGAGCGTTGTCATGATGGCCGCTTATTCTTAGCGTTTTTCGGCCAATGCTCACTTCAAACGATTTAATTGTGTTCGGTACAGGTTCCCTGTGATGGTCTGGTGAGATTTTAGCAGCTCATAATAGATAGGACCTCTTTACTCCCACCAAATACAGAGAATTACCTTAGCGCCATGGATATTTGGCTTTGGTGTCGATTTGGCTGGTTGGTCGTGCTTTACGTACGATCTCTTACCCTTCGGGTTTTCGTAATTGATCCATTTTTCATTCCAAGTAATGATTCGGTGCAAAAATGATTTTCTTTTATAGCGTTCAAGCATCATTTCGGATATGCAAAATCGTGTATCAAGGTCTTTCGTTTGTTACCCAATTTACCTGCTTTTTAATGAATACTGCTGTTCGCAAACGTTTTGAAATTGCTGCTTGAGTATCTCCCATTGATTTTGCAAGCTCTTGTTAAGTTTGCCAACAATTTTCATGGAGTAATGCCTCCAATTCGTGGTCTTCAAAATTTGTTTGCTGGCCTGGGCAATATTTGTCTTCCATGTCAAAATCACCACTTCTGGACCGCACAAACCATCTCTCGCCAGTTGAAATCGATGGAACACATTCACTATAAGCTTTGGTGAGCAATCGTTGTGTTTCAGCGCCATTTTCTTTTTTTTTAATTAAAAATATAAAGCAAAGCATCCCGCATATGATGCTTTGTTGGTACAAAATTCGACATTATCGAAGCAAAATAAAACTTTGTTGTTTACACTATAATGTTCAATAACTAAGTGAATATAAATCACAGATATGTAGCCTTCAAAATGACATATATGTTATTAAAAACAAAAATCGCGTTCAAAAGATACGGCATCTATTGTAAATTTCGATTTTTTAAGTCATACACCCAATATTTATCGATAACTTGATTTTCATATAAAAAACTTATCGATAATTTGAAATTTATGAAGAAAATTTATCGATAACTTTAATTTTCTATAAAAAATTCATCGATGACTTTTATTTTCTAAAGAAATTTTATCGATAACTACATTTTTCTGGAACCAATTGTCGATGAATTTAATTTTCTAAATTTAATTTAAAAAAAAAATTATCTATAACTTTAATTTTCTGCAGAAAATGTATTGATAATTTAATTTTCTAAAGAAAATTCATTGATATTTATAATTTTCTATAGAAAACTTATGGATAACTTTTATTTTGTAAGGGAATTTTATCAATAACTATTTTCTATAAAAAACTTATAGACAATTTTAGCTTTTCAGAGAAAATTATGGAAAACTTGAATTTACTATAAAAAAATTATCAACAAATTTTTAAGTTTTCTATTAAAAATTCATCGATAATTTTCTAATGATATTAACAATACTATTTAAAATTTAATATTTTTATAGAATCATCCACTTACCAATATCTTAGTATTCGGCATTTGTTTCAGCCACTCGTCACTGGCATAGTAGGGCGATAAAAATGGATCTTTGGGTATTTGAAAAGCGAACTCAGCGCTTGGGCTGCGTGCAATCAACGCATCCATATTGCGTAAGTCCTGCAAAGGTTTTCCCATTGTTACACCATCGCTTTTTATTTCGTACGACTGGGTGTAACGATTAAGGGTATTCGAAATACTGTTAACGGCATTGTTAAATTTTCCTTGTATAGTTTCTAAAGCTAAAGCCTCTTTGCTGGCGTCCACAAAAAGATTTTCTTCGGATAAAGTTTTAGCTGGCATAGTTTTTAAATCGTCTTCAGCACCACCTTCACCGCTACCACTGTTGGCCTCACCATCCGCCTCTTTAGCCTCTTCTGTGGAGCCATCCACAATATAGGAGTCCAAAAAACGATCTATGTATTGCTCTGAATCGGAATTTTTATGTGCAACAACCGGATAGTGTTCTATGGGTTGAGAATCATCTTCGAATGAGAGACAAGAACTATTGTCATCATCCTCGATGGAGGGTAAATCTGTATGTTCAACAGTTTGACTGTGATAGGAGGCACTGGCAAAAGTATTTTCTGAACTTTCTTCGGTTTCTTCCTCAGCCATTTCAATGCCATATGGTGGTTTAGAGCTGCCCTCCAGTTGATCATTGCTGTTACACTATGAACAAAATAGATGGTAAACAATTTTGAAATTATAAACTTATAAAAGTTTATTTATAATTACCTTAATCTGTTCCCATTTCGAATTTTCTGCCGCCGATGACAAGGGACTTTTGGCCACTGATGTTCGTCTTGAGGACATGTTACTCTCATGATGATCTAAATTTAACTTGTAGTGCGGCTCCTGCTCGGAGGCCTTACGTATTTCCTTTATCAACTCCTCACTCTTAGAGTTTTCGGTTAAAACCTCAGGACTAGGTGCGGCATACGCACGAAGGCAACGCATCATGAAGCCAAATGGCAAAAGGGGATCCATAAGACACAACAGTCGAGCTGGGCTGGGTACAAAAGATATTAAAGTGGGACAATAGGCCAAAAATAAACCGTCTGGTATGCGCACACCCTGCTCGATGCACTTGAGACTTAAAGCTATGCTAAGATTTGCACCAGCTGAATCGCCAGCCAATACGATGCGTTCCGCGGTGGTGCCCAAATAAGAGAAATTCTTCAGCATCCAACAGTAGGCATAAAACACCTCTTCAATGGCCCTGGGAAAGGGTGCCTCTGGTGCCAGACTATAGTCCACCGAGAGTATAGGACAATCCAAGGCCACGGCCCAGTCTCTAAGATACAATTCGTGAGATTTCGATGATTGAGCCACAAAACCTCCACCATGACAGTGGAACAATATACAGGGACTACGAGCGGGCAATTTACGCCAACCTCTATAGCCTCGCGAACCTAAACCCACCATGCCTTCCCGGCGATGATAGCTGAGTAAACGCACTTGTATGGAAAGACCAGGACCCAAGTGGCTGGAGGGCACTGGTATATCTATAAATTCTTCTGTGGCATCTTCTTTTTGCTGTTCTACTTTATCATCTTTATCATCATTATCATCATATTTATTATGGTTAATTTTCTTCAACTGCAACGGTTCTGAAGGTATTTCAATAATTTGATTGATTTTTATGGAACTACCCACTATACTGGGTATTTTATGCATTAGTTCCGATTCGGATAGAAACCAAAATGATTTACAAAAATCTATTTTGGCATTTTGCGACAAATTTACTATGCGACGAGCCCTTAACTCAGGATTCAATAAATATTTGCCACTAGTCCAAACACTGCGTGTGGTCTTTAACAAAGCGCCATCATGATCTTGGGCATAAAACGTTTCCGAAAAGCCAGCCATGCTAATGGATATAAAACGCAGTACGCCACGTATAGAATCGCCATACTGAAAGCCCAAACAGCGACCATAAAAACAATACTGATTAATGGTTTCGCCCATTTCGAACAGCTCTTCGGCAGAGTGTTTGCCACAGGCAAATAAATCACCCGAGTCTTTGGACCAGTCATGTAGAATAAGCAAATGTTTCATGCATGTACATAGCGAAGACAACAGTTGTGAACAGGCTTCTACTTCTTTCATATAGGACTTTTTGCGGAAAAACATGGTGGATCGGGAAGCCAATAAATTTTTACATATACCCAGACCATATTCTATGCAAGAGTTATTAACCGATATAAAACTGCGATAGCCATTGCCGGGTGTATGTTCGTCGAAATCGTATTTATAAGCAAAGGCCTCTATTTGTTGTACCAAGTCATCGGAGAGTATAATGAAATCCTGCCAGGCCACTAATGCGGCATGCAAACGTTGGCCCCGCTCAGAAATATCATCTTTAAAAAATAGTGCCTGCTCCTGACAGGCTAATAAAAGTTCACGATATTGTGGCCTCATATTTGGTGGGGGTGATGGTGGTGTAGGTGGTGGTAGAGGTGCTGAGGGAGTCTGTGCCTGAGAACATGATGGTGTTTCTGCATCTTTATCTTTAAACGTTAATAAAATTGGCATCTCCTTTAAATGCCCATTACATTGAGGCTCCATAGTATCTGCCACATCTGTAGGGTTATTAATAATGCTACCTTTATCATTATTATTGAGATTTTCTTTAATGTTTTGACTTAAATCCGAAGCATTAGGAGACACTGTTTGGCTCTTGAAGCATTGCATATTAAAAAAAATACACCAAATACCTGTTATTGTATAATGCAGCTCTCAACTTTATGAATATTATTTAAATATAAAAGAAATAAAATATTTCTATTTTATTATTGTTATATGTATTAAGCAACTGTAATTAATAATAAAAAAAACTCACCCAGCTAGTTGATTGACATGTATCATACAGCGTATACCACCTAGAGTAGCTAATTGTACTTCTAACAATACTTTTTATAAAAGCCACTTTCTCTTTTCATCTATACTTGTATATACACAAATTAAATTTTTTTATTTATATCCCTTTTTTACTTTTGGTTTTTAATTTTTGTAGAACAATTAAAACTATTTTATTTTTTCTTATAAAATCTATAGATTAATTGCGTTTTTTCTCAAAAAATTGACATCACTTCTGCGTTCTACGGATGAGGAATGACAAAAAGATTCACACAGAAAAAGAAAAAAATATATATTGACAAGTAGCAACAACAACCACAACAAGAATGACAAAAGCACAAAGAAAACAACAACAATGTTGAATTAAAATATCCCTACAAACATTTACAAGTTATTTTCTAGGGAATATCTAATTTTTATCATTTAGAGGAAAGCAGTATTGGTTAAATATCATAAATTTAAGAAAAATCGTTAATAACCGAATACAAAACACTATAATTTTGAAAAAAATCAAGATCATTGAAACAGCTTGCATTTTAATAATTTTTTTGGTGCTGATAGATCTCATAATTATAAGCACTTAGTTTAAGAGTTATAGGAATTTAAAGTCAATATATATAATAGTAAATTTCTCATATATTTGGAAAATAATCTGATCATTATGGGTATCACTGAATAGTGCTTCAAAATACCTTTAATATGTTATATAATATGGTACTGTTTATTAACATTGTGAACCAAAAACTCCCTTTTAAATGTATATATACTTCAAAAAATGTTGATATACAGAAAAAGTTATTTTATTCGAAAATATGAATATTATCAGAAAAAAATTATAAAAATATAAACTGTTACTGGGATCTTGATTTGTTCCATAATTTTTATCATTACAATTAAAATAAATAAAATTAATTTTATAACATTTTAATTATATCTTCTATGGAATATCTAATTTTTATCATTTAAAAGAAAATTTTCAAGGCCCACAACATTTTCATATTATTTTGTTTGTTGGGTAACATAAACCATAAAATTAACTTGAATGTGTGTGCGTGAGTGTTGTAAATATGTTATTCACAGGAAACTGATAGCTTCTCAGAGCACAAAACGAAATGGGCGTTAAATTGAATGTTTACATTTTTGTTTTGATTACGGTAATTGTTGATGTGTGTGTGTGACGCATGAACGCAACAGGTGTTCAAGGGAAATACGTACAATAATAAAAGTATTGTTTATGTTTATTAAGGGAAATACGTTGTCTTATCATAAATGTATTACTGTTTATAATTAAAAATAATATTTTGTATATACAGTGGGGTTTTTAAAACAATTGCAAATAAAGGGAAGTATTTTTAAATTGAATTTTTTATTGATGTTTGTAAAATGTTTTATGTATAAAATATGGAAGTTCTCCTGGAAAAATAAATAAAAATTATTTTTTTCTAGAGCCAGTCATTATATAAAAAAAATAAAAATGTAATTTTTAATATGTTTTATAAGTATATTTTAAAAACAACTGTATTTTATAATTAACGAAATAAATTTCATTATGTGTATGTAATTTACAACTTACAACTAAACTAAAACAAATCATCTTCAGCTTTACGTTTCCTCTTCTTTAGCTTTTGTTTGACATCAGCCGTTTTGCCGCGTATAACGCTGGCTTTCAATTTCTTAGCCGATTTCTTACGCTCCTGTACGGCAACCTTGCGTTTGGCAGCCCTTACCGGATCGTGAATTTTTTCCTGAGCTATAAGCTTTTTGCGTTCGGCCCGGCGAATCATTAACTTCATTTGAGCTGCGGCCCGTATTTTGTCGTAAACATCTGAACCCATACGTTTACGTAAACGGCTGCCAACACGTAGCGCTAGTTGACGTAACTCCGTATCAATATTTTGATCTTCTTCCGACATTTCTCTTACTAGTGCGGATAGTAGTGAGGGACCCAATAATTCTAAAGTCTCTACGGTTAGTAATGTAATTAAGGCCTCGATGAGAGTGAATAGAGCAGTGCGCTGTAAGGAAATTAAATTATTTTATTTTTAATAAAAATCAAAAAAAAAGGCTATATTCAGCTGTGCCGAATCTTATATACCCTTCATCATAGTATATCCTAAGCTGAACGTCAAATTTATGCTGAAGAGTATATATGTTCAACTTTAATAGTTGTTACTTACCATGCTAGTGCTATGCGGAGCTTTAGCCACCTCTTTGTTTATCAGAAATCTTATATTTTTCATTAACCAATTAAGATTGATTTTGGTTAAGGATTCTTTGTGATCTTCTTGTGGTTCCTCTTCATCCTCCACCTCACGTTTAACTTTAAACGGTACATCCCTTAGCATAGTGGCTATATAAAGGAATATTTTCACCATTTCATCGATCATAGGCTGGGCCGTATTGCCCGGCATCATTTGGGCACATAAATCCAATACCAATGATTTAATATCATATTCTGGATTCAAGTAAATAAAATCCATTTTTATTCTTTGCGCCTCATCCTCTTCAGTAACAATCTGAGACAATTTTCGACCAATTAGAGGGAAATCGAGGCCACTTAAAATGTGGCTAATAATTTTGGCCGCATTGCAACGCACCCAATTATGCTCGTGCGCCAATAGGCGTTGCGATTCATAGGCCAGTTCGTCCATCATATTGCTGAGCTCTTCGTTTTTAAATAATTCTGCGGAACAGTAGTCGAAAATTTTCAATAAACAATATTGCATTTGTATAATTTCATGATCCAAAGCTTTTTGTTTGTGAGCCAAAACCTCTTCATCTTGCTCCACATCGCCATGCAAGATACTTTGTACCTCATGTTGTAAATTAACGCGGGGGTTTTTGGGACCCTGCAATAAGACAAGATTTTTATTAAAGTAAACTTTTCTTACATAAACATCATTTTTTAAAATTTACCTTTTTAGACTTTTTAGTTTTGCGCCCATCTATTTCTACTTCCTCTAAAGTATTTGAGGCATTCGGAGCTCTAACAAATCTGCCTGGTTTGGTAGCATTTGTCGTTAATCTGCCTATTAAAGTGGGTAAAACCAGTTTTATTCTAGGAGCGAAAGACTGTTTTTCAGCAATTAAGAATCTTGAACATAGAGCCGCTGCCATTTCCCTTACAGAGGGTTTATTTTCAGCATTGAAAAACAATAAGGTCATATCGAATAAGTGTTGACGATCTACCTTTTCCAATCTAGTGATCAGAATTTCTATACAATTGGCTACGGCTTTGCGACACTCCGGTTCCTCATCGTTAACCAAACGCGAACCCAACGAAAGATACAAGAACTCGGATTTTTTGGACAACATAGACAAGGGGAACTTTTTGATAATGGTACATAAGAATTCTATAGCCGACATACGTCCAGCGGATAAAGAATAACACAATTGCACGGTAAAGAATTTTACAATTTGATCCACCCTTTTATGCAGCGGGTATTCCATAACGTATGTTGTTAGCAGATTTCTGGCTTCATCTCTTACATAATCCGAGTGCGATGTAATAGACATGTCTCCTATCCTCTTCATGATATCATGCATGGCTTTGGATTCAATTTTGCGCGTTAACATGGCCTTGAGTAAGTTGAAAGTCATGTTTTGATTTTCGCCATCATGTAAATCCTGTTCTATATACAAAATCAATTCATCTATTTGCTCCTCTGTGAGATCGTAGTACACACATTTGCGTAGCAAAGCAACAATGGCTTTAAAAGCCGATTTCATTAATTGGAAATTGTCTTCTTGTTTTGAGGCCCCAAAAGTAGAGAAATTCTTCAGAATTTCAAACATTCTCTCCACCACACCTTTAATATACTCTGATTCCTGCATATTGGTCAAGTTATATTCTTCCACCCACAAGGTGGCAAAACATTTCAAGGCAAATGTGGTTACTCTAATGTGTGTACTTTTCAGAGAGTCTTTGAGTAAGGGCAGTATTGGATTTAGGAAGGGCGGGTAGTCAACATCCACTAACTTTTTACGTTTCAACACTATGTGCAACATCTCCAAACCAAATTCTATTAGGATGTGAGCATTGGCCTGGGCATTGGTTTTCACCTGTTTATTTACCGCCCCGGATCTATTGCGCGGCGCTGGTTGTATAATAAAACAGTCCGGTCTGGCTCTTCTCATTTTCTCCTTTTCCTGTTCACTCAACACTCTCCGTTGTATGCCCGGCAATAGATCCGTTATACTCTCCGACATGGTGCCATATATAAAGATCAACAAACTCTCACGAGATATATGCTGATTTTCCACCAAACCATTGACAATTTTTGCAAACGATTCTTGTATCTTGAGGGTAAGTTTGCGCGATTTCGATTTGGCCAAGTGATCTTTAAAAGGCATTAGCAAATCTAATAGACAAATCTCGCGTATGTTCCGTGCTATTATGTGCAGGACCAGGAAACTTTTAGCACTAGGCTTGGCCTCTGGTGTATGAGCGGTTAACTTGTCTATGTCTTTTTCAGCATTGATTTCACCAAAAATGTCATTTAAGGCCACTTCCAGGAGATTGTGTAGACAGGCTTCAATATCAGTGGGCTGCAAACAATCGCGCAAGGCATCTAATACTCCGTGTACGGTGACAGAGAGCACATGCACCTGAAAACCTCTTGTGAGAAGATTTTGCAAATGATCCATTAACATGGGCAGATATTTAGAGCCCAGACACAGCATGATCTTCTTAAGTATATCACGGGTCAACATGCGCACAGACTTTAAGGGGGAGCGCAAAAATGTGCAGACTTTCATAAACACACCTATAAAGAAATATGTACATTGAGTATTTAATATTGATTTTATACCCTTGACCACGAGAGATCAGTGTTTAAAAGAATTTTATGAAATCTCATATAAGTTAAAGTTTTAAATCTATTATTATCTTTACTAACCTGGCAAACTTGTATCCATTAATTCCTGCGGTAGTTTTTGCATCAATTTTACCAACGCCAGACCTATGGGCACCCTTAAAATTTCCTCTTCTTCACGCTCAATACTTAAACGTTTACGATTCACTTTGTGTTTATTATCATACGAGGATTTGTCCGTTATGGAGCGATTTAAGGTGGGTATCAAAATTGTGGTTATTGTGGTTAATACTTTTTTAGAGGCGTTAACCGGTAAAACAGTAATTTTATGCAAACAAGGCTCCAGTTTAAGAACAGGCTTAGCTGCCTCTTCAGTTTCCGAATCATCTTCATCTTCTTCCTTTTCTAAGGCTTGCTCTAAAGTTTCCTCTTCATTAGGAGTAGTTTTTGCATCATCTACATCTACATCTTCATCATTTTCTTGTTTAATTTTCTGATTTTCTTCGGTTTTTGTTTCTTTAGTTTCTCCATACAGTTCTTCGGACTTTTCTTTAATAACTGTTTTAAGTTTCTCCAAAGTTTGTTTATCATTTTGGGCCAACGACAGATCATAGTGGAAGGCATCTAAGATTCTAACCACAATGCGCACACATTGTTTTTGATAGTCATTTTGATAGCGCATTTTCATTAGATAGTAACGCAAAATAGAGTGATAATGTTGCCAGGGTAATAGTTGACACACTATACCCACCGTTTCAATGGCGGCATCTACCAAAGTATGTTTGCTGGCATGTTGCTCTTGCAGTAGATAGCGGGAAGCCAGTGGTAGAATAAATTGTGTTAGAGTTTTAACACATGGCGGTTTGTCCAGAGAGGCTGCATAGGAATTGAACTTCAGCAAGGCTCTACCATGACGATGTGACTGCAGATGTATTATATTCTCAAAGAAATCTACTTCAGCATCCAGTTTATCACCCAAACCATGAAGATCTTTTAAAACTTCATGTGTTTCGGGACACTCGCGGGCCATTTCTCCCAACAGGCGTATGCCTTCGTTGCGCACATTTTCGTGGGAGTCTTTGATGACACGTCTGATGAGATTTATGAAAACATCTCCCACCAAATAATCAATGTTGCTCTTATCGTCGGCATATTTTTTAGCTAAATGGGGTAGCAAAATTTTTAAAATCTCGCTGGCATTGTCACGCAAACCCATATCCTTGTCATACCTTAGGAAATAGAAACAATTGTATATAACCAAGATACCCAAATCGAGATTAACGCCTTGCTCGGTCTCGGTTTGTTGTTTGATCTCTTTGAAGGCATTCAAACGCTTTTCATAATCTGGCTGCTCCACCCAGCGTTTATCCCAGGCATTGAGCAGCAACACAATTCTGGCCAAGGTTTTCAATTGCTGTGTATCGTTAGCAGAAGGATTTTGTTTATGCTTGATTCTGGCTATATCGGCAATTAAATCACACAGCTGTTTGCGGGCACAAACCTCTTGCACCTGCTCGAATAAGGGAGCAATTTTACGTATGTACAACTCAGGTTTGTCTAATCTCTTAATAAGATTTGAGAGAGTGGTTATAACTTGAGAGACAACTTCATTGGAAGATTGAGTTTGTGTTTTGGCTATGAGAATGGGCAATAGCAATTGTAAAAGACTGTCACAGGTTTCTGGTTCAGTTACATGTTTGGTAAGCATGGACAAAACATTCAAATCACGTTTGTCCAATTGTTGTTTAGAGCCTTTAGTAGAGAAATTCATTTTAAGGCGCTGCAACAAGTCGGGTATATAAGGTTTAACCAGCTGCAGGCCCTGCTCGGCAAATTCCAATTCATTCTCTGAGGCCACCAGCAAACGTTCGATTAAGGCCATTATGGGTTTGCGCACCAAAGCCTTGGATTTTTCATTCAACAGCAGGGAAATAACAAAATGAAATATGTTTTCTGTTTTGCCGCTAGGTTTTTGATTTAAGAACCCAAAGTGTTTGGGTTTCTCACCCCACAACAGTAAAAGTTTTAGCAAAACTGTAGGTGTGTGTATACTTTCCAAGGGCAACTTTTCCAAGGCTGGATAAACAAAAACTTCGCTTAGGCATTTTATCAATTCCGGCGACCAATCAAATTCCTCTATGTGCTCGAAAAAGTTGTAAAGACTTTGCAGGGTGTTGTGTTTAAGATTTCTAAATACCACTGGCATTTTGGGATGTATTAAGGAAGCATCTAACAAAAACACCTCATTGCATACACTGCCTATAAACACCAACAACTTCAGCATGTAATAGTGAAACTTTGGCTCCATAATGCCACCAAATTCTTTGCGTATAAGTTCCAATAAATTAACCACACTTTGTAGCTTTTTGGGTGACCAAACACACTTTATATTGAACTGCTCTTTTACCAGGGCAGGTATGCTAAGAATATCTGTAGAGTCCTGGCAAAAATCATTGTACAGACCAAAAGCCATTTGTAAAAACCATTCGATTTCCTTTAGCGTACATTGAGCCAAAAATCTTAAAATTATAGATTTCCTTTGCTGGGGACTGAGGCCTTTTTGGGTGCCCCTTGTTATCATTTTGCCATAGAGTAAACGCAATAAAATTTCCATAAATTCTTGTCTATGCTCTAAGGAAACAGTTTCGACCTTAAAGTTAATCAATTCATCCTTAAATTTCTTTTCATCCAGCATATTATACAACAGCTCTTTGTAGGGTATTAAGGCTTTGGATTTGTAGGAGAATATGCAGTCTAATGCTGCTTTTTGCAATTGCTGATTGGAACCCTTTAATAGCTGGTTATACAAACACCACAATTCAGGTTCTCTATATAAAGCACGGGGATTCTGATGGGCTGCAAAAACAGCAAGTTTTGTTTGCAGGGTTTGTAAGATGGACTTAACATTGGCCGAGTCAATGTTGGTATTATACTTGGATTTCTTTTTAAATGCGGGTTTTTGTTGCTCCTCTGGCTGCGGCGGCTGTTCTTCATTATCTTCTTCTAAATCATCTATATCGGCAGTATTTTCCGTTTTCACAGACAAATCCCAAGAGTTTTCTTTACTCTCCAATTGCATTTTATACTCTTCGTCCACGAATTTCATAAACATGCCCACCAATTCTCGGTTTTTCAGCACTACCAACTTACCAAATTGCGGCAAACGTTGCCATAGCAAGTTTCTATAGTTCAATAATTGTTGCTGACTTAAATTTAAACCCATTTGTACTGACAATACTTCATTTAAGGTAGGGGAATCCCATTGTTCAGATTCGTTTAAATTGTCCTTATTTTTGGAGTTATAATCTATGTTGTCTTGTGTGCTTTGCAGTTTCTCTTGATAGATCAACCAAAATTTAGAGCTATCAACTTGTTTGGCATAATCTTCTAGCAGCTTGAGCACAGGCTCCCAAACAAACTTGAAATTGTGATAGAGTAAGCCCAACAGAAAGCGTATACAATCCTCTTTGTAATAATCCTCGTTGAATTGTTTAAATAATTCGGCTTGGGTTTCTAATTTTTGCAATATTAACAACTGCTCTCTATAGTTATGGACAGTAGGCTTTATTAACTCTGCTTGGTAGAATAGACTATAGGGAGTTTGATTTTCTTGTTGTTTAAACATTAAAGACAATGAATGTGAGGCCAACAGACGTTTCTCATGGCCATGATGTGATAAAAGTTGTGCTAATTTTGAGCGTATATCTAAGTGATTTTTAAACAGTTTTGAGTAGCTACAAATTAAAAGATTCAGGGCTCCCAAGGCTCGTAAATTGTCACAGTGTTGTATTAATATTTCCGTTAAAGAGGCCACATGTTCTTTTGTTAAAGCAAAATTTAATTGAAGATAAATGGCCACTACTAGACATAATAAATTAACATCTTTTTTATCCGCCTCTGCTGTCTTCAATGTCTTTATTAATCTTTCTATTAAATTGTTTAAAGGTTTTTGTAACATTTCCTGCTGCAAACCCTTTAAATGGGGTGCTATAATAAGCAACAATATTTGCTCCTCCAACTGCGTAGCATTTACACTGAATTTCTTAAGGTTTTGTTCGACTTTTGTTAAAGTTTCCTTGGATTTTACTTTAATATCCATGGACTGCCATTGATGACGATTTACAGCATTGAATTGTAAAGGCTGCTTTTTCATTATCACCTCCGTCAAAAGCTCAAAGGCTGGCTTATCGAAATACTCCTCAAAGTGTTGTATCAAGCTGGGTAATATGAATATCTCAAATTGCACATGTAAAGCCATTTGTTTAACAAATTCTGCATAAATTTCTCTATTCTTGATGCTTAATGATTTCTTTAGCAGGCGGCTAGTATCCAATTGGGTAACTAACGAGGAACCAGATAACAATATACAGCTTATAACTTCTGTACTAGTTTTTAAAGCCTCCGAAGACGTGCTATTTTTCATAGATTTATCCACTATATGCAAAAGACAGGGAACTATTACATCCATTTCCGCCAAATAGCGACATTCTTTAAATTCCACTACTTGCAAGAAAATGCGGCAAAGATTTTGTAATTTAGCCAAATTTTGACAATTGTCAGAGACTTGGCAAAGTTTTAGCCAAAACAAAGACATTTGTTGAGGTTGTATAAACTTTAGCACTTGCAAAACACAATATTCCACTATATCATTCAACAGCTGGCTCTGTTGTGGTTTTATCTTCTTATCCTCCACCAAAGATTCGAAAATGAACTGCAAAAAGTCTCCGGCAATGGAATGGAAATTTCCCTTTACGCCGCGCATTATCTCGAACAATAAACGCCCACAGCCCTGCACACTATCAACTTGTTCACGCTCTATAGTTTCCAATATAAACTCCAGGAATTTGCCATAATCACGCACATCCCGAGCAATAAATGAAAAACATTCAACGGCAAAATTAGTAACATGTTCTTCATAGCGTCTCTCATCCAGCAAGGGTAGAATACAATTGAAGACAACCCCAATATTGCGTTTCAAATAAGGCTTAAGGGCCTTAAATAGATAAGCCAAACAAACTAAAGTCCACTCCAATTGGTCAGCATCTTGGGTATTAAGCAAACATATTAATCTATCCAAAACATGTTGAAAATAGGGATAAAATTCTTCTCGCAAATCTCTAGCCAACACATAAAGTAGTTCCAGCAATGGCTGCAGTGACAAGTTTGTAGCACAGGCTAGTTTTTCCAAAAGTAAGTCGACCACAAAATCCTTTTTATGCAACAATTGGGGCAACGTAACAATTTTTATAACTTTTCTGGAAAACAACGAATATTCCTCGGATAAATTTAAAACCATCCATTTTTTTAAAGTCTGATGGAAAAAGGTTTCATTATCTTCGGGCAGCTCTTCATTTTCATGGCCTATATGATATAAAGCCAAACGTCTTAGATCAATCTCATTAACACGATCGGCAAAACTTTTGAACTGAAAATTTAAAACAAATAATAATTAATTTAATAAAAACAATAAGCTTTCCTAGATATGATGTGACTTCATATCTACATATATATTTTCTCTTATTACCCGAAATGTATTTGAACTTTTAGTTTTTTGATTATGTTCTGCCATATTTTATCTAATTTTTTGTAACACTTTTTGTAATTTATTAATATTTTCTTTAATTATTGATACTATTTTAAATATTTTCTTAAATTTCACACGTGCGACCACATTTTTCAACTGTTGTCTAGAAAATAATATAAATATTTTGACAGTAGTGCAACAACACGTGCAAGAGTGAAATGTAAACAAAGATAATGAGAGAGAAAGAGCATAAAATTCAAACAGGGTTGTTAAAAATAACATAAACAAAACGGAAAAGTAGCCAGATAAACGAAATGAAAAATGGGGAAAATAATAATAGTGGAAAAAATACTTTCATTGGATTTATAAAAATTACATACATATTTGAACTGCTTATATTAAAATTGTGTTCAAAATAATTTTTTTTATAATTACGTATATTAAAATAAAAAAATTATAAAAAAAAAAATGTTTTAAAAATTTCAAGATAAGGCAAGGTTTTGTGACTCTTGAAGGGTAGATAATAAGGAATATGTACAAGTATTTGATATCATTGAAAACTTTAAAACATTTCCTTAAATAAACCAATTTTTTATACACGCACTTACGTTAAGTTTTCTTTCAGAAATAATATGAACCTCATTTTTGTAAAAAAAAAGTAAAAATATGCCTTTTTTAAGATGTTCCTAATTTGGATGTTTGAAACATTTTATACGGATTAGATAACTGTAACATTTGGAAAAGAACAACATTTTTGGTGATTTTTTAAAATTTAGTAGGCCCGGGGTGAGCAAATTTGGAGAAGCGCCCATTGCAACTACGAACACATGTAAATAAAAATCAACTGAAAACAACCTCATCAGCAATACATACAACACACTAAAGAGCTACCAAATTTTTTCCAAAATAAAATGTTTATAAACCACTGTGCAACGTAAGTTCATTCATTTGAAGCAATTTTATTTCTACGGTTAAATTTAAAATCCTGAACGTAAATATATTGTCAATTCACAATAACCAATTATAATTGCCAGTACTGCCACATGAGGAAAATTTTGGTAGTAAATTTCTGGGGAGAATTTGCAAAATTAAAAAATGTAATGTAATTTAGAAAATTATTTATAACGCCTAACTCTACAATGCACAATTAGTTTCATTTAACAAAATTCCTTTAGTTTAACAGGCTCCATTTAACCAACGGTTACAGTTTTACATTTCGGCAACATTCCTTTACTTATGTATTGCTGGAAATATGGCAACACTATCATTATTTGATTACGAAAAATAGTGTAATGAAAGAAATAATAAAGAAATCGGTGAAAGAGCGTAATTGAAAAAAGCGCAAATTATTTTAAAAGCAGCCGAAAAAACAAAGAAAATTGAAATCTAAATGACGAAAATGAGACCGACAGAGGTAAAACTTAACAATGCTCCAGAAGATTTAATATCCACAGTAAGATTTGGACCTAAATCTAATCAATATCTAATTGCATCATCCTGGGATGGCACCGTGCGTTTCTATGATGTAGTAAACAATGCGGTTAGACAGAAATTTGTGCAGGGAGCGCCGGTATTGGATGTAACATTTATGGTATGTTAATCAAACCCTTAAAATTAACAAATATCTTTCGACAATTTCCGTTGCTAAATTTTTATACATTTCTAGGATGTTGTGCATGTGGTTAGTGGCTCGCTGGACAATCATTTGCGTTTATATGACGTTAATACCCATACCGAAAATATAGTAGGGTCACATGATGAAGCCATACGTTGTGTGGAATATGCTGAATCGGTGAATGGTATTTTAACCGGTAGTTGGGACAAAACTATAAAACTGTGGGATATGCGCGAAAAACGCTGTGTCGGCACTTATGAACAGGGCAATGGCAAAGTCTACTCCATGTCGGTGAATGATGAAAAAATAGTGGTGGCTACCTCAGATCGCAAGGTTTTGATATGGGATTTGCGTAAAATGGAAGAATACATGATGAAAAGAGAATCATCATTGAAATACCAAACACGATGCATACGTCTATTCCCCAACAAAGAAGGCTATGTGATGTCCTCAATTGAGGGACGTGTAGCCGTTGAATATTTAGACCCCGATCCAGAGGTTCAAAAGCGTAAATTTGCCTTTAAGTGTCACCGCAATAAACAGGATACCATCGAACATATTTATCCCGTAAATGCGATTAGTTTTCATAATGTCTATAATACCTTTGCGACCGGCGGTTCTGATGGTTATGTCAATATATGGGATGGTTTTAATAAAAAACGTCTATGTCAATTTCATGAGTATGATACATCGATTTCATCGCTTAACTTCAGTCATGACGGTAGTACTTTGGCTATTGCATGTTCATATATGGATGAATTAGACGTACCACCAGCTAGTGTACCCAATCCAGTGATCTATGTGCGTTATGTTACTGACCAGGAAACGAAACAAAAATAAGAAATGTGTTTTTACTATGTTATACCGCTAAGAATTTTTTTATTAAGATAAATAAAATTTAACGAAAAAATAAAAATTTGTTTGAAAAAAAAAAAAAAAACATTGCCACTCTCAATTTTAGAAGGAAGCTAAGCGGCAGCTCCTATTGCTTTGAATTATACGACATGTAGGCAAAATCTAGGTGATAGTTGCTGAAGCTAAATGGTTTTGAAAATTTTACAATTGAATCTTTAATTGGTTCAATGCATCCTCGCTAAAAGGGCCAGACATAGTCACAGTCGCAAAGTAGGTCTGGGTTGATTAACAGCTTTCGCATCATTGTCACTATTTATTAAGGGCAATAAGGCTCATTTACGTTTTTTGGCCTTCGACAATTTTGCGTCTCGTGATGTAAGGTATGTGTTTGCTAAAGACTTATTTACTATAGAAAAGTTTCTGCCAAAGAGCTATTGTATCTAATCGAAAACATATTTGTATTCAGAAGATTAAAACAACCGAAAAGTTGGATTTGAATATTTGTTTCACAATAAATGTTACCACCTGTCTATACTTGATAAATATTTTTCATAACAACAATGAAGTTTGTTGTAAATTTTTATTATATTCAATTTAAATTGTTATAGATTTCAATAAACATATTTATTAAAATGAAAACAAAAAAAATGTTTATTTTTGTAATTAATTTAGCATAACGTTATTATCAAGCAATCCAAAAGGTTGTTTTTGTTTTTTACATATGTCAATAATCGCTAGAATTACCACTTGTAGCAAACACATTTTCATCCGCTTAATATATTTTCAAAATCGCTGAATTAGCATCACCGTAGACAGACGGCTTTGCATTTTCCTACAGTGTTTTGATAATTTTTTTCTGTTTTATTAAACAAAATTTTTCTTTACACAACCTAAACAACATTTCAAGGATATCAAAAAGCTGCAAATAAATTACCACCAGAAAATATTTATTATAAAAATACTAATTGAAAAATGGTGAATATTAAAAAAACCAACAAAGCAAGACGCTTTGATTTTCTCTACCGTTGACAAAATTTGCAATTTTATAAAAATAATAATTATTTATTTCATTCTCGTAGGGCCCTAGATCACGCAGTCGCTCCGTAACACCACGTCGTTCTTATTCCCGCTCACCTTATAGACGCAGTGGACGCCGGTAAGTTGTAACAAAAGTTGCTTGGGTCAGCTGTTGAATATTGTTTATAAAATTTTAAGAAAATCTTATATTTGCTATAAATACGACTCAAGCAGAATTTCCAATTCTAGACACCCACCATCACCGCCTCCTTTAGCAACCGGAAGACATAAGGGCCGCTATTCTAGTGAAAGTCGTAGTAATTCAAGGTAAGTTTTTTTTTGTCGTTTCATTTCGTCTCATATGTTGAGGTTAGAAAACATTTTCAAAAAAAATATTTTTGTTTTAAAAAACTTTTAAATTTTATACAAAAGTATTAAAATGGATTTTATTGTCCAGCTATAAAAAAAATAATATAAATTGTAGCATTATAATTTTATTTGCAGGCAATTGAGGTTAGGATGCTTATATTTCAAAAATATTTTTATTATAATTATTCTCTTACAACAAAATATATTAAAATATTGAATTGAATGCAATCTGTAAATCTATCTAGTACTGTAACAGAGAATGTAATAGGATATGGTCATAACCTAAACTTTTCTAATCAACTCAAAGAACCTAATTTTGTTTTGTTAATTTTTCTAAATTGGGGAAACTTTTGGGTAAGGATGACTACCGTTAAGCTACCGTTACCAAAATAACTCCAATTAACAATACCTCTAGAACTGGAACTGAGAATGTAATAGGATTTGCTGCATAACCTCAACTTTTCAACACAGCTAAAATAAAATACCGTTACCGAAGTAACATCAAATACCGTTACTGCTAAGCTATCTTTACCCATATATGTAACTGCAATTACCGTAATAATACAATTAAGAGTTATCGTTACCATTTAACCGGTTCGAATCGGTAGCCAACCTTGCTTTTAGGAATACAAATTATTAGAAACAAATACAAGTGTATCCAAGTTAATTTTATACCTCAAACTTGAATATTATAGTTTTAAGCAAAAATCCTGCCGTCCTAAAGAAAAAATTAAGTTTGGATTATTTTATATTTACTTAAACTTTTCTAGGATCTATCAAGTCTGAAAATATATCAAATCAATTCAAAACCAAGCGTAACATTTTGAAATCATGGAAATTTGAATTTATAATTAAGAATAATTTCAAAGCAATTAAAATCAAAAACATTGAACTAATATTGCAAATTCAAAGAAATTAAACAGGTTTACACATTAGCAAATCGAACCATGCAAATCCATTAAATTTTTGAAATCTAACAACAAAACCAAATATTTAAAATGGTTCAAAATAAAGTAAATTATTGAACATAAAATTTAACATTCATATTATGTAATAAGTAACAAATAAAATTATTATTTTTTTTGTTTTTGTTAAAGAATTTTATTTAAAGTTGTATATTTTTGTTCTTTTACTAACAGATCCCGATCATCTAGTTATAAAAGACGCCACAGCAGTCGTAGACATTATACAAGAACTCGTTCAAGAACTAAATCACGATCACGTTCTCGCAATTCGTATGATAAAAATAATCGCAACAATAGAGTAAGTAAATTATGCAAATTTTAATTGTATATAATTTGATTTATTTTATATTTTTCTTGATTTTCAGGAAAAACCTTTACCTTGCCGCTGTATTGGGGTATTTGGTTTGAATGTACATACCACTCAACTTAAAATTAGAGAAATATTTGGGAAATATGGCCCTATAGAACGTATACAAGTGGTTATAGATGCTCAGGTAGGTCACCATGAGTGGTAAGGGTATTATAAATAAGTTTGTAATTTTTACATTTTTCATTTGCGACCCCATAAAATATATCTATTGTGAACCGTTATAGATAGCAGAGTCGATATAGCCATGTCCGTTTGTCTGTTGAAAGCAACTTTTCGAAGCTCCTAAATAACTTACAAACATGATTAATACATCATTAATAAACATTCTGCCCATTAATAAACAAATCGGCCCACACGACCTAGATTTTTTTTTTTACCTATTTTTGATCTATAATCATTAAATTTCTTTCCAGTATTCTTTAAAAAAAATTTTAACAATACAAATTTAAAAAAAAAAAAAAATGTGAAGGCTACCGCCGAATATAGCTCTCTTAGACATGATATAGGTTACATAAGGAAGGTTTCAATGTGATTCCCTTCAGGAATACTTAAAAAGCTAAACTACATACCCATTTAACACATTTAATTTGATGTTTAATGAATTTAAGTGTGTTTTAAAGGGGTCATACTAAATTGTTTCATAAACAAAACCAAAGGCTTGTTATAATTAACTTATTTTTTAAACATCTACTACATACCCCTTTTATTCAACACATTTAATTTAAAGTTTACAGAATATGAATGTTACTTAAAGGGGTTATATATAATAAATTGTTTCATAGACAGCAATGATTAGAGTTTTGATTTAAGAGTATTTTAAACAAAACCAAAGGCTTGTTGTTACAATTAAATGATTTTTTAAACATCTACATACCCCTTTTATTCAACACATTTAATTTAAAGTTTACAGAATTTAAGTGTTACTTAAAGAGGGTTATAATAAATTGTTTCATAAACAGCAATTATTAGAGTTTTGATTTAAGAGTATTTTAAACAAAACCAAAGGCTTGTTGTTACAATTATTTCATTATATTATATTATAGGTTCAAATATTATTTCACAATTCAATTCCTTAATTAAAATCCCTTTTATTTTCTCTCTATGTAGACTGGCCGTTCTCGTGGTTTTTGTTTTATTTATTATGATAATTTAGATGATGCTAAAGCTGCCTGTGATAATTGTTGTGGCATGGAAATTGATGGCAGACGCATACGTGTTGCCTACTCCATAACCGAAAGACCTCATACACCCACGCCTGGGGTATATATGGGTCGACCAGCCAAGTAATATTTTTATACATTTTTGCTAAATGTAATTTCTTTTAAAATATGGTTCCTTGGTTTATTGCAGTGAATTACGTGATAGATATCGTGCTGAAAAGTATCATAAGAGTCAGCGGCATCATTATGAGCGAAGTCGTAGTCGTTCCTATTCACCGCCACGTAAGTAAATTGTATTTCACAAATAGTTAGTACTATTTGCAATTAGAACAAAAAGAAACAACAAAAGGAAATTTTTTAGCAATGTACATATAAATAAATAATCACATTTTGTAAACTCAAATTCTGTTCAGACTTATGATCAGTTCAAGTAGTGAGATTATTAAACCTAGTTTAACTGCAAATATTAAAAACATATATACTACAACACTAACTACTTTGGAATGTGAAAACGAAGAGAGAGAAAATATCCTCTTCTGATTAATTCTTACAAAACATTACCACATTGTGCTCTGCTTACTCTAAACAAATTAGTTCTAGTTTAAACTAGGTTTAACTAATAAATGAATAAATATACATTCTAAATTCTAGACAATGCATGGTTTAAGTTGCATTTAACTTTTATCTTTTCAGGTCGTTATCGTTACCGATACCATTAATATTTAGATAATTTAATATGAGTCATATTCTGTTCTTGTTTTTTTTTCTACTTCCTATTGAATTCATTTTATGTTTATATTATTTTTGTTTTAAAGGTATATGAGCCTGTGTGTTTAATATGTTTTTGTTTTGTAATTGGAGGTGAATTTAGGAGTTTTTGTTTCTGATTTCCTAAATGTTTCTGTCATATGTGAATTTATGTTAAATATACATTATATATATATGTAAGTACTTGTGTGCAAGTTTAGAAGTAGTAATAATTTATTAAATTTAAAACAAGAAACAATTATTTTCAAAAAAAAAAAAAAAATACTAAATTCCTAAGAAACACTTTAAAGAAAATAATTGTTTCATTAAACAAAAACTTAACATTATAATAATGTCTGTGTAATTATTAATAAACCAACTAGTTGTAATTTTTATATTTATTTAATTCTCATCATATATGTAGACAAAAAAATAAAGACTTGAAAACTGTGAATTTATATCAATAATAATACATAGTACTTAAACATATAATTTATGAGGACGTAGCACTAGGACCTGCAGCTGCACCCTGAGATTTTTGCTGGGTTTGTCTGCTAGTTTTATAGGCAATTTCTAAAGTACTTTGTATCACTTGCATATCTGACTCTATACTTCTGGCCCAATTCTCCACATCACCCAGTTCCTTCAGAGCACTGCTAAAATTGTCAATTAATTGCAGCCACTGTTGGGTTTGTTTGGCAAAATTTGTGGCTCCCACATGCAATTGTTTGGCCTCGGCATCTAAACGTTTCTGATTTAAATAGGCTTGGGCAACACTAAAATTCGTTTTACCATAAAGAAATACATGAAATCAACTTCATAGAATACCTACCCCACATTTAAGTGTTCCACCAAAGCTTTAGTCAATTCATTGGATGCTTCTATGGCCTCTTTACGTTTTACTTCTGTATTTAAATACGATTAAAATCAATAACTAAAGAAACTTTATTTTAAGAAAAAACAACAAACCTTGTTCCTGTTTACGTTTCACCTGTTTAGCTTGATGTTCTTTTACCATGGAGCTTAACATTTTGTTTGGTTTTTTAGATTTATTAAGTTTTTGGTAAACAAAAGTAGTTTTTTTCAGTGAAAAATGGAAATGTTTAGTAAATAAATCACCCCAGCTGTTTTAACTCACACATGCATACACACATATAAATGAGTGCTGTATAATTTTTCACATATAGAGGGCGTTAGTAACATAAATGTTACCAGATTGATGTCGTGTAAATGGAAAAAATTTGTTTAGTTCAAATAAACTATCGAATTATTCGAATGTGCATTGTTTGAAAAAAGAATGTAAATTAAAATAAATGTGTGTGAAAATACATGGCTGATAATCTCTAATACTTCATGTTAAAATTATATAAAGAAAAATCGTAGAATTATTTCCGACAATAGGTTTTTTTTGTTGCAAATCTGGTGTATACTCTTTACCATTAGTGGTAAGGGTAAATAAACTATTTCATTTGCGACCCCATAAAGTATATATATTCTGGATCGTTATTGATAGCGAAGCCGATATAGCCATGTCTGTTGAAATCAATTTTCCGAAATCAATATAGTTCTAGTTAAATTGATATTTAAATTCGGGAAAATCGGCCTACAAATGGCTGAGATATAAATAAATAAAAAAACATGGCTACATCAATTTTTAATCTATATATTTATTAAACGAAGTCTGGTTAGGTATTAACTAATAGTTATACTGCCGGTTAAAATTATTTTTGTATGAAAACAGTCAGTTTAACACATAACCAGACTTCGTGTTAATGGGGGTTAGTTATTACCATAAACAATATGGATAACTAATGATAGACATTTCAAACGTCAATTGTTTTCAATATTTATCTTAAACTATACCTTGGTGAAGGGTATTTATATAAGATTCGAGTATAGCTCTCTTAGATAGATTTAAAGGGGTGTGTACTATAAGAAGAACACTCATATGATCCATTGTAATACCCTTTAGAAATAGAACTAGATGTGAAGAGAAGAAATGAAATTGGAAAGAATAGATAGAAGTAAGAGAAATAAAGTGAAAACCCATTCCAGAAAGTAGAGGAAATAAGTATAGACTGGGATTCTCAGAGTACTGTTACATAAAATATCCACCTATATCCCCCGGTTCATCATGAAATATTTCCACTAGCCATTTTTGCCGGAAAGTTACACAGAATATGTTCCTCAGTATCCTCGCACATCCTAAAAAAGTCTTGTGCGCCCATATCTCATTAGCAATAACCGGTTATCACTTCTACTAAAGACCTGAGACTTTTCCTATCCAGGCCAATTAGTATTCTGGTTGACTTTGCAACCAACTTTGGTCAAATAGACCTGGACAACCTGCAATCAGTCCTACCACACTAGTATTGTTTCGTCGGCTCCCGGAATCTTTCGAAGATCGACTTATAGCAGTGGCACTCTTACTTGCATTCACCACAATATATCGATGTATTATTCAATCGATTTCAAGTACGAGTTTTTAACCGCGCACTCACAAATTTATTCCCAGCCAATCCTACTTCAGTTCTAACCCAGGATAAGTAGCACAATTCCTTGGCCTGTACCTCCACGAGTGGACGATTTTCGGTTGAAATTCAGCATGAGCTACTATGCCCATATTCATCTGAATGTACGGTACGTAAAAAATCCTCGATAACGCGGAATATTCGCTCTTCTAAGCCTAATCACCGTTATCATGGTTGGCGTAGTCGTTTAACGCCATCGACAATTTCGTACTAGACTAAAGAAATAGCTTACATTTTATCTTTAATCTAGTACGAAACTGTCGTAGGCGTAAAACACATACTTCAACCGCGACAAGGATGATTAAAGTGGACGATTTTCTGTCAAATTTCAGGATTACAATATTGTGAACCATTTAACGGCAGTTAACTTGTAACTATGGAGCCAGAGTTTTCGGGTCCCTAATGTAATTTTTAGGCTTTATTTTGACCTTATTTTAGTCACAGATCTATGTAAACAAGCCACAACTCTTGCCTTGATTATTTTCCGAATTTCTGTCGGGAATATAGTGAGACATCTGCCTAGATATTCACCTGACATTTTTGATGAATATGCTTGAAATTTAAAGAAAAATTGTATATTCTGAAGCCCAATTCACAGATGATACATAGCCCTATTAGTTATAATTACACGTCAAATATTTATTTATAGGATTTTGTATAAGTATGTTCAACTAATTCTTCCCTATTTGTAATATTTAAATAAATTACAACCGTTTTTTTGTTTTTGTTAACTTTTAATATTTATTTTTTTTTTTATATATTTCCAAAAAATCATATACATATTTAAGTTTGTATAACATTTGTTTTATGATTAATGATGAATTTTTGTATTTAGATTTTGTTTATTATTATTTGTTTTGTTTTTTTTTTTTTTTTTAATAAAATTTTTATAAAATATTTAATTTTTTCAGTTTTATATAATTTTAATAAATTATTTTATTATTGCCAATGTAAATTCATAAAAATTGTAATTTTGTTTGTAGATTATTTAGTTACAGTATAATAATTATTCGAAGACAAAAAAAATTAATAATACTTATTATTCTTTTTTTTTTTAATAATTTTTAAAAATTAGACGCTAATAGAAATATTTTGATATAATTGTGAAAACAAATTTACTATGAACACCAATAACTTGAAACGAAAGGTTTTTTTTTTGTTAAAATGTAGGTAAAATTTTATAAAAAAATAATAATTTAAACAAATTTTGTTTAAGATGTATGTAATGGTTAAATAGTTTTGAAAGTTTAGAGAGATAGACAGAAATTTTAGAAATATGCATAATCAATTTTTTTTTTATTGAAATTTGAGAAATTATATAATTTAATTTTTCAGAATTTTCATTTAAGATTAAATAAATTCCAAGTGAAATTGAGAAATTTAATTTGAAATGGAGGAAATATCAAATAAATTTTAAAACGAAAATATGTACTAAAAATCGAAAAAATATGCACTAAAAACTTAATAATTTTTTTCAAATTTTTAATTGAAATTTTAGAATTTTAATTTAAAATCGAATAAATTTGATGTTAATTTTAAAAATTTAATTTGAAATGGAGAAAATGTCAAATAAATAAAAATATGCTTAAAAGTATTCTAAAAAACAGATTTAAACTAGAAGAAAATATTTAAAAATGCCTGATATTTTTGTTATTATAGCAAAACATTTAAATTTTGGTACAAGTTTATGAACAAAGTATAACTACAACATTTCCAATTGTATTTCAGATTTTTCTAATTGAATTTCAGAATATTCCAATTACATGGCAGAATTTTCCATTTGCATTTCAGAAATTTCTAATTGTATCTCAGAAACTTCCATTTGTATTTGTTTTATTAATTAAATCAATTTATGGCATTAGTGTTTAAATATGATTTCGGTTTGCCTGAAGATCCAATTTTCACACACCCTTCATTTGTAAATGGCTAAGACAATGAACAGAATTGGCGCATTTGGAGCGATGAAAAAATCACTGTTTGATGCGCTTTATGGGCCGGTAGTATAATTGGTCCTTATGTCTCCACAAATAACGATGTTCAGAACGTTACAGTTACACAGACATGTGGTTTCAGCAGGTTAGTACCACATGTCACACATCGCGGGATACAATAAATTTACTGAGACCAACATTTGTTGGCGAACGAATAATTCATGTGATTTGACGCTATTAGATTATTTTCTCTGGGGATGTGTAAAGTCCCAGGTCCATGCAGATAACTCAGAAACGATAGAGCACTTATTGCCGGAATACAGCCAGATTTACTGAGAAGGGTATGTGAAAAATTGGACCTCCACATGCCCGAAATCGTATTTAAATATTAATGACATAAAATTATCTAATTATTAAAGCTAATTGGATGGATATTAAAAACGTTTTTCATTTCTGTATTTCACTTTAAAGTTGTCCACCTCTATAAAAAATATGCTTTAATAGAGAAAATGACAAATAAATTTGAGAATTTCTATATAAAATATAGAATATTTTAATTTTTGAGTTTAATGTTCACTATGCTTCATAGAATTAGTTTTTTTTTTTAAGGAAAAATTTAGTAAACCATCAAAATATTAGTTTTTTATTGCAATAGATACGTTCAATACAGATATAAAGTATTAATTTGAAACAGAATATTATTTGTTTATGTTAATATTTTTACTATAATTAAGTAAATTTCTCTTACAAAACAATATACAATCATATGGACTACCCGGACTTGACAGTTAAGAGTTTAAACTTTAAACTAATGTTATTAATAAGAATGTATGTATGTAGAGTTAATAATTGATTTAATATGGTTTGTTTCTTATATTGCTTTTATATAGATTTTTATTTATAATTTTTGTATATTAGCAGGTATTGTATGTAACAATTATTGCTTATACATTATTATTAAACTATTTTTTTTTTTTAATGATTTTTAAAAATTTTACTAATTTGTTGTTTGTTAGTTTGTTCTTTATTAGTAATAATGTATGTTTGTGCTATTATTGTTTATTTGCTACTTGTGCTATATTAAAAAGGTTACAGTCGGGCATAGGGTCTAAAACTATATAGTCAGGGAAGTCACAGAAATGAAATTCGTACGAAAGTGAAAACTAAAACGTATATAGTAAACAAATTTTATTAAATATTTTAGAATTTTAAAATATTTCATGCATACTTTTAGGAGTGACAACTAAATAATAAAATAAAGCTGCGCCTTAAGGTATGTGAAGTTTTTGTAGAAGCAAAACTATAACGTTACGAATTGGAACATACGACTATTTTCACTTTCGTATAATTTCTGTGACAGACCTGAGTATGTTTGTATATAAAATGAAAAAAATTTGAACTAAATTTTTATTTAAAGTTAATAAAATACTTGTATACATGTTAAAAATAATAATGATTTCACATTGAATTGTTTATTTTTTAAAAAAGTCCTGCTTTAAAAATTTCAATGTTTTAAATTTAAAAGATAAAACGATAAATTTCTAAAGCGGGCTATAAATATGTCATGCAGAAAGTTAAAAAAAAACACAAAACTCGGTATCTGTGCTGTTAATATTAAAGTTTTTTAATATTTAACATGTTTTTACTTAACAAAAACGGTTTGGAATTTCTTTGTTTCTTTGTGACCTCTTCAATTTAGTATCACATTGGGTTTCAAAGTGCTCTTCAGTTGCTGCTCTTTTTTATTGAAAAAAATTAAAAAATCGAAACTTATTTGGAAAACTAAAGAGTGAGTCATTAAAAACTTATACACACTATTCCACCCAAAACTTATCCTTGGTCCAACAAATTATTATTTTTTAATCACTTTAGCTTTTTAAAATGTGTCAGATAATATCTTTTCTAAATCATTAATTTTCTTCTGTCATTTCGGTCTAAAAGAACAGCGAAAAAAAGTACGTGAAAAAATAATTAAAACTTAAAAAAAAAGATCCCATATGGACTTTCAAAAAAATAGCAAAAGATCTGAAGGTTCATCGCCACACTGTTTCGAAAGCGATTAAACAGTAGAAGGAAGACTTGAACATTGAAAGAAAATCTAGATCAGGAAGAAAAAAATGTCTTACAGATATTGGTACGGCAAAAGAAGTTCTTTCGAAGAACACCACACACTTCTATCAGAAAAGCAGCTCATAAAGTTAAATGCTTTGATTCTTTTGTACGCAGAGTCAAAGCTAATGATAGATTAAAGTCGTATAAAGCTCAGAAAGTTACAGATCGCAATGCGGTAAAGAACATAAAAGCAAATGAACGAGCGAAAAACTTGAGGTCAAATTTTATAAAAAAAAAATACAGCTGTTATGGGATGGATGATGAAACTTATGTACTGGAAGACTTTTCACAACTTCTTGATGGACGAGGTAATGTTCAAGAACAATACCGGACAAAAAAAAAAAAACAAACAAAATTCCCCAAGAAGTTTCTTGTGTGGCAAGCCATTGCAGTTGTGGCCAAAGAAGCCACGATAAACACCAAAATATATATTACGGATTGTCTACAAAAACGGCGTTTAACTTTCTTAAAACATATGAAGGCTCTCATATTTCTGGTCCGACTTGACATCATGCCAAAAATGGAAAAAAGGCCCTTGAGTGGTATTCAAACAATAAAGTCAATTATGTACCACGGGAGGCAAGTCCACCCAACTGTCCTGAACTTCAGCCTGGTCTCTTTTAAGAAAAGAATTAAAGAATACAGGAAAGATATCACAGGACATGTCCGATTTTAACGGAAGCAACTATAAAACATAGATGACAACTAGATATGTAACTGAGAGCCAAAAACCTAAGTCTGTTGTCAAAAACCTGATTCATGAGAAGGTATTGCATGTATTTTTTATTTGTTAAAAAAAGAGTGGGGTTGTCATAGAATTCCGACAATGATTGTATTCTATGACAACCCCATCTATTTTTAACTTAAATTTCGAGATCTTTTAAATAATTTTGCACCACACAAAACGAACGACAATTTTTCGAATCTCCAATTGATGTTCGAAAAATCCTCGAATCTAACACTTTTCAAGTTAAGACAAATCGATTCCCTGTCACATTGTGCCTCTTTTTATTTTTTACAAAAATAACAAATATCTAGCATTTTTTTGCTGATTAATGAGCACTGGGGGTTACTCCCTAATTCGAGTCGAAAGGAAATCTTTTCGAATTACAATGTATTTAGCACACATTTTCGTTTAAAGATTGATTTACGCAGTAACCGCACTGACCTTATTATTGACACACTTTAAAAAGTACATTTTTGATATTTCGATTTACACATTTTTGGATAAACAACAATGACAATTTGGGTATTTTGGTTAAGTGGACGAGTTATTTTCGGTCTCTGGTTTTAATATTTCTAGCTGTTGTGTGTGGTTTACACATCACAGTTGGGCATTTTAAATTAGTTTAAAGAATTAAACGTTATATAAATATGTAATGTGAAATCATTTTTAAAACAAAAAAAAAAGTAAGAATATATATTAGGTATATATTTATAATTAGTTAATATTAGTTACGATTATATTTATTTATTTATATATAAAATACACAACTATATGTTAATAAAGGCATTGATGTTTAAATTATTTTTATTATACTCGTATTATACGTAATAGAGACAAGGATTAAAGTCTTTTTATTTAACAATTATTTCCAAAAAATAAAAAAACAAAAAAATGTTTTACTTTACATGATGTTACAAAAATTACAATACAACATTTAAATTTTGTTTAAGGATTTTAGTCATAGAGAATTATAGTATATAGAGAAAACAAACAATTGGTCAATTCACAAGGTCTCTTATCAGTCATATTGTCATAATGTCCTAATATATCACGACTCGGCGGCTCGTCTTAACCGACGCTTTGGCATTCGGCTTTGGTCTCTGCTAGTTTTTTACGATAACACAATAAACATAGCATAGAAAGTAGTATTATTTTTAGTATAATTTTTTGCTTGAAAAGCAATAAAAACCATTGTGAAATATTAGGACAATATGACATGATAAGTGAGTGACCTTGTGAATTGATCAAATATGTCTGATACAACAACACAATACATTTACTAACATGTATTTTGTTGTTGCATGATTTAGGTTTTTGACAATTACGTCTCTTCTCTATGTTACCCTATGGTTTAAATATTTTATATTATTTTCTTTTGTGTTTTTTTTTTTTCATACTAATTAAATATTCATCTAAGTATGATTTGTAGATTAGTTTTGGTAACAAGAATATTTATTTTTATATATATATAGACTTCTTATTACATATTAACTTATTATTGTGTATGCTGATGGCCTATACCGGCGGCTCCATAAAGAAAACTAGACTGACGTATTACTGAGACAGTAGCAGCGGCTACACCGGCTTGTGGTGGTGGCGGAGCAGGTGCTCTATGCTTTTTAAAGGGTTGATAACCGGCGGGTTGTAATGATTTTGGTGTTGTTGTTATTGTTGTTGTGGCGTTTGTGGTTGTTGCTGTTGTAGTATTTGTATTTAAATTGTTATTATCGATTGTAGTAACATTGTTATTATTGTTGTTGTTATTATTACTGGTAGCTGATGTTGTAACTGGAACAGATATTTATGTGGTATTATGATTGTTGTATTAAATGAATGAGAGTTTTAAACGTAAATTGATATTAACAAAGAAATATGTAGTTGTAAAGGATTTTATTTAAATTTTTCGTAAACCATAAAATGTTCGACTGAAGAAGTGTTTATTTTAACCTTTTGACTCTAATATTTAGTCTATTACCAAAAAAAAAAAGCAGATTACTTACTATTTATTCGTTTCAAAACTATTATTCAATAATCGTCGCACATTTCAGCTTTATAAAGTACTTGTTCAATAATATTGTGAAAAACTAAGTATGTCTTTTCTGGAGAGCGAAATATCTTCAGAATATTGATTATTTAAACTATTTCATAATCCAGCTTTTAGATCATCTAATCCTATTACGTTTGAGGTTTTATTTTATTCTACACCTGTAATGTTATTTTTAAATCAGCTTGTATTGAAGCTCTCAATAAAAGAACATATTTATAGTTCTAATCACTACTAATGAACTGAAGGGCCTATTCTGAAAACATGTTCTCATTTAGCAATAACACAATAACTTTACACGGGCTCTTAATGAAGCTCTCGAGATAAGAAAATGTTTATAGTTCTAATTGCCACTAATGATACCCTTCTCCTGTTCTGTTTTTGCAAGAGTCCAATAACTTTCCACTGGCCTGAGTTCCGAGCAGTTTGGATGCCTTACCTAAACCACTCAAGTTATATCTTACTAGCTTAACCCGGTGCGCTTCGCTACCCCTGTAGTAGTCTATGTTGGAAATTTCAATAAAATCGTTTCGGCCGTTTAGTATTTATTGTTTAAGTACTAAAGGTACCAATTTTACCGGTTTTCCCCCTGTTTACCCCTTTCTGGTCATAGTATTGAAAAAAGTTATAGCCTATTGACGCTTCCAAGTAAGGATCTATCTACGTTCCAAATTTCGATTCAGCCGTTTAGGCGTGATGCTCAAACAAACAAACAAGCAAACAAACAAACTTACAAAAGACATTTATATATTTATATAGATTGTAGAGACTAGATGACAAATCAGGTTTAAGTTGGATGCATTGTGCTGACCTCATAGTGTTATATTTTATGGCTTGTATATTTTACTGCAACTATATACATTTCGCCCTACTTTGAACTTTTCGGAAAATTATTAATCAACATTTCCTTGAATATAAGCAACATCTTAACTTTTATCTGGGGGCAGTGAAAAATCGGCAAGAATATTTTTGTTATTAAGTAATGATTGATTTATGTTTTTTAGCCTCTAAATTCATTGCTGCCCTCCAATTTGGAATTTTTTGGACTTTGTAATACAAAATTCGCACTAAACAGCCATAGCCCTCTAGTAATCGTGCTACTTTTCTACCAGAGGTGTTCGTATTTCTTTCTCAACAGGAGCTAATTTCAGTATACCTCTTATATTTCATTCTTCCCAAAGCAGGTTTTCTATCAGTGGTTAATTGCCCCTAAGCTAAAGATCTTAATTCTGAAAATTCTCTTAAAATTTAAAACAAAATAAATGTTATGGTTAAATTGAAATACAAGCACAAATATTATGAAATTTTTTAGCACTAACAATAGGTCTTAATTCTGAAAATACTCTATTAAAAATGTAACCAAAATAAATTGTATGGTTAATTTTGAATAGAAAGCATGTTATAGCACAAATAATATGAAATTGTTTAGTAAAAATTGTCAATAAGAAATTGTTAAACATCAAAATTCATCAACAGTCATCTGTCGTCTTTTAGCCGCTGTTATTATAGAGTCTAAGTTTGATTATCTCTAAAATTTATGGAGATCATACGAAATAATGGTGTTAAAAATCAAAATTCATTAACTTCAATTCAAATTGTGTCACTGTTCCTCTATGTACTTATTTACTTGTTTGAAACTCTCTATATTTTTACATAATTTTGTAAAGCAATAATCGTATTTTAATGCCGACCTTATTTAGAGTCTATGTTTGATTATCTCTAAAATCGTTGGATATCTAAGATCTATCAATTGTTTTATACGTACTATCGAGACTTTTAAAAGTATATCAGTTAATTTAAGCAATTATGAAAAAAAAAAAATTGATAATTGATAAATTTAAATTGAAATAAATTATACAATTGTCCAACGTTTGTATTTTGCCTGCCACAGACTGTTAGAGGTTTTAACATATACCCTCCTAGGTTAAATGCTTGTTAAAGTGAACCGGACCACCTAGAAACATGCAACGCTATCAATTTCAATGCAAATATTGAAGTGTGAACAATTCAAGGGAGAAGAACTTTCAGTTTTTCAAACATCAATGAATCATTTTGTTAAAAATACCTTGTATTGGACACAACTTGTGACGGAAAAGTAATTAAAGATAATGTTAATAAAAACCACACACGTTCAACCAAATTTTTACCCTTATTGAGGTTAGCGTAAAGATTTAACGCCTACGACAGTTTCGTATTTATTTATTTTTATTTATTTCAAACAGTAATATAAAAAGCCTCTTGAGGCCAATAAAGTATTGAGTATTAGATTGAAGATAAAATGCAAACTGTTTCTTTAATCTAGTACAAAACTGTCGTAGGCGTAAAACGTTTAAGCCAACCACAATAAGTGTGTTTATGTATTTTTTGACCCCCCTCACTTCTTTTAAAATGCAGGCAAATGTCAGATTTTTGGCTTAATTAGGTATAAACCAATTTCGGGAAATTTGCGGAATGTACAGATTTTTTTTTTATTATTTTCCGAGAATGGAAAAGTTTGGGAAATTAGAAACCCTGGTATATAAATTTATATTTATTATTAAATTTTGGCTTCTTAATTTAACAAAACTTCAGTCGAACACTTTTTTTTTTGGAAATAACAACTAAAAAATAATTGAAATGCAATCGTACATGTGGACTACTACAACGAAAAAGAAATAAATAAGAACAATCAAACGAACATAAAATGAAATAATTTTGTTTGTTTTATTTTTAAAATTATTAAATGTGAATAAAATTTTATTAAACATTTTTTTGTTGCTGTTGGTTTTATGCACATACAATCAGTTTGTATAGATATAGATAGAGAGTAGATATACTAAAACAGAAATGTGTGTGTGTGTATGCTTTATTTAATATTTATTTTCTTTATTTATATAAAATAATTAAAACATTTCTTTTTTTTTTATTATTTTAAAAACAATAATATACATAAAATGTAATAAAAATGATAATAATAAGCATGCTAATAAGTGTAAATATGTAAGAGTGTGTGTATGTGTGTGTATATTATATAGATGTGTTTTTTTTATTTTATTATTATTATTTAAGGCATACTTTAAGGAGTTGCTAATTAAAATAGTAAATAATAAGTAAGGACTACTTTCTTTTGAGGTTATGTTCTTTTTCTTTACTCTTTCTATATTTTTTTTTAACAAATGACATTTTAGTTTAAACAAAATAATAGTTTTTTATAAAAACCTAAACAAAAAAATTAATAAAATTGCAATAAAGCTATAATTCATAATAATTTCATAAAAAACTTTAATTTCTTTTCTTTTTTTTAGTTAATGCTTAACAGGTGTAAAAATATGGTTTAAAATTTCTTTCAATAATAATAAAATTTTAATTTAATAATAATAATAATATTAAATGATTAGATAACATTAAAAAATTTAATTAAAATATAATAAAAAAAAACTTCATTTACAAAATATTACAGTTTGTTTTTTTATTTGATAAACGAAATAATAATGAAAATAATACATATTTTTTTTTTTTATTGTGGTTATTTAACTATATAAAAAAGACTTCAGTTGTGTAATTTTTCTTTTATTTTAATAAATGTATGTATGTATGTTGTTTTTTATCTCACGTGCATTATTGTTTTGCTATAAAAATATGTTTGTTTTTCTTTTAAAATGATAAAAACAAGATTTTAAAACTTAAATTTTACTTAACTTTACAGAAAGAAAAAAATAAAAAATAAAATTATAAATGTTTCAAAGAAAAAAATGAACAGCATTCCATTATAAAAATTCCTCTTTTTTTTAATTAGTGGCCAGAGGAATCATTTATTGTATGTAGTTTTTAATATTTACATACCATTTGCTGTTTTGACTGTTCGACTAGGATACACTTTTTGAATATTTACAAATGGTGGTGGCTTGGGAAATTCGGTAACATTGTGAAAATGTTTACCGTATTTTGTTTCCAAATCAATGACTAAACGACTAACCGCATTGGCATTATTGCTATTACCAAATGTGGGCGCTGTTGTAACACCAGTGGGTGGAGTGCCCGGTGCACTACCACGCATAGACGAGTAACGTTGTGGTGGCACTGGTGGGGCACCAGTTGTCTGAAAGAAATAATAATAAGTTATTGTTAGTTATTTTTATATTAAAATTCATACAAAAATTGCAATCTCTACAAAACGTATCTAAAAATCAAATATCTTGTTGGTAAAAACACTTTTTTTTTTTTTTAAGAAAAAAGTAAATTTTTAAGTGAAAATCGATTTTAAGTAAAATGATAATAATCTTTCCATGGAAAATCGAAATTTTTAGTAAACAAAAATAAAAAAAAAGAATCTAGAATCTGACTGTATAAAGACCTACGATTGAAGCTAGAATATGACTACATAAAGACCTACGATTGAAGCTAGAAATAACTACATAAAGACCTACGATTGTATCTAGAATCTGACTGTATAAATACCTACGATTGAAGCTAGAATCTGACTGTATAAAGGCCTACGATTGAAGCTAGAATCTGACTGTATAAAGGCCTACGATTGAAGCTAGAATCTGACTGTATAAAGACCTACGATTGAAGCTAGAATCTGACTGTATATAGACCTACGATTAAAGCTAGAATCTGACTGTATAAAGACCTACGATTGAAGCTGGAATCTGACTGTATAAAGACCTACGATTGAAGCTAGAATCTGACTGTATATAGACCTACGATTGAAGCTAGAATCTGACTGTATAAAGACCTACGATTGTATCTAGAATCTGACTGTATAAAGACCTACGATTGAAGCTAGAATCTGACTGTATAAAGACCTACGATTGAAGCTAAAATCTGACTGTATAAAGACCTACGATTGAAGCTAGAATATGACTGTATAAAGACCTACGATTGAAGCTAGAATCTGACTGTATAAAGACCTTCTATTGATGCTATAATCTGTGTATTAAGACCTACGAAAGAAGCTAAAATCTGACTGTAGTTTTTTTTTTTTTTTTGTGAAAATCGAATTTTTAGTAAAAAAAAAATCGAATTTTTTAATTTTTTTGAAAAAATCGAATTTGTTTGAAAATCTATTTTTAGTGAAAATTTAAATTTTAAGTTTTATTTAGTGAAAATCTATTATTTTTTTTTGTAAAAAATTAAATTTTATGTGAAAAATTGAATTTTTACTGAAAAATTTAATTTTAGGGAAAAATTAAATTTTTGATGAAAATTAAAATTTTTAGTGGAAAATCTAATTTTTAGTGGAAAATTAACATTTTTAGTGGAAAAGCTAATTTTTAGTGGAAAATCTAATTTTTGGTAAAAAATCGATTTTTTTAAATTCAATATTAAGTAAAAGTTTTTGGCAAAATTAAATTTTTAGTAAAGATTTTGACTTTAGTTTTCGATTTTAAAACGATTTTTTTTTATTTGTAAATCGAATTTTTAGAGAAAAAAATTTTTTTGGGCAAACAAATTACTTTTTAGTTCGCTATACGAGATTTTTGAAATCATAGGTCACAAAAATCGATTTTTTCCATTTATTAAAGGTTTCACTTGTTTTGGAATATTTATAAAATTTATACAGAGTAAAAATTTCCAACATTTTCTTAAATATAACTTTTGGGTACCGTTTTCATTTCATTAAAATGTTTATCACCTTTGTCCTGCAATATCTATCATAAGGGATTCGTGATTAACAATGACATTTAGCTACTGATTTGTAACATCAAAACTATTTTTAATTTTTGTTTAACATTACACAGTTTAATACATTTTCCATCTAATTTATTTAGCACTTAATACTTTAAGACGATTTTAAATCCTTAAATTAGTAATAAACAAATTTCACAACTTTTCTCTAGCACTTTATAATTTAAGACGATTGCAATAAAATCCTTTAATTTGTAATAAACACACAAATTCACACCTTAATTTTAAAGGTTAAGTAAATAGTACATAGTCAAATATTTACCCTAGTTTTATAATTCATCATGATTTAAACTTCGGGGCACCAAAAGCAAAACAAATTGTAGTTAAATCCTTAAAGTAGCCTTAAACTATGTAGTTTTTTTTTTATAAAATTCCTTTTAAATTGAGCACTGTTTTCTTTACTTTTGTTATATTATTGTTTATTATTGGCAATTTCACACCGTTGTTTTATTTATAAAAACTGTCACCATCAATGTACGTAGTACATACTCATTGTATATTTATGTTACTGTAACGATTTTTCCCTAATAATTGCCATTTGTCTATAACTTTATATGTACATGTATGTCTATTGGGCGTAAATGAGCTTGGCTGTGTGTGTCTATGAATACTATATGTACGATTGTCTTGCAATCGAAAACGACACTGAGTCTGCCACAGTAGAATTTTCTTTAATGCAAATGGAAAATGTAGTACATAAAAGAAAGCAACAACTTTTGTTTTTCTTTATTTTCATTGTGTTTTTCTCCATACAATACATAATCGAAAAATGTCAACAACTACACCCATACATACCCTCTGTCACCATGTGATGATGGTGCAGCAGTGTGGCAAAATAAAGAAAAAACAACCAAACAAACAATAACAATAAAGTTTAGTATGAAAGCACAACATCAAAATCCTTATGATTTAGTTATTGTTAAGTTTGTTTTGATTTTGCTATACTACTGCTACTACCACTACTATTAGGCAAAGCCAGCCATACGAGATTGTGCGAAAGAAATGGTAATGGGAGGAAAAGGAAATAATACAGTTAACAGTAAAAGAGAGCATGAGATGATAAACAAGCCAATTGCCGTGTTACCATTAAACAAAAAGAAAAATCAATAATAATACTGACGTACATAGATAGCTGCCAGATTTTATTTATTTAACGGTAATTTTATGATTTTTTGTTTAAGCTAGGCAAAGTGGCCACTACATCAATAACCATAATAACATCGAAAATACGTTCTTTCATATAACATATGGATTTAGATAAAGCGGTAGACAAAAAAAAAAAAAAACTAAATTTAATTTGAAATAAAAAACTAAATTTAATTTGAAATAAAAAACTAAATTTAGCAAGCATGACATTTTTATACCCTTTCCGTATGTAATTTCGACAATATATAAAGTATAATTATTCTGAATCTTTACATATAGAGATGTCAATTTTACAATGTTTTGGTTGAAATACGTTTACCGATTCCTATATTATTTATTGAATCATAAAGTACACATCCGGAAAATGGTTTCCAGGATGGGCTTTGTTCCACGTACGGTCCGTATGTGGAACAAACTTCCCGCTGAAGTCTTTCCTGTCATTTTCAATATCGGAAAGTTCAAATCGAATGTCAACAAACACTACTACCTTTTTCCACCCTCCCATAACCTATTTTCCTAGTTCCAACACAATGCTGGTTGAAGAAAAAAAAAAAAAAAAAAACCGGCAATTTTAGCGATTAACGAAGCTATTAAGGTGAAAATGTCCTTCATCACTTAGGATGATGATATACAACAATGATAGCCTACAGTAGAGTTTTGTCTGAGTAGACTATATATTGTTTGAATAGATTTTAGTCTGAGTAATTTGAATAGATTATCTGAGTAGACTTTGTTCTTACTAGAATATATCAGGGAGGTTACTCTCTATTGCGATGCGAAAGAAAAATTGGGAATAATTGAACAAAAAATTGGTTTAAAAAGTTTTTAGTTACAACTTTTGACATTTAATTTTGTCCTTCTTCGCTATTGTTAATTTTGTGTTGCCAGTGTAGCTTCTTTTTGCGAAATCATTTGCGTAGACGATGCAGGATACCGAATTGTATTCTTATCGCCTTTATCTTACGCATCGAACTTGCTTTCGACATAATTATATAATTTATTTTTCAATATTTTGAGCTCGTGGGTTGTAGTTCTTAAATTTTTTTAAGCCGTATTTTTTTCACTAATAAAAATTAAATTTTTTCACCAACAAAATATTTGCAATCTACTTTGGTGAAGGGTATATACATATATCTTACAAGATTCTGCACAGCTTAATATAGCTCTCATAATTGTTAAAAATAGGGTCATATTTCTCTTTTTCCCATAATAGCGGTTAAAATCACAAGATAAAAGTTTCACTGCTGACTGGCAAAAGTTTTAATTTTGTCGAAAACGCTAAATTGGCAACGCTATACACAACATATGTATGTATATTGTCAAATTTACAGTTACCGCATGAAATACTTATACATATACATACATAAATATTGTATGTATTCAATAAATGTACAATCAATTCGTAATATTTATACCTTTTTGCTGTACATATGAAAACATAATACCCCCAAAAATCAATTATACGTTAGGGGTGGCTAGTTATTTACGTCAAAATGTCAAAATAAACAGGTTATATTTAGAAATATACATAAACACACACAAACATATACACCTATGTATAGTAAAATAAAAATACGTCTGAATGCCTAACCATAGGCAACATAAAATTGTTACACAGACACATTTTTTTGTGTATGCATGGATATAGAACTCAGTCATGAATGAATTCTAAGACAATTTGGCGCCATACATATTTTTTTTGCCTTATTTAATTTACAGTATGTAGTATACATATATACAAATGTTTTACATACACAAAAAGCAACAATGTAAACACAAGGATAGAAGTAGGCGTTGGGAGGAAAAAATTCAAATGTTTGTAAAGAAAATAGAACGTGATGCTGCATTAGATTTTTATTTTATTTTTTTCTAGGAACAATGACTTTTTGATTAAATTTATAGTTTTTTTCCGGAGATTTAAGGAATTTTATGTTTATAAAAACAAAAAGGAAATGCCTCATCACCTTAGGAAGTTGTAAATTATGAGAATATGTTTGTTTTTGTATTAGAAAATGCTGAGTATTGAGAAAAAGTGTTTTGAATGAGTTTTTTTTAAAGGCTTTCCGTTATTCAGGGAATTGAGAAGAGACAAACAAGAGTAATATTTTTTATGAAATAATAGTTTTACTGATTTAATTGGTTCATACGTTTTTTTTGTGAAATTTTGAGATTTTTGTTAAATAAGCGTACTTGTTTGAATATCTTTTGTGAAGTTGTAATTTTTTGCGATTTTATTTTTTTGAAATTTTACGATTTTTCCAATTTAAATTTTTTGGAAAAATCGATTTTTGATCTAAATTGATGTATTAGTAAGACATTAACATAGACAATAGTATATCATGATATACATTTCAAAGACCTTTTCAATGATGTATATAAAGCCATAGAAATTCGAACCGACAATGGCTTCAAATCGGCAAAAATATTTTTTAAACCGAACTTTTTTTCATCCAAACATTTGTTCAACAAAAATTTTTTGTCATAATTTTTTTTTTCACAAAAGTTTTTTTTTACCTAAAAGCTTTTGTTCAACAAAAACAGCTTTTAATATTTATCTTAAAGTGTACTTTGGTGAAGATTATATAAGATTCGGCACAGCCCAAATTAATATTGAAACATTTTTGTAAAATTTAAAATTAAAATTTTTAATTAGGAATTTTTTGTCTTGTAAAATTAGCATTATTTCAAAACTGACAATGAGAATTTATAAAATTGTTTTTTTTTTTTGTAATATTAGCTGTATATATTTTTTTAATTTGTGAATTTAAAATTTTTTAAATTAGCGATTTTTTTAAACATTGACCCATATTTGTAGTCAAAAATAAAGGAACTAAAGTCGAATTTACTTAAATCTGCGGTTTAGTGGTTACTTTTCTAACCACCCTTTCTAGAGTCTTTAAAACATTTTTTACAGGCATCTATTGCCATTTTGGTTTATGTTTTGTGCAAAACTTTGCCGTCTGGGTTCAACCTTATCATGTAAGGCGTAGGCGTTTTACGACAACGTCAGTTTCGTACTAGATTAAAGAAAACATTCAACCTGTTTCATTAATCTATTACGAAACTGTCACGATAAGGCTGTTTAATTTGAAAATATTTTAAACTGCAGTTTATCAAAGGGGCTTTCCCGCATTCAGTAAAAAAGCTCAGATTGTTTAATGTACATCGAATTCAGTGTTACTTTCTAATTTTGTGTTTCATTGGTTATCTTGTGCAAACAAAGTAATATTTTATACTATACTCTTTAATAAATAACGTAAGTTATAGAGTGGTTAGATTACTAACCACTGTGACTGAAAAATAGGTTTAAAAAATAACATAATTTTATATTTTGTAAGGATTCCGCGTGTACTCAATGAGTGTGATACAGAAGATACTTTTTTTGAAAGGTATACCTTCGGATAGTGAAAGTGACTGCTATCCTCAATCATACGAGAAAGAGAATTATGAGAAGCAAACCGATCTTATGGCGCTCGGTGACATACCTTCGGTGCTCCAGTCAAAATTTGATGGTGATTTTGATTCGAATGATGACATAACTCTATTAAATTTGTTTCATACTTCTGTTAGTGACTTATCTACTCAAACTGTTGTGATTACACAGGAGGTGGGGGTATACCAAATAATATAATAGAATTGGTGCCTGTCTCACCTACACAGGTATATCGTTTGTTTGATTAGCTTTCAAACAAATGTATACGCTACGAAAATTTTTGTCATAATTATTTTGAATGCCAACTGCCATGGTGGTTAATAAACTAACCACCCCATTCCATAAAAACCTTTAGCTGTATTATTTTTTTCTTATTTTTCATAATTTAACTCATTTAACAACAGCATTAGCTGTTCTTCGCTAAGTAGAAAAGTTCGTCCCAGTAATTTACGAATTGTTTTTTTCTTGTAAAAATTACAATTTTGTGTAAAATTTGCGTTATTTAATTTTTTTTGTGAAATTTAAAATTGCGATTTTTTCATCGGCGTTTTGTTAGGAAATTAGCTTTTTTCAAATCTGATTAATTTAAAAATTTGTTCTTGTAAATTTTTGTGGTAATTTGGTGATTTTTAAAATTTGCGTTTTAATGGAAATTTTGAGTTTTTTGTAAAATTTTATAAATTAGCGATTTTTGTAAAATTTGAAAATAATTTTTTTTTCAACAATGTTTCAAAATAAAACCTAAAAATTTAAAAAAATCCCGCATTTTTATGTCATACACTCAATATAATTTCGATAACGACATTATTTTACGATACTAGCTCATTCGACCCCTGATTTGAAAGCGAATTCAGGTAAATACGAGCGAATAAAAAATTAATGAATTCGCTCCAATTTGCCTGAATTCGCCACCGACACTACCTTGTATATAAATTCGCCTTGGTAAAATCATTACGCCCATTGTAGTGCAAACAGACCAAACTATTTTTTTCAACAAAAATTTGCAATTTTTATAAATTGTAGGTTTTTTGGTTTGGTTTTATATAAATCAATGTTCTTTTGTCAACTTACAGTACTTGTCTGTCTGAGAGGAGGTGGTGGTGCTGGACATGTTCTGTGCGGTGGCAATGGTGGTGCATTAATGGGTCCACCATTTAAGATAATCGGTTTCGGTGATTTGTTACTGCTTAAAGGACTACTCGTGGTTTTCGTTGTCGTTGAGGGCGGTGGTGGAGGCGGTGGCGTTGAACTTACACCCGAACGAAATTGATCACGCAAAGCTGAAACGCTGTTCGTAGACGAAGAGGTGGAAGGTGGTTGGGTCGACGAGGGCGATGAGGAGACACTAGCCTGTGATATGAGAGCAGTATTAACGGCACTTATAGGTCCAACATTCGAAGAAGAGCCTGAGTTAGAGGAGAGATTTAAATTTGAATTGGAAGTACTGCGTGCAGGTGTAGGGGGTGGTGGTGGCTTAACACTCGGTGGCTTGGGGGGAGCCACTGTGGGACGGCCTAAATTATTAAAAGAAACGAAACAGTATTAATATAAACAGTTTTTTTATTTGAAATAGAGAAAACTCTTACCCAAAGGTGGTTGTGGTGCTGTGCGTAAACCGGAATTAATGGCCTCCTGTGATTGGGCGAAAGGTGTGCGCATAGTACCAAAATGTTGTTGGGTTGGAAATACTATACCTCCCGCCTCAACACTAGCACTTATAGGAGGTGATCTGTTAAAACATAAAAATATAAAAACAAAGTTTTTAATTCATTAATAATATAAACAATTTATTTTTATTTACATTTAAGGATTATTTAGCCAAAAAATAAAAAGCCTGAATTTAAAACCAATTAGTTTATATTTTTAATTTAAGATAAAATCTCAGATTGAATTTGAATTAAGCTTATAAATTAGTATTTATAAATGTTATATTATCATTATTATTATCATTCTTGTTAAATTAGGTTTTGGGTGAATAAAATATGTATTGTTTAGGTTTGCTTTTTTTTATTTAGAAGAAGGTGTGATGGTTAAAGCTTTTGATAAAGTAAGCATTTTTAAAGGCGTTATATGTATGTGAGAGAAAATGTTTAATAAATTGTAGTTGTTTGTATACCTTGGCGATTTCATACTATGATGACGAGCTACACCGGGTCTTTGACCATTGGCCAAAGCCAACTTTTGCAAACCTGGTGGTTTGGGGGCAAAATTTGGTTTGCCATGATTTGGTTTCAACGTGGGCAATGGCGATTTAGTGGGTGGTGAGGGTGAAGCTGAAGCCGATGGACTAATTGTTGTTGCTGTTGTTGTATTATCAACACCATTACTACTATAACTACTATTATTGCCACCACTACTACTACCCGGACCACCACCAAATAATGTTGATCGATTGGGTGCTAAATTACGCAATGATCCACCAGATGCAACCGATGAGGTGACCAATGAGGACGATGACGCTAAACTGTTGTTGCTGTGGCTATTGTTGTTGTTTATAGTGTTTTGGGAATTTATGGATGTTGTTGATGTTGTTGTATTATTATTATTATTATTTACAAATACATTATTATTCCCTAAACACAAACTGTTGAAAACGGAAAAAAAAAATCGAAAGAAAAAGAAATAAAATAAACAAAAATATAAAATATACAAAATAAAAATGTACAAACAAACAAAATTTACACACAAAAATTAAAGCCAATTTTCTTTAATTAAATTATAACGAAAACATCAATTTAAATATTAGTTTACACTACTTGCTTGATACACTATATATGTATATTGTATGAATCTGATCTGATTTAACAACGGTTATACAAATATTGTTATGACATTCTAGGCTGAATGGCATTTATATGAAGAAGTACAATGTTGCTAAAATAGTATGTCATTCCAGGTTGAATGACATTTACAAGAAGAAGTATAAGTATAAATGTTGTTGCTACAACAAATTTAACTTTTTTACTACAAAATTTATTACAGCTATTTATAAATTTCAATAGAAATCAAATGCAAATTCTAAATTTTCTATAAAATATACAGTGGGCTAGTAAATGTAGTAAATTTGCGCATTTATGTCAACCAGGAATGGAATTAGTACAAAAAATGTGGATTGTATCAACTTTTCCATCCCTGCGTCTACCATTTGCATTAAAAAAACGTTTGACGTAAAGCAGTGATGCCCTATATAAACAATATTTTAGAACGCTAAGTGTTATATTCCTAAATTTACGAAAGTAACCACAAATTCTATAAGATATTCTTAAAAATACTTTGGATTTACCATAAACTAGTTTATAATACATTTTTTTCAGACTGCAAGCAAATGTCATTGTTTAACAAAACTGTTTTTTCCATTTATTATTTTAATAAAGAAAATTATAATATATATAAAAGTATAAATACAAATGAAATGAATATTTATAACGAAAGATTATGAAAGTACAGAGATATACAAACATATGAAAATGTGTATATGTATAATATTATTATTATTTAAATAATAATAAATAACCAAAACAAATGATGAATAATTATTTAAAGTACATTAGAAATAATAAGTAAAAGAAAACAACAAAAAAAAAAAAAAAAAAAACCTACACTACTTAGGTATATTTCTTAGATATACTGTATATAAAAATGTAATGAGAAAGTCTAGATAGAGAGATAGATAAAGAAAAAATGCCAAAACAAATTCAACAAATTAAAATGTACTTACTTTAAATTGGCCGCTTTACTGCGAACACTACCGCCCGTATTGATTTTCTCTATGAATTTATCCGATATTGTGGGTGGCGGCGGTGGTGGTGATTGTTTTGTAGCTGATGCCTCATTATTGGAAAATATAAACGAACGAACATTGGCTGTAGAAGAACCATTGGTTTTATTCTTTTCTATAAGAGAATCGGAAGTACTCTGAAAAAGAAATTAGTTATATAGATTTTAAGAAAGTAGTGTAAAAATGCTATGAAAGGTTATCTATATATACATATAAAAATGAAAGGGTTCATGTATGTAATGGCATCACGTGAGAACGGCTGGGGCGATTTGGTTGATTATTTTTATTCGATTCTAAATTTTCTGGAGATGGTTTGTAAAGAAAAAAAATCAAAAATTCCTGTTTAAACTCGGAAATTTTATGTTTTCAATATATTGCCTCCTTTTCACTTCTCATGTTGCTTAATAATATAAATTTTTGGGAGAAACTTGAAGAACTAACATTAGTAAATAGCTACCGAGCCAAGCCTGGGCGGTCTGCTTGTTTTAAATAAAAATGTTAGCCGGCAAACACTTTCCGGGTTATTGGCCTTTGAAATTGAAATTCTTATTTTATAAAACTTTCGACATAGATCAAATTTGTATCTTGTTTGAATGCTTTAAAATGAGATAGCAAACTTTTAATTTTTTTTGTCCAAATCGCACAAAAACTAACAAAAATAGAAAATATCCAATATACGAACTTTGGAGCACCAGCAAAACGAAATTCTAACAAACCTGAAACATTTTGGACCAAATCGGATAAAAAAAAATGATATTTAGAGCCCCAAAACTCGTGAACTATGGACCAGCAAAAATAAATTCTACCATTGTGCTTAGCATAATTGAACTAATGTCCATAAAATAGATTTTAACTAAAATTACTTACCGTTGATAAATTTTTAGGAGGCTGTGATGGTGGCTGTGGCGGTGGTCCTCGATTTGTTTTTAAATTGGCTTCGGTAGCATTGATATGTGTTTGGGGAGGAGGCGGTGGAGCTGTTGTCGCAGTTGGCTGTTGCAGCTGCTGTTGCTTTTGACGTTTCAACGTCAAATGTTTAGTTAGTTCAGCATTGAAATCCAAAGGACCATTATTAGAGGAGGCCGCTGTTGATGTTGTATTAGAGGTTACAGAAGGTGGACTATTACTGCGATTAGTGGAGGCCGATGAAGCACTAGAGGCGGGTGCTAAAAATATTAAAAAAATTTAGTTTTGTGGAAATCAAAATAAAAAAACTCAAACTTACTTCTGCTACCATTAACTGGTTTCAATTTTGGCATTGAGGATAAGCCCTCAAAAAGACCACCGAGTTTAGGGGCTCCATTGCCAATACTATTGTTGTTATTATTATTGCTTATATTATTTGAAGCGCCGCTAGTAAGACGTTTAGGTGAACTACCATCACATATTTTACCCGACATGGCTGGACCACTTTTATCCACTGTGTTGGTTTTCTTTAATTTTGTACCCTTTTGTATGGATTGTAATAAAGCGGAGCGGGGATCAGCACCGCCCGAAGCACCACCTCCCAACTTTAAACCACCCATGATGGGTGGTGGAGGAGGGCCAGGTGGTGGTGGCGGACCCGGGGGAGGGGGTATAGCCATCTATAAATACAAAAATAAGACATACATGTATTAATGAACAATTTATAGAGTTTTATAGCAGAATAGTAGATAAATACGGGTTTTTTGTTAAAATTTCTAATCAATCTCATGATTTTTTTAAATTCATAAGAAAATTCTTGTTAACAACATGTGCTTTGCTTAGTATTATGTTTAAGACTGAATTATACCTAGTTTTCTTGATATTTCTAATTCAATAAAATATTATTTTATTTCTCTTCAATATTGATTTGTAACTAGCAGAAAGAAGCCTACGCATTTATAACTTTGGTGTGTTATTATTTATTAAATTTATTTGCATTATAACTCATTATAGTTTCTTTATTTTGGTTAACAGTGTAGCCCATCATATTGAAAACCTTATACAAACTAGTTATTTAAAAAAAATTATTCAAATTTTTGTTTTGTAGACAGCAATATTTGTTACTCTGTGTAGAGTAAAGTATGTCATTATTATTATGGTAGACCTGTGTTTTTGTATACATCTATCTACCTACAGCTTTATCAATTGGTTTGGCCACCAAACCAAAAGAAATTACAATAGTGGAGAAATAAAATCTCTTGTCAAATACAAATCAAGCCTACACACATGCTTTTATTAATTTATCGTAAACCCTGAACTGAAATGATTAAAACAGTAACAAATCGTATATGTTGTTTGTTTAACAATTATTTAATTTGTTTTTAACACTTGGCAAGTTAACAAGTTTCGCTTTTATTTAGAAGTAAGTATTAAGAAATAGTGTTTGAAATTTAAAATATACGTTGCGAATTTTGGAAAATTAAACAGTGCGAATAGTGCGATTGATTTACGAAGCTCAGTGGGGGAATTTGAAAAAAAAAAACAATATTTTCAAAAAAGATATTCTATTTGAGCACAGAGCTTACGAATTGAAAAAATGTGGTTAAAAAGCGCTTGATCATAGTTATAAAAAGAATTTAGATTTTTTTTAAAATTGTAAGAACAGACAACATACGGCTCCACATTCGTACTTTTGAATTTAACATATTTATATCAGGCTTAAAGGTTGTTAAAAAGCGCTAAATGGGCAACGCTGGTTATATCATTCACTTGAAACTGATAGCATATAGGTTGAAAGGTTGTTAACCCTACGTCTTGACAAGCCGTCAATTTGTTTACTTAGCGGGCAATTTCTTGACCAGACATGCATTTATCTCGTGTGGACAGGAAGATAACATTGACAAATGGTGTACAAACAAGACAAATAGAAGTTCGCACACAAAATTGTTCGCTGAGTGCACAAATTGATGGCTACTCAATACGGCGAGTAAAAATCGCTAATCAGCGTTGCCTAGATTAGTTGTTTTGATTCGTATTCTAGGAAATTTCATTCACTTAAAACTGATAGCATGCATTTTACATGCAAATCATGCTGTTTGCTTAAAAAGTTGTATGATTTAGAACATAGTTATGAATATGATTTACATTTTAAAACTATTGTAAGATCAGAGAACATACGGCTGTGCATCTGAGCTTTTGTTTTAAGCATATTTATATAACGCTGGTTAGTAAATAGGTCATGTTACTTATTTTTCATGCAATTCTAATTGAATTGAAGCTGATAGCATGCATTTTACATAAAAATGAATTTGCTTAAAAAGTTGTATGTTTAAAATCAGAGAACATAAATTTTAATGTTGAAAATTTTTATTTAAAGTTGGTAACATTAATCATCCTATTTAGTTAAAAATTTATATTTGAAATTATAAATTTATATTTGTAAATATGAACCCAGTTTTTAAATGCAGAATATTGTTAAACATTTCATGAATTACTGTTTAAACTTAAGAAAATTCCAAAGCATACTTTTAAGTAAATTTATTATTAGTTGATTTTTCAATAATATTTTCTGAGGATATACTACAATTGTAGCATAATGTAAGAGTTTATGAGTAATAAATGCGGAAATCTTAAATTTTACAAAATAACAAAAACAAAAATAAATTTCATTATAATAAAAAGACTTATGGCGGCTTTAAATAAATAAAAAAATTGTATATACTATGTATATTAATAAAACAAAATAATATCATAAAAAACTCAACCTTAAAGCGTTGAAAAATTTATTTATTCATAAAATCTTGAAAAGTATAGTAGATAATTAAGATTCTAAACACGTTGTAAGACACAGGCATACAAAAATTGTTCATATGAATGTAAGTAGTATAAAAGTGATTTTTAAAATTGCTTTTTTTTTTTGTTTTGTCTTCCAAAGTAAATAAATAGCATTTGTTATATACATACATATTTGTTTATATAGAAACAAAATGACAAACCGCTTACAAACGCAATTCCAAATTAAATGCAAAAAAAAAAAAAAAAAAAACGAAATAAATGAATCATGTTTTTCTGTTAATTGTAATAAACATTTTTGTTTAATTAAAACAGCAAATGCTTGCAATTGCGTTAGCTTAAAGATAAATGCAAATTAAAAATCATAGACAAATATGGAATGGTGGTATTGTGACACCAACTTAATGAACATTTGGTTAGTATCATACTCAAATTAATAACAATCAATTACTAATTTTTAAATTTAACTTTTTTGTAATAAGTGAGAATTATTTTTGAACAAATATAACAATATCTAACAACATTTGATATGCTTTAAAATTTACTTTTTACTTTTTTCTATAGGAAATAATCAAAATCGATATGTTCATTTCAAAATCTTATTCTTCTACAGCCTATATGCCTGATTCAATCTAAAAATAAACAAATATGTTTAAATTTATGTTCATTAATATACGACTTTGTATGCAAACAGCATCATTTGTATATCAAATGTATGCTATCAGTTTCAAGTGCATTACATTTGCAAACAATTTGTTAAATTTTCAATGTTGTCATATCATAAATTGGCATTCTGTATGAAATGATATCACATCCAGGGATGGAAAGTACATACAAACGCCATAGTGAGGGTATAAAATGAAATAAATCTGTAATTTCTAAACGGATAGACCGATGTGCATGGATATATACAGTGAATGGCAATACAATGGAAACTTATTTTTGAAAACTATTGGGTGTATAACTTAAAAATGCGGGATTTACAATAGATGGCGTATCTTTTGAACGTGGTTTTTATTTTTAATAACATATATGTCATTTTGAAGGTTACGTATCTGTAGTGTAAACAACAATGTTTTATTTTGCTTCGAAAATGTCAAATTTTGTACCAACAAAGCGCAAGTCTATCTTTAATTTGAAAAAAGTGCAGCTGAAGCATACAGATTGCTCACCAAAGCTTATGGTGAATTTTTCATAGGTTTCAACATGCGAGTGACACGGAAGACAAAGATCTCCCAGGCCAGCCAAAAAAGTATGAAAACCATGAATTGGGGCATTACTCCATGGAGATTGTTATAAAAGTCAACAAGCAGCAATTTCTAAACGTTTGCGAGCAGCAGAATTCATCCAAAGCTGGGAAATTGGGTGGTTTACGAATTGAAGCCAAGAGACCATGAAAGATGATATTGCATGTCCGAAATGATGCTTGAACGCTATAAAAGAAAATCATTTTTACACCGAATCATTACTTGCGATAAAAAAGATAGACCCATTACGATAACCCGAAGCGTATGATATCGTATGTGAAACCCAGAAAACTACATAGGTATATGTGATAAATATTCAATTAATAAAGCAGCAGTTTCAAAAATTAAAAAAATTTTTAAAAAACTCGTAAAACTACTCCAAGACAAGATAATTAAAAGTGGCGTGCCGAATTCAAAGATCTCAATCCCATAGAGAACCTTTTGGAAAGTATAGATGACATAATAAGGACTGACAATTATATCACGAAGGAAGCTTTATCAGATGAGGTTATAAGGGAATGACAAAAATATTTCAAATAAGATGATTGATGATTGGTTCAATGAATGCATCGTCGTTACGAAGCGGTAATAAAAAAAACAAGGGTTATCCAACAAAACACTGAGTCACTAAAACTCCGTTAAACTAAAGTTTATATTATTTTTTTTTTTTCAGATTTTGTTCTTGTTTTTTGTTGTTAATATAATTTTTTTTTTTTTTGGATTTTGACCACTTAATTGAATATTTGGAAAAGTGTTCATTCAGTTGTAAACCACCGTATGTTATATTTATATTGTTAATGATCTAAACAAAAATTCGAAAGATTATTTTTAATTACCATCGATTTAAAACACTGACTTTATAAACTAAAACACTTAATTATTATTTTCAATTACTATTTTTTTTTTAAAAACATTTCAATTTTAAAACCAGTGAAATTTACCTTAAATATGTATGTATATGTATATAATATAATTTATATTAAAATTTATTTTATATCAATAAACTTTAAACAATTCAAATGTTTTTTCTATATCTTTTGTGTTTAAATTTCTTTTGCTTATAATCAACAAATAATTAAAAATGCAAACATGCTTGTTATTTAGTTTGCCAAGCAAAAAAATTAAAGCAAAACAAAAATTGCTTACTCTTCTTTTAGTTACAATCTAATTAGTATAAATTTATCACTTTGATTAACAGATTAAAAACCCACAACTTTCTTTAATGCACATACAATACGTTTTAATAAAACTTTAAAATAATTTTTCAAACACTTTCAAAATAGAAAAAAAAATGCCTAAACCACACACGCACGATCTTTTACACAACACGTTTAATACGGTTTGTTTGTTACAATATATTGAAAAACGGCATTTAACTTTATAAATGCTAAACCTAAAAAATCCTAAAGCCAAAGCAAAGCAAAAAAAAAACGTTGCGCATGCGATAACAAAAAATATAAATATATCAAGACATAAATAAATACTCCAAAAAATATCATAACAAAACATCATCATAAAGAAAACGCTAGAAAGAGAGAAACAATCAACAAAACAAACAAACAAAACAATGAGTCATTAAACATAGCGGGAGAGTGCAATTAACAATTGCATACAATTTTGTTTTACTCTATAAAGGGGGGCCATTTACATTTAAACACACACACACACATACATTTATACAGATGTAAACATGAGGAGCCTCTCGTACAGGGGAGTTAATACGTGTTCGTTTGTGTGTTTTAGCCTGAGAGCATTTAATGCATAATAATGACATTGTGGAGGTCGCGTAAATGGGCATTTGCATTAATATAGTAAATATTTTATAAAAAAAAGAAACAGATTTATTACAAATTTTAGTTTTGTTTATTGTTATTCTCGCATTAACAACATATTTAAACACAAGACTAAAGAATTTTATAGTATAATTTAAAATTAAATTTTTTTTTTTGTTTTAGAAAATTTATTTAAAGGGAATAAAATGTAATAGTTTTAAAACAAATGAAACTAAAGCACGAATTAAACCCTTGCATTATTTATTGTAGTACATTTTAAAACGTTCTATATAGTATCTAAAATGAATAAAATTTAAAAATTCTAAAATATAAAAGTATGAATTAAACCCTTGATTTTTATAAAGGCTGAGTAAATTAAAAACACCATGTCTACCTCGTCTTTTTACCTATTTTTCATAATATTTTTTTAACGGAAAATTTATTTCATTAAAAATTGTTTTTAATATGTTTCTTAAAGTATAATTTGATTAAGGTTATATAATATAGTACTCTTACTTGTTTCTTTTCTTTTTAATTAATACCTATTAAATTTTAATTTTTTACATACATATACATATATGTCGGATTAATTTAGCCCAGAAGTTTGTTGACTTCAATAAAACACAAAATGTTTATTTAATCGTTTATTATATAAATTATTCATTTAAATCACTTAGGTCTGGGGGTATTTACCTTATTAATTAATAATAATTTAAGGAACTTCAAAAAATAACTTTTATTCAACTTTGCAACTTAAATTGAACTTTTCACTTCGGACGCTGCTGGACAACTTTCTTCTAGACTAAAAACTAAACTCGTCACTCGTTCGTTTATAAAAAATTCTAGAAAGTTCGTCCGTGTTATATGTATATGTAATGCTGTTGTCACTTTCTTTCATAGTCGTCAATACAGGTCAGTTAATTCAAATAATAATTAACCCATCAATAATTCCAATCCCACATATATTTGGTAAAAGGTCTTGTTTTTGAAAACTGAAATTATAGAATATAGTTTTCAAAACAAAAATTTTAAATATTTTTAGGTAAACAAAAATTTTTAGTTGTTTTTTTCTTTTTTTGGAAAAAACATTTTTTCGAATTTTTTTTTTTAATTTTTTTTAAAATCTAAAAATTTTTTTTTTTTAAATTTAAATTTTTTTTTAATATTTAGCGAAAAAAAACTTTTGGTGAAAAAAAAAATCTGGTTAAAATTTGTTTCCCGATTTTGACCCATTGTAGGTCTCTGAAATATCTATCGTAAGATATCCATATTGTCTATATTAATGACTTAGTAATCCAGATATAGGTCAAAAAATAGGTTAAAAATCGAGGTTGCCCTGGGTTTTTCCTTATATCTCAGCCATTTGTGGACCGATTTTGCTGATTTTAAATAGCAAACTTCTCGAAAGCATGTCTGACAGAATTACTGAAGATTTGGATCCGAAGATATCTGGGGTCTTCAGAAAATTGATTTCAACAGACAGACAGACGGACATGGCTTAATCGACTCCGCTATCTATAAGGATCCAGAATATATATAGTTTATAGGGTCGGACAAATTATATTGTGGAAATTACAAACGGAATGACAAATTTATATATACCCTTTTTAATTTATTAGCGAAAAAAAATTGTTTAAAATTTATTTTTTCCATTTTTTTTTTAATTTATATTTGAAAAATATTTTTTCCCGATTTTGGCCAATTGTAAGTACGACTTACTTTGGCCTTATATACGCCGTTGCAAAGGTCTTTGAAATATCTATTATTGGATATCCATATTGTCTATATTAATGACTTAGTAATCTAGATATATCCTGCATTTTACTTATATCTCAGCCATTTGTGTTCCGATTGTGTCGATTTTGAATAGCAACCGAGCCGGAAGAATTGAGGTATGAATCATGTATGTAAGTTATTTGGGGGCTACGGAAAGTTGATTTCAAGATATAGACAGGCAGACGGCATGGATATATCGACTAACGATTTCCTTAATAAATATTTTGTTTACAAATACTGTTTTTGTTCTATTAAGGTGAAGGGTATATAAGATTCTTTACAGCCGAACATAGCACTCTTGACTTGTGACATTTTTTTTTTGTATTTTGTGCTGAGTAATTGCAATAACAACAAAAAAGGCAAGTCTTTCTGGAAATTTAAATAATTTATACAACGAATATATCAAAGTAAATAGATTTCAAAAAGTATTTTCATTCATTTATTTGTTGTACGTACAATAATAATTGATAAATAATAAACAGATTCTTTGTTAATTAGTAATGCAATAATATTGTTAGCGGCAGATACAGAACAAAGGTAGTAAGTAAGTGGTTAGCAGTAAAAGTAAATATATAGTGTATGGCAGCTCTATAATTCATAGTGTTGCAAAGTGTATAAATTATAGGGTACCGTTAAAAATGATTTGTTTACATAAATGACAGCATAAATGAAAACAGTGCTGCTAACCTTACAGATTTAAGGTAAACGTTAAAGTTAGTTACTTTTTAGCTGGTGGTAATAAAAATTATAGTAACACTTGATTTAAAATTTACATTTTTGAAATAAATAAACCTTTATTTAAACTATAACATAAAATTAAAAACTTTAGTTAGTTTCCAACTTACAAAAACCAGGACCGGTTACATTAAAACAAAAACCCAACCACAACACTTAATTTTCTAAGAAACTTTGGTGACTAAACCTTAAACTGAATTTTAAAATTTTATGTGTTATTTAACCAACAAATTGCACATTTAAATCACCAACAAAAATTAAAAAAAAAAAATAAAATTACTTTAAATATTTAAAAGACATTTCTTTTAACTAAATGAGTAATAGTAAAACTGTAGCATAAAGACCTTAACAGAATATCATTTTTGTTGATATTACATAGCTCATATAAAATGAGCTGCAAATTAATAGTTTTAATTTATTTATTTTTTTTTTTTTTTATTAAAAGACAGAAAATAACTTGTTTAAATAAACTTGTTTATATATTTTTAAATTTATATGCGAGTATAACAAATAAAAATATGTACATATAAAATGTTTTATGATCACAACTCAGAGTGTGCGTAGATCATTTGTTTTATTTAGTATTTGAATTAATATGGAAGTGGTTATGGACATTTATGTGTCTGGTTGTACTTGAATCTCTCTCTGTCTGTAGCTATAGGTTGTGGCCAAGTGTTAGGATGCTAAGTTTTTAATTTTTTTATAATTATTTGCAAATAAAACGCAATTTTATAAGACCTGTGGTTGGAATTTGTCATTCATTTATATACATATTAATAAATAAATAAATAAAAAGTTCTCATTAGTTATTTTAAAATTTAAACCATTTGCCTTAGGAATTGAGAATTTTTGCTATTGAAATTTGTTCCTAAAAATTAATCTTTTATAATTTCAATCAAATTAACAAATAATTTTAATTTATTCATTATACCTTTCAGCATGAGTGTAGGGTTCTTAATTTCCCGGACATTTTCAATTCCCGGGTATAAATAAAAACATATGTTCATTCTAGGGATTTCCCGGGATTTTTTTAAAATTAAGCCGAAAATCATAATATATTTTCGTATAAGAAAAGCAAAATATAATATTTTTCTTGAAAAAATGCGTAATTGGTTTCGAAAAAAAAAAAAATTCACCAAAAATTATTTTCCACCAACATTTTTTTCAACAAAAATCTTGCATTTTTTAAGCGAATATAGCACTCATACTTGTTTTTATTAAACTAAAAATTGTTATTTTGTAATTTGTAAAATATTTCTTTTTAAACGGATTTAGTTTTTTCCGATCGATATTTATTCACAATGATTAAAATTTTTGTTTGTTTTTTTTTTTTTTTTTTTTTGCCAGCATAAACATAAATATTTATGACTACCGCCTAAAACCATTAACCAAAGTCCAATAAGTACCTTTTTGTGTGAAGTGAAGTACGAAACATATTTAAATAAAAAAAAAAAACTGTATGCATTAAACATTGCATGATGATGATGTACTTAATACATGTGCTACATACATTCAAAACACCATATAAATTTGTTTAATATACAGACAATTGCAAAAAAATTAATTTTGAATTTTCCAAACACGTAAAATTCTCGTCCTGTTTTTATGACTCATGTTTTCCTTGATTGATTTTAAGGGTTTTTAAAATGTTGTGCTTTTTTCCAAATATTAAAAGCACTCTTCAGTGTCAACATTTATGACAAATAATTATATCATACATTTTATATTGAGTAATTTTATAATAAATAAGACTTAAATATTGTAGGAATTTCAAAGTAAATAGATTTTAAAATTCAGTTTGGCAATCATTCTAAAATATTTTTAAAACTGAGTGTTGCTCTTATTTCAACATAGCGGAATTACCGTATGATTTTAGTGAAGTTATTGAACAATTAAGCATGACTACATTCCTAAATGCAGTGATATTGCAACACTACAGCATAATACAACTTAGGCATACGAAAAATCATGTTTGCCATCACTGCTTTATGTCAACCGTTTTTTTACAGCAACTACTGGCCAGTGATGCCAAATCCTGTAAGCAAGGTATAACAGTGGCATCACTTTAATTCATAGTGTTGCAAAATGTTCTAATAAGCCGGTATATTTTATTGTTTACATTATTTCTTGAAGGGTTGTACATATTCATTTACCAACATAAATCCATTAAAAACTACTTTATTTCAAACCAATTTTTTGTCGTTAGCTGTATATAGGGGCTTTTAGCATTGCATAAAAAAATCACCAGTCTATCAAAAGTGGGCTATAAAAACCTTAACAAAGACGTCGGCAAAAAAAAAAAAAAAAAAAAAAACAAAACTTGAAGATTTTTGTGTAAAATACAACATGAGTGAGTGAATAGAGGTATATGAATATATTTAAAATTTGAACTGTAATATGTTTGAAATACATAAAACAACACAAACGTTAAACGCCCTTTGCTAACTTTGATTTTTTTTATACATTTTTCTGTTTAGTTTGTTTATTTTTGTTTACAATTTATCATTATGAGGTGAAATACCTTTTGAGCAGAGAAAAAAAGCAAACAGAAAAGAAAACACATGTAACTTAACGTAATATTATAAAAAATGCACAAAATTATAAAAAAAAACTACTAAGAATGGCAAGATTGTGTTACTAAAACATAACTGTAATGTTTGTTAAACGTTACGTTTAAGTAAGGTAACTTTCTGAGGTAATTAGTGTCAAGTTTGTCAAGTTCTGGTAAATGTTATGGGAGACTCACTACCGAAAACGATTGGTGACGTCTTTGAACTCTATGAACCAGTTTCAAAGCTTTAAGAAATAATCCAAAGGCTCTGTTTCCTAAGAACAAATACATATTTAATAAATAGTGCTGATCCTAAAATTTTAACTGCGCCTCCATAACCTTGTGACCAGTCTATTTCATAAAATTGTTGTCTAATTTTATTATTATGTTTTGTCATATTTTGTTCTCATATGTTTATTAGCTGTGAAAATTGCATTTGTTACCCACTGTACGTAATGTGTGTAATAATTTTACGCATGACTATTTTTTTGATATGTAGTCTCCAGCAAAATAAAAAATAAGTGTGTGTTGCTCTAATAAAATGACCAAATAAACGTAATTCATTAAATATTTTATATGTCCATCTGTTAGACTGACTGACGGTCTTTTTATTTGTTACGTTACACACAATAAATAAATAAATATATATTAGAGAAACATTTTGGTATGTGAATGAGTGTTTTTTTGATGTGGTACATTTTGATTGACTGTTACAGAATATTAATAAGGCTACTTCTTACATCATTCTATTACACTGTACTAATAAATACAACTCTGTGTGTAAATGATGTGACAATATGTAAGATGTGATAATATGTGCTGTATGTCATTCTAGGCTGAATGACAATTACATATATGAAGAAGAGGATTATCTGTGATAATTACATATATCAAGAAGAAGATTATGAGTGCCTGTGAGAAAGTGTGTAAGTAAGGCAGAAGCCAGTGTTGTTACTATTGGCGTTTGTGGTTTTGGGATATGTTAATTGTAACTACACTAGTTGCAAATGTCATAGAGTTATATAATTGTAGTTTTTTTTTTTCCTCTAATTTACAAAAATATTATTGTTTTCAATTATGTTTGTAAATAAATAAACGTTATTATAAAATCACAGCGACAGTAGTAATTTAATATGTTTTTAAATATTGAACAAAAAACAACAACAAAAATACATATAGCAAATGACAACTTATCTACGCCAAGTAAAATAGAGGCGTGTTATAATCAAAATATTTGATTTTGCGGTAAATGCAAATAAATGTAACATTAGAGTGACAAGTTACTGACAATGATGGTGAGATAGATGGTTATAGTAGTGGTTGGTTGGTAATGGCGATGAGGTTAGAAAATTAAAACACAACAACACAAATTTTACATTCGATTTTAAACTTAAATAGAATTTGCTTAACAGTAGTGATTAATTAATAAACATAAGAAATAAATAAGCTAATGGAAATACCAAAAAATGGAAAAGGGGTGTGGCTATTTAGAGGGAATATTATTATTTTTAATAACCCAGCCTATAGATAATATGTAATAGCTTAATATAAAACCCTTTCTTTTCTCTCATGATGAACTTCATAAAAATTGCGCTTGTTGTTTAAGATAAACTTAATATGTTTGAAAATGGATGTACATATTAATATAATAACTACAACAATAACTGCGATATTAATAATTAAAATTGATTTAAATTTTAGTTTAACACTTTTCCATTGTGTACTTATTTTTCAAGTTATGATTAGTTTTAAACTTTTTAACACATGTTTAATTTGGCAGCAATACAAGTATCTACAAATAAAATATTTTTACTCAGAACTTAAGAACAGTGAAATATTTAACTTATAAATGTAAAATAAACAACACAACTTATAAAAAAATCATAGAAAATAATTGAAAATTCAATTATGCTGCAGCATAATATAAAAACATAATTGGCATCACTGCTTGAATGACAAACATTCTTCTTCTTCTTCACACAATATTATGTGGGAGTTTTTTTTTATCTTGACAATTATTTTGACGTTTAAAATTTATCAGGTATAGTCATAGGGTAGTAAAATTATATGTTAAAGAAACGATTCTTTTAAGTCCCTTATATGTACATATGTATTTCATTGAAAGTGTATCTATGTGCTGAGAGATGTTCAAGTATTATATGTTTGTGTACATTATTTTTACGATATGCAAATTAATGAAAATTAACAAATTTGTTACGTTTATTTGTTCAATATACTCGCTGCAAAATTCCTACATACATATAAATTTTTAACATTTTATTGGCAAATAATGTTACGTAGAAAAATGTTTGAAGTGAACAGAAAGAAAACATTTAAAAAATTGTTTAAAAAAAGCGAAAGTATTGGGAAAATCGTGATTTTTGAAACACACAGTTGTAACGTTTCTCCGATGAAAGTACAATAACCTTAATAATATTAAAAAAATTAATAAAAAATTCTTAGAAATGTTAGTACTTTTGATACATTTCAAGGCAGGGTCAAAATATTTTCTGGGAAAATAAAAAATAAATTCCTTCTGGAAAGATATTTATATTTCAGTTAAAATGGAATTGAATTGGAATAAACTTTAAAAAACAATACATATTTATATTATGCTTAATCACGGACCCCTTTTTCCACACAGTATGAATCATTATAAATAGTACCTACTATTTTCTTATAATTTATTAATACGTTTTTTTGTACAATCTTATCTAGAGGTAAACATATTTTATTTTTCTCTATTATTTCTATATACATAAGTGTTTAATTGTTTGTATTTATCTATTTGAAAGTTTAAAACAAAAGAGAGAAATGTTTATAGTGTAATAAAATAAATATAAAGTTAAATAGTTTAAAAGGCTAAACGTCTCCTTATAATTATTAAATTTTAGCTATACACCTTTCTCTCATTCTCTTTATTTTGTTAATTATTATTTACAATTTGAATAACTAGTCGTCAATAAATAAACAAATGTCAACTTTTGCTCTGACAAGAAAATGCAAAAACAAGGTGTTTTATATTAAAACAAAAAATAAAAAGAGATAAACAAATAAAAAATAATATTGTTCAAATAGATTAAATAAGACATAAAGCGTATAGAAAACAAGTTAACATAACATTTGTAATTTACCCAGACATATTGTGAGTCATTTAAGAATGACGTCTATAAAAGCGATCAAAGGCTATGTAAATTTTAACTAATGTGAACATTTTGTAGCTTTTATAACATTTAGATCATTATTTTCTTAAAGGTTTTGATCCTACATTTGTGGAATTTGTGTTTCATCCCTAACTCTGCGTCTATAATCCCTAACTCTTTGTATTTGTTGCAAAAATAATGTGTGACATCACTGTCACCACCATTGACGTAAAGCAGTGATGCCAAATAAATGAATTTTTTCTTGAACGTACAAATATTATGTAGTCTAATTATCTATGTATCTGAATAACGGCAACGCATATAAATCCATAAAACCTTGGTTTTGGAAGAAACCTTGGAAGCTAGGTTTTTCCACATCTGGATTGCTTGAGAATAACTGCGCGGAAAATTACCCAAAATTACCCCATAATATGAATTTTGCTGTAAAATGGCATCGATTTTATAGCGCATATTTTTTCACATTTTATATTGGGTGTATGACTTAAAAATGCGGGGTTTACAATAGATGACGTATCTTTTGAATGCTATTTTTGTTTTTAATAAGTTATATGTCATTTTGAAGGGTACATATCTGTAATTTTTTCTCAATTAGTTATTGAACATTGCTCACCACTCACTTACTTATTGAACATTGCTCACACCGATTGTTCATCAAAGCTTATGGTGAATGTGTTCCATAGGTTTCAATGTTCGAGTGAAGGTTTGTGCGCTTCAGAAGTGGAGATTTTGACACGGAAGACAAATATCCGCCAAGCCAGCCGAAAAAGTTTGAAGACCAAGAATTGGAAGCATTACTTCATGAGGATTGCTGTTAAACTCAACAACTCAGTGGGAGGTACTGAAGGAGCAATTTAAAAACGTTTGCGATTAGCAGGATTCATCCAAAAGCAGGGAATAGGGTACCATACGAATTGATGTTGAGAGACCTTGAAAAACGATTTTGCATGTCCAAAAATTATGTTTGAACGCTAAGGTAATTCTCTGTATTTGGTGGGAGCAAAAGTGTCCTATCTATTATGAGCTGCTGAAATCTGAACAGACCATAACAGGGAACCTGTACTGAACGCAACATAAAAACTCCCAGAATATGCGGCCAGACATGTTGCAATACCTGTTAAAAAGAAAGAAGTGTTTTGGAAGTTTTGCCTCACCCGCTTTGTAGTCCAGACCTTGCCCCATCCGACTTCTATGTATATGTTACGATCGAAGCAGAACGCTCTCTCTGGGATACGCTTCACTTTGGAGCAGAGTATCCGAAATTGGCTTGATTAGTTCTTGGCCTCAAAAGATGCGCAGTTATTTTGCCTCGGAAACCATATGTAGCCAGAAAGATGGGAAAAGGTCATAGCTAACAATGGCCAATACTTTGAATAAATTTATATTGTACAAATGTTTCAAATCTAAAATATCATCAATAAATTTTAACAATTTCTAACTTAATTTTCTTTGAAATGTTAAGAAGCGACATAACAAAAGTATAACAGTGGCATCACTGTGAATAATAGTGTGGCAAAACGTTAAAAAAAACCGTTACTTAACAATGGCATCACTTGTATTCCTAGTGTTGTAAAACGTTAAAATGAGCGTTATATTATAAATAATGTAAACAAAGTAACATTATTTGTTCTATAGGTTTGTAAATTTTCGGCCAGCCCACGTAAATACATACGTATATAAACTTTTGTATAAATACTTATAAATGTTTGTAAAATAATCCTTGACAAGCACTTGTTTAAGATATAATTACAATGCGTCTACGATTACAATTGTTCAAATGTATGAGTTGCAAGTTTTTTTTTATTGTTTTAGTCTAGATCGCTCGCTGCTGCAGCTAAATAAAGTAAATTTATAGTAGAACAAGTAAATTAGACCTTAATTTTTTTGTTTGTTTGTGTGTTTTTTGCGCTTTTCATGTTTGGTTGAAAATGTGATTACGCCAACTTGAGTGTGCATTTGTGGTTTTAATGCAACAAAATCTAAATTAAAACTAAGAAAGAAAAAAACTAAATAGAAAAATAAACTATATAGGTTTTATTTAAGCACGTATTAATGTATGTATGTGATATTCATGTTCAAGTTATAAAATAAATTAATGAAAAAGTTCTATATTACATATATTTAAATAGAACAATGACAAAGTGTGGCTACACTGTATGTTTATTTTTTTGTTGTTGTTGTTGTTGTTAATAACACAGAGATGTTAATCAAGTTGGAAAAATATGACAATAATATTGTTGAAGATGATGACAACAATGTTGTAGTTGTTATGAATGATGGTGAGCTGATGATGGATGAATGCAACATGTGTTGCTTACTTGTACATAATTTATATACCGCAATAATAATAACAATTCAGCAATAACAACAAAAAAAACTGTTGTGAGTCATTGACAATTTTTTTATTCATTGTTGCTGCAGCAAAATGAATAATATGAAAAAATTAATGTATAAATTACGGTTACTTTACAACTATTAAACTAAATCTTTATTTTTCATTGTTAGCAGAACTTTTAAAGTCTTAAATCTTAAACAAACAACAATCTTTTTAATAAAATAAACTATTTTTTCCATTTTGTATAAATATTTTACAGAATTTCAAAGAAATCCAAATTTTTATTAAAAAAAAAAACTATACAAAAAAATTGTTTCAGCAAAAATTGTGTGTCATCACTGCCAGCTATTTGCATTAAGTGTTACATACAAGGGAAAATAATTTAGACCGATTAGTTTTTCAACCTAATTCCTCAAAGACCCATTGACTTTCACATATGAATGTCAGTGGAAACACCCATGGACTTTCACATACGAATGTCAGTGGACTAATGGTCTTTGGGCACCTCTCAACACGCCTATATATACTCGGCTGTACTCGGAAGTACTCGATTGAGTATACAAATTTGCAAATTGCGCTTCTCAGTGAAAATGCAAATTAAATGAAGTGGTGCATAGAGTTATTTTCTCTTCTTATTCCTTGCTATTCACAAAACTATGTGAGAGTAAAATGAGAAATCGAAATGAAAATATAATAGATTTCAATTTGGTGCGAATACCGTCTGTGTTTTAAAATGTCAAAACTTTATATAAAAGTTTAAACAAGCTTGTGTTCACTCGTTAGTAGGACATATTGAGAAATCACTTAATTTTGGCAATATCAAACTAGTAGCCTTTGTGGATATATAAGGGGATTTTAACAATGTAGAGTCCGTCACTATATAATCAGCCATACGAGAGCTATTTTTGGATCAATCGATTGTTAGGTTTATCATGAGCCTACTAAACTACAAGATCATCAGTTCGGAAATGGGAACTGCTGCGATCTCAATGGAGTCTCTTAATTCCACTTCTGTAGAAATTGACTGGCCACATAATGCTTCGGAAATTGAATTCCTTGAACTCTAAAACTGTTGCCTATGCGAATGATGTAACGGTGACAGTTTCAGGATTCCACTTAAACAAGAAATCGCAGAAACTGAAGGCGGCTTTTATAAAGTCCATGAAGCATCGACAGTGGAGTAGGTGTAAATGAGGGCAAAACTAAACTTGTTTTGTTTTCAAGGATATTGAACCCAACACTCTGGTAAGGCCAGCAATCCCATTCTTATCTATATTATTCTATGGGGTCTCTGTATAATGAAAATCCCTAGACAGGAGCCCTGCGAACTACTGGGTTAGATATAACAGAATATTAGGTGGAGATATTCGAGAGATGGTGATATTCGTATATATCAACCACCTTCTTCTCGATAAACTTCGGTTTCTCAATCCCGAATGCCATGGATTAGCGATTCGGCATCACTATTCTGACGAAGTCTCTCTTTACAATGATATTTAATGGACAGGAAGCTAGTATTTTTAGGAATATGTCAGCAAACTGGCTTAGATATAACAGAATATTGCGCGGGGTGGTGATATTCGTATATATCAACTCCCTTCTTATTGAGAAACTTCAGTTTGATACAGAGGAGATGTGCCCTTTTTATAAAAGGGGAGATCAAACTGGCGGAAGTGTCTAAATCCTGGAATTTTTGGATTTCATCTTTTAGGACCCCAATTTTTTCCTAGAGTTGGCTAGACATTCCACAGTAGTACTTATATGGGTGTGTAGATATTGGAACATGATAACCAACTGTGTTGCAGGTGACATTGCGAAAGTAGCTGCTATGATAGAGTTGTAAGAATAAAAATGGGAGTGAGACTCTGTCTTTGTACAGCATTAAGATATCTATATAATAGGTTTCCGGGAAATCATTACTTAATCAGTATTTCTAAAATGTTGGATATAGAATGGTACTGAATTGTTGCCTATAGCAGGAACTGCTATAAGTACTGCTTCCGGGCTTAAAAACTTTATCGGTTTTCTTGAAGAAAAAAAATTTTCCAATAATGACGTTTTAGTGGACATATTTCATTTTATGATTGCATACTATTTAAACTCTGTTTGTGATTATGATTCAGTTAGCTTTTGGGTTTTTTTGTAAGCGTCAATAAAGTTTAACTTCTGGTTTTATGAGAAAATCATAAATATTTGTCTGCCATGAATCAAGCTCTGCTTTTTTTTTTTTTTTTTCTTAAACATATTTTTTGCAATATTTTTGACGTTTATTTTTAAAATGACAGGCCTACATTTTTGCCGTAAAATTTTAATACAGCATTGTCTTGTTTATGTTTAATTGAGTTGTGATACAAAAAAAAAAAAAAACACTAAATTGTAGGTTTGTTTCAATTTTATTTGTAAAACTCCACCTTGGTCAATACAATTTAGGTTTACTTAGTCTTTGTCTAAATGATTCTCAGTTTTATGTACAACCAAGGTGTGCCCTTTATTTAGGTTGATTTTGTTTTTAGTCATTGTATTAATTGCTTCTACATTTAATGACAAATAAAAGGCCAGTTGTACTACAATCTTTAATTCATTTAATGGTTAATTTTTTTCTGGGTTTTATCAACAAAATGTATAGTATGTACATACATATAATAAACCTCCTCCCAATTTAGGTGTTTGACTAAATATAGATTTTGTTTTTGTATTAAAACGGAAGTTTGTGTAGTAAAACCAAATATACAACTGGGAGCCATTATTTAAGGGGAGACCCTCACCAATTTAATAAATAGTGAGGTAAGTTTATAAAAGTAGTTAGTGTATGATTTTCATTTAATTATATTAAGGGCTAGTTAATAAATAAATAAACTAATGAAAAAAACTATTTAATAGTTTTGTTAATCTAATCTTTGAGCTAAACGAGAAATAATTTTATAGGAAATCAAAATTAATTAATTAAATCAAATGTACAGTATAACTTTCATGGTCAAGGTAAATAACTCATTGACTACGACAATTAGATTTAGTTTAAGGCATCCAAGGAAATTCCCTATTTTGTCTACGGATATGTCAAAAAGTGTCAACTTTTGTGCAAATTTAGAATATTTCGAACGTGATGTTTTATAGAAAATAACTAAAGAACGGAATTATTCTAAAGTGGCCGCAAATTTGATGTTTAAAATTGAACTTCTCATTTCTTGAGGTAGTTATTACAGAAAATTGTTCTATAGAATATACAGTTATACTGAAGATATTTTTAAGAAAATGCTGTTATACTGAAGATTTCCTACTGAAAATACTGTTATACTAAAGATTTTCTACAGAATATACTATTATACTGTACAATTTCTATAATAAAAGTGTCATACTGATAATTTTCTATACATAATACTGTTATACTGAGGATTTCCTATACAAAATAGTGTTATACTCAAGATTTTCTATAGAAAATACTGTTATACAGAACAAAATACTGTTCTACTGAAGATATTATTTAGAAAATACGATTATACTAAAGATATTCTATTGAAAATACTGTACATGTCTGTCATTTATTCTCTCTTAGTTATTGAACATTATAGTGTAAAAAACAAAGTTTTTTTTGCTTCGAAAATGATGAATTTTGTATCAACAAAGCGTCATATGCTCGAAGTTTTGCTTTACTTTTTTAATTTAAAAAAAGTGCCGCTGAAGCGCAACGACTGATAACAAAGCTTATGGTGAATGTGTTCTATCGGTTTCAACAAGAGATTGCAAAATCATTGGAAGCTACTGAAACAACAATTTCAAAATGTTGGCGAACAGCCGAGCCGAGAGACCATGAACGACGATTTTGCATGTGCGAAATGATACTTCAACGCTATAAAAGAAAATCATTTTTGCACCGAATCACTACTTGCGATAAAAAATAGATTCATTACGATAACCCGAAGCGTAAGATATCGTATGTGAAGCCCGGACAACAAGCCGAATCGACACCAAAGTCAAATATCTATGGCGCTAAGGCAATGCTCTGTATTTGGTGCAAAAGTATCCTATCTATTGTGTTCTGCTGAAATCTTAACAGACCATCACATGGAACTTGTACCGAACGCTACTGGTTCGTTTGAAGCGAGCATTGGCCGAAAAATGCCCAGAATATACAGCCAGATATGAAACCGTGGTTATTCAGGATTTAATAATCGAGATATATGTAGGTAACAAAATCATTGAAGTCGTGATTTTTTCTTATATCTCAGCCATTTATGGTACGATTTTCCCCATAGTAACCGAATCAAGACTATACCCGATATATTGATGTATTATTGAAAAAACTTCCTTTATCTTTAACTCGAAAAATGGGTTGTATACCGCTCGCATAACCAGTAATGAAATTTATCAACTTTTAAAGTGTTTGATAGTTTAATTGAAAATTATTTTAACCAAAACAAAGCCGGAAGTAAAACTTTGCTTTCAAACTCCCTTATTACAATAAAATCCACTGTAAATTAACTTCCTTAAGCAGTAACACGAAAAACTTTTTACTTTTACTCAGTAATTTAACACCCTAAATCCTATTATTTATATGTAGTTCAGTTTTTCTTCTAAATTTTTCATTCACAGAAATTCTTTTTGCAAATACCTCAAAGGTTTGCTTTTTCTATGTGATTTGTTTCATTATGTTTCTTTTTTTTTTTTTTGTTGTTTTGTTTATTGTTAATCTGCTTTTAAAAAATTCATTGACTCTTAATGATTTTATGTTGTTGGTGGTGTTTTGTTTGCTTTTATGTTTTTCTTTTCAAATGACCCACATAAAGTTTATTTACACACATTTAAACAAATGACATCTGACGACGTTGGCAACATTTGCCTCTTCGCAGATTCTGCTATTGTAAGTGAGTGAGATTGTGTGTTGTTCGGCTCTGCATGTGGTGTCATCGCATAAATATTGTAACAACAAAAACAAACATACATAAATAAATGTTTGTATGTAAATAGCATAAAAATGACAATATTAAGAACAACTCATATAATTTAACAGCTAATTTAAATAGATTCTGTCTCTCTCTTTCTCTAGATTATTGAGAATTTCAAAGTTTATACACAGTTATGAATAATGAACTAAATTAATAAATAAATTTAAACAACCCTTTTTCAATATTAACTTTGTTTTGCATAAATAAATAAATTACATTTTATAATTTTAGTTTAAAATTCACAATTTTTTCTCTTGCTATAAACAAAATTAACAAAAAACAAAAGCAATTACATACTATTGTTGATCTTTGTTTTGCTGCTAATTGTGCCAAAGTTCCCACACATGAGATAACCATAGAGAAGGTATAAGAGTTCAATGTCATAACAACAAACAAGCATCAACGAATGAAATAAATAAAATATAAATTGTTGGGATAGGTTTTTGGTGTTTTATTTTGAAAAGGGAAAATTTATAATATCCAAGCTACACTTGTTTAAAAAATTAAATAAAAAGTTTTAAAAGGAACTTAAAATTTAGTGTCATACTTTGTGGCAATCACCTTTACGCATAAACAGAGATGCCAAACTAAGGGTAGCTATCCCAAACAAGTCATCGATTAGTCTTTCGTTTTTTTTCTATCTAAAAGACTACGCTGATGGCATTCTCGGATATAGAAAGGATCATTAATATTGAAATTGGGGAGAGCGGCTAGTTATGAGTCACAGCCGCAGAATTATCAATTCTAATCCAGGTTATGTTAGTCTAAGGACAACAATTACCTGTGGGACCACCTATACTTATGCTTGTTGGTGTTTAATGTGATGCTGAAACTTTTCGGGGAATCAGTCAAAGTAAAAGTTAAGAATATATCTCAAAGATTTAGAAATACATTTTATCCATCACTTTTCCAAGCAAATATATAATATAGTGACGACATGGCAACTTTTTTACAAAAAGTGAGCATCATTTCATTTCCATTCATCTATTAAATGGCTATTTAAATATGTTGATTGTATTTTTCAAAAATAAAATAAAAAAACTATTTAACAAACGGAAGACTACAAATAACATGGCAATTTACTTTGTTTATATGTATGTATGTATAAATGAATGAGTACATAGTTAATGAAGAGTGTAGGCCGTTGTTGTTGCTGTCTTTGCTTATTTTTAACAGAGGGGGTAAAAAAAAAAAAAAAAAAACTAGATCTCTTTTAAAGTAAAAGCAAAACAATGTAGGGGGGTAACAAAAGCAAATGATTTGTTCTGTTAGATTTGTTTGTTTATATTTTTAATGCACTCAGAGAAAAAAAAGAAATGTTCGACATTTTTTTAATATTTCATATTTTAAACAAATAATTTCTATTTGAGTGCTTAATTTAGATTATTTACTTTGTTATGGTGCCTTAATTTGTATAGATTTCAATATTTTTGTATGAAATTTATATACTTTTCAAAAATATTTTGCTTTGCTAAATTTTCTTTGTTTAATTTGTTTAGGTTTACATAATTTTATATAAAAACAAACAAATATTAAATAAATTACCATCCAGCAATCTTTTTTCAACCTAATCAATTTTGTTGCTATCTTATCTTTTACAGCAAAAAGTCGTTTAAATATACATATATAAAAACAATTGTATATAGAGACCTAAAACTCTGCGGATAAGATATGGAAAAAAATCATACTGGTGAATAACACCAAATTATAGTTTTTATATCTATACAATATAATAAAATAAAAACAAATACAAAAATTATTTATTATTAGAATGAAGAAAAGAACAAAAATAAAAAAAATTCTCAGTGCAACACCATAGAACTACAAATGGTTAATAAATGATGAAAAAACTTAAAGGAAAGGTTTTTAGTAAATTTATAGTGACCAAAAAAACAATCATTAGCGGTATTCACAATGTAGAGTACTTGGCCTGGTAATGTTGTAAAAGAACACAATAGCAAAAAAAATAAAAGCAAAATACATTAGAAATATAAATGTTTGTCAATAAATAGCTCTAATACTCTACATTGTGAATACCGCTATTTTATTTTCTGGAACAAATTTAACAACTTTTCTGTCCATTTCTTACAAAACCGCTTTTTTGTTACTATAATGCATATATATTGCACAAAATTTAAAGTGTTTACAATAACTGACCAATATTAGATAAAGGATTTTGAAAACAACTCAACATATTTCAATATTTGTGTTTAATTTATATTTCTATTATTTTATTTCTTGAACTGACCTTTTATTTATTTAAATACATCAAATCAAAATGTATTTTAAAGACCTTTTCAATATTATATAAAGTTTTTTGGAAGTACATCAATATATTGTATGTTTTATAAATATTTAATTTATATTTTCGACCAAAATGTACAATTGTATTTATTTATTGGTATTTTAAAGCCTTAACCTGTCTAGAAAAAATAAAGTCATGCCCCTATTACAGATTTAGAGTAGGAAAAAACATATTTTTTCGAGAAAAACGACAACGTTTTTAACACATATTTTAAATTTTGTATAAGTTTTTGAATAAAATTTTAATTTTTATTTTTTAAACCTAATTTACTTTATTTTCTTTCAAGTAGGTCAAATTTGTAAGTTTGTTTAATTGGTCATATTGCAAGTAGGAGCAACATTAATAGGTCTATAAAAGGCAAGATTTAGGCAAGTTAGTTATCAAAATCAATAAAACAAAATAAATTTGAAATCTTGTGCACCAAATTCCGATTATTTTCTTTCAAGTAGGTCAAATATATACGTTAGCTTGAATTAATATAATGTAAGTTGTAACTAACTTGACATGATTTTTTTAAGATTAATTATTATAGTCCGACTTAAATCTTTTTTTTACAGAACCAAGAAGTGGAAATATGTAGAAAAGTGTTATATTCAGCAAACCAATCTTTAGTTACCTTTTTAATTGTGCATATTAAGCAAATTTTGCTTAAATTTTAACTATACCCGAGATACCAGAAAATCGGTTTAGATTTTAAAATAGGAAACACCAATTTCTAACTAAAATGTCAAATAAAATTTTGATTACAGAAGAGCTAATTTACTGACAACTGTTTAATACTATTGAATAGTCCATTCCTAGGACACACCAATCATATACAATCCATTTCTAACTCAATGTTCGTAGAAGTGTTGATTTGACAATGGATGATGGACTGGTAATGTTTAATACTACAGTATTACCATCCCTGTCTTAAACTCAAATAAATGTTACCGTTATTTGCATAAAATTTCTCTGAATGTAAATCATGAAAATATTAATTAATACTACTGAATAGTCCATTCCTAGAACACACCACTCATATATAGTCCATTTCTAACTCGATTTTCAATAAAGTGTTGATTTCAGAATAGATGATGGCTTGGCAATGTTTAATACCATAGAATTGTCCATCCCTGATCCAAACTCAAATAAATGTTACCGTTATTTGCCTAAAATTTCTCTGAGTGTAAATCATGAAAACATTTATTAATGCAAATCTAAAATTCGCAAAACTTATTCATAAAACATTATAAGTAATTAAATTTAATTATAAACACAAAAAATCTTAATCATTTTCATTATTCATAGAGCCATTTGTTATTAACCTAAAAACAGCAACCCACAATATAAAGAGATTATCTATAAAAATGGGTCAAATTGTTTTCATTTATACTTTTCTATGTATGTAAATTTGCAAATACTTTTTTTTAAATATTGCAAATTATAAAAATTGCAAGATCTTTAAGATAACAAAAGATGAGTAAAATCAAGAACAAAAAAAATAAAGAAAAATAAACTCACCTTGAAATATTTCAGTTGTTGCTAATTTTTGATAATGATTATCAAAATTTTGATGGTGTTCTTCTGTTGATGATGGCGAACAAAGATATTAAACGCACAATATAAAATTTGTCTTGTTTTTCTTTCTCTGCTTTGTTTTTTACTTTCGTTTGAAACACGTTAATACTAAGAAAAATTTATGTTTATTTTCGTTTAGACGTTTAATTGAAACAAAAAAAAACACCAAAATTATAGTTTTATGATTTCACATTAAATAAAAAAACAAACTACACTTGAAATAACTAATCATAAAGATTAATTCAAAAAAAGTACTTTTTTCCCAAAAAAAAAATGCTAAAAGGAAGTCAAGATAACAGAGTAATTACAGAAAAAAGTTTCTGCTGTAGAATATGACAGAATATGCAACCAGACATGATTTACCAAATAAAGACCTCAACTGAAGCTAAAGATATTCGATTGATGCTAAAAATGGATTAACTAAAGAACTACGATTGAACCTAAATTAAAAAAAAAATCAAAATTTTGAAGAAATAAAGATTAACTTTAGTGGACCCAAAATGTTTACTAACTGAAGCCCAATGATATAAACTACAATTTTACTAAATTTTGAATAAATAAAGATTTATAATTGAACGAAATCTGCACGAAATAAATATCTACGATTAAAGCTAATTTTGAAGCTAAAAATGGGCTAACTAAAATCCTTCAATTGGACCAAAACAAATGAACCTCATAGACATAAATAAATTTATAATTTAACCACATTGAATTACAAATATATCTAAAATTTAATCTAAAATATAACTTTATAGGGACCTATGATTGAATCTACAAATAAAGCACAATAATATTTATGATTGAGACCACAAATGAACTAAATAAAGTCCTATGATTGAAGGTACATAATAGACAAGATAGAAGGCTACGATTGAGACTGATTTTGACTTAATAAAAAACCTAAAATTTAAGCTAATTTGAGCTATATAAAATTTTATGATTGAAGCTAATTTGAACTATATCAATGGCTAGGATTGATGTTTATATTTAACTATAAAGTAATTCACAATATTTCCACCACTGCGAAAATTCGAACTTGGAAGCAACAAGCGAACCATATAAAGAGTTACAATTTAAGCTTCAAGCGAACTACATACAGACCTACGAATGAAGCTAAACGCGGAAAACATAAAGAACTGCGATAGAAACTTTGAACGGACTACATAAACGACCACATAAAGACCTACGAGGGAAGCTACAAGCGGACCATATAAAGAAAAACGATTTAAGCTTCAAGAAAGACCTTGAATTGATGCTGAAATTGAGCTACAGAAAGACCTACAATTGAATCAAAAATTTTACTACATAAAGACCTTCGATTGATGCTGAAATATAACTACATACATATAGACGATCGGAATATTTAACTTAAGTCGCAAATCAGAAAATGAATTTAAACTTCAGCTAAGCTTTTATATTGGAACTCAAAATTTAACTTGCCGAACATAATAATTTTGTCAACAATATTAATTTTAACAATTATGAGTGTTATATTCGGTTGTGCCGCATCTTGTATACCCACCATAAATATGTGACAATAAAATATTTTTCTGATATAGAGGCTATATAGGGCGACCGATCCTTACAAAACTTGGTAGAAAGATTTAGGTTCATATAAAACTTGTTTATGTTCAATTGTATCACGATATTAATTATAATAAAACAATTGTGAATCTTCAAGACATTTTCTCAAAAGAGGGACAAAAAATGTACAAAAGAAAAAATTACCAAAAAAAAAAAAAACAAGAAAAGTTTCAAGTGTTTTTTATATATTCAAAACAATTTAATTAATTTGTTATAATTTATATATTGATCAAAAGCCTTTATATGTTTTAATTATAAATTCATAATTTCTTTTTCAGCTAAATTTCTATAAAAACTTCTTTTTTTATCCAACTTCTTTTCAGTTCATTTTTTTTTTCTTACTCATCCACACATTCCACTCACTCAACACTCAAACTAGACTTTTCTTGGCGTTTTTAAAAGTTTATTTTCATTATAATTTCTATATACCGTTATTTATAGTTTATAATAAATTGTTTTTATAGTGTTTTACTTAAATTATTTAAATAATTTTACATATTTTATTAGTAAAATACTAAAAACATTTGCGCGTTTTTTCTATTAACCACCTTTCTTGAACAACGAAACAAAACGAAGTGAAAATTCGCAATACTCATCGTCAAAGGAAACTGTCAAACTGGCAATAATTACAGAGATGCCGGATGGTAAGGTAAATAAATGTATGCGATTTTTAGAAAATTTAGAAATATTTGTTTAATATTTACTCTTGGAATTGATTTTAACTCCGAAATTAAAAAAAAAATAAAAATATGATTGCACGAAAACATTGTTTTAAGAAATATTATTTGGCTAAACTCTAGATTATATAGATCTTTGGTTAAAACAAAAAGTCAGCTTTTTGACTTTTCTCGATTTATAGAGTACTATAGTTTATAAGCGCTAGTTCGAATCGTAACCATATCTATTCCTAAGTAATGGGTCTGAATGTTCAGATATTGGTTATTTTATATTTTTTGTTATTTTTTTCGATTTACATGAGGTCGATAATTTTTTTTTTTATCTTTGGTAAATTTAGGAAGGAAAGTACTTTGGAATTCATTTTCGGTTTTGTTGCCCAAAGAATAATATCGTTTTTATAAACAAACATCATATTTTTTTTTTTTGGCAATTTGGAAAGATAATAATACTATTTTGTATTCATCATTTATATTTTTTGGAATAAGATACTTCTATGAAATCATAATGTAAACGATTAAATTAGCTTTTGTGTAGCTCCAAGACGATAATACTGTTAAAAATGAAAATACCGAAATTGGATTCTATAGTTTTACAGTTATTCATATTTATGAATAACAAATTGTTATGCAACTTTTTAAAAAAAACGCTTCAAAAAATGTATGTTTCTTTTCTTCAATTCGTTCATTTAAAATACATGTCGTGTAATAATAACTTTAAATACAACCCTGTTCTTGTGATAATGCAGTGCTTGCTAATAATGCAGTTTATTAGTGGCATTATTTCATTTTGAATAAAAAAATACCAAACAAGCGTCTGTAGTTATTTCTTATTTACAATTTTCTAATTATCTTATTTAATCTGACAACTAACTATTTAATACATATCCAAATTATCAAAAATGAGCTCATACCGCGACTTAAATAAAGAACTGATCGGTCAAGTGCAAACAATGCGCCATGACTTGAAATTGTACTGTGATGAAATTGTCCACTTAAAGGGAGAACTCATGCAAAAACATGAAACAGAAGTTTTGTTACGAAAGGATTGTTACACATGGGCTCTTGAAAGTTTTATCCAACTTATACAACATGTACAGCCGGATAGTGACATCTTACCCGTTCTAAAGGAATTTTGGCGACCGCAGGATAGAACATCCACCACTTCAACGTACTCACATGAAAGCAGAACTCCTCGAAGAACGCGAATATCTGGGGAAAGATCATCAGGCTCACTACGTAGACGTAGCAGTCAGTTGACAGCGGAATTTCAAAGGTCCACTTCTATTATAAACACCAGAAACTCTATACGCAGTACTTCACCCATTCGAAGAAGTATCAATGAAGCTGCAGAGGCTGACCCAGAAGAAGAATTAGAAGGAGAGGAAGAGGACTGTGAGAATGTTGTAGAAAGTGTGACAACACAACCAGAATTGCCACAAGAGCAGCCTGACGAAAATCTCAATATAATTTATGAACATTCCGAAAATGATGAAGACGAAGACGAGGAGGATGATATAGAAGATGCTGTGACTGTTTATGAAAGTGTAGAAGAAGTTTCTGTTGATGAAGTTTCTATTTCGAAAACACGATCCACCTTGAAAGATGTAACAAACGTGGATAATTCAAGCATTAAAGGTGCACGTAAAAGAGGACGACCCAAAAAGGTTAAAAAAATAATAAACACAATTAATCAAGAAAATTCAACAGATGATATGGGCAGTGGATCGGATATGGAACAAAGCCGATCATTACATCAAACAGAAATAGCGGATAAATCCTTGGAGGAGCCACGTCGTCACTCTAATGCCCGACATGTCTCAATAATAAATAAATCTATACCTACCTATGTAACACGGTCTTATTGTAATCATTCACATGAAGAGGGTAAGTGAAATTGTATAATATGATAAATAGTTTGATTCAACTTAAAGTTTGTAGAATTTTGAAAGTTTCCGTTGTTTTGCCAACGCAAACCATTCTATATATTATTTTAAATTAAATACATTTTCTTCTTTTATCTTTCGTTTCAGTAACCCTTGCATCGCCCACCTCAGTTTATACCGATATGACTTTAAGAAACTTTAATGATGCTGCCTGCAGCACCCCAAATTCTCGACACAATTCATTACATAAACCCGTAACACCCCCAAATTACACTGCGACCACTTCCAACTTAGCCACGGAATCAGAATCAGTTACAAGCAACACTTTAAATCGTCGTCCTTCACGTCAGTGCAAACCGAAAGATTTGGCTGAGCCAAAATTAGGCACTAAACTAAGAAATGAAACTGATATGGAATCTATAACTCAAAAAAAATCCAGATCCAAGACGAGAACCAAAAACTAAATCTTATTTTTAAATAAAATCTTTACTCAAACTTTTTTTTATGGAAATGTTTTTTTTTTCACCAAACATTTTTTAAATTTTTATCGTAACGCATAGGTTGGTAAATAAAATGTTTAGTTGATGAAAATGACTGTGAATCTTTTCAATATTTCATTAAAATGTATTGAAATCTTTCACTTAAAGTGTATTTTCCTACCAAAATGGTTTATTTCTAAAATTGTATTGTACTCAATGTTTATAGTTTTTATTTAGTTTAAAAAGATTTTCTTTATTTTTAACAAAGCATATTATTAAATAAATTTATGATTTTCTCCCTTTATGTTTGTTGTACAAATTATAAATATTTACATAAGAATGATTACTTGTTTTACGCACTAACACACTAATTATATTTGAAAAAAATTAAACCACCTCAAATTTACCCGAACAGCAATTTAAATGATCCACCGAATGTGTTATTGTCGGCAACTCTTTGGTATTTTCCTTAATTTCCGTTATAATATCTTGTATTTTATGTAGAATCTGTTGAGATTCGCTAGAATTTAAATCTTTTGTGGGCGTTTGATATGCAGGAACACTAGCAGGGGAATTCAAGGCTTTCAAACCCGCTAAATCTGGACTATTATTCAGCTCGTGGGCTACATTGTGTTGACTGGTCACATCTATGGCAACATTTTGTGCTAAGGCTTCGTTTATTTGTTGTTTTAAGTGTTGATTTTGTGGCATTTCCATGCCCAAACTATTTACCAGATTATTAAGTAACGTTAAGCGTTCGCGCATTTCTTCACGTTCAGCTTGTAGCATGGCTGTTTGAGCCGCCTTCTCATATTCACGCTGTTTCAAAATACGTCTCTGGTTCTGGTAGAGGGCTATATATTCGCCAATAGTTTCGGTTTCCGACTGCAACTGCATAACTAAATGTTCGAGACGCTGTTTTTCATCGGTTAGATCGGCACACTGTGTCATTAGTTGGGTGAAACGTTGTTGTAACTTTTCAACAGCTTCTTCGGTGGCAATGCGTGGCGTTGTAGTTGTGCTAGATGGGGATTTTGCTGGTTTTTTATGGGTTTTAGGTGTTTGAAGTTGTGTATAGTTTGTAATGTTGTCTTCAGTAGCTTCTTGACAAGATTCCTGATCATCTGAGTGATTTTCATTGTGTTTTGATTCATGCTGATTATGATCGTGTTTGTGATCATGACAATTATGCTCATTGTGATCATGTTTATGCTCTTCACTATGAGCATGATGATGATCATGATTATGCTCTTCATTGTGATCATGCTGATGATCATGATCACATTCATCATGTTCGTCATGATGATGATCATGATGGTCGTGATGGTGTTCATGATCATGATGATCTACATCATCTCGTTCGTTTTCTTCGTTATGATAAATCTATAAAAAATTAAATTATTTTAATTTTCTTAAAAACAAAACAATTTTCTCTTTGTACCTTTTTATTCTCCAGTTTCTTTTTTAATTCTTCATTTTCATGCGACAGACGTATCATTTCCTCATCTTTGAACTTAAAACGTTCGTCTATGGTCCTTAGACGCTCCTCCATCGAAGCATAATTTGTGTGCATTTCACGATTGGCATATTGCTCGGAATCTAAACGATTCATGAGGTCCGCCTTATCGTTGGTCAATTGAACAAATCGTAATTCCAGCTCATCCAATTGTTTTTTCAATTCAACATTTTGTGTAAGAGCTCGTGAAGCAGCCACTTTATCCGATTCCATGGTGGCCAATAGTTTTGTTTTGTCCGGCTGTTCGGAGGTAACATTTTCCAAATACTCTTTCAGTTGCTCCAATTCAATATCTTTTTGTTTCACTTCCAGTTGCTGTGAATTCAAACGGTCCTCTTGGGATTTTATTTTCAATTGGAATTCATAACGTTCCGCCTCGAATTCATTTACACGTTCCTGTAAAGTTTTCAATTGTTCATTGTTAGTTTCAGAGGAAGATTCCTGAAAATAAAAGATGAGTTTCTTAATTAATCACCTCTAAACAATATTTGTGTAATTTGGTGAAGGGTTTATAAGATTCGGCACAGCCGAATATAGCACTCTTACTTGTTTTTAATGTCTACTGACCTTTTCTTTTTCCTCTTTAACTTCTGCCTGCCTGCTGATATTTTTTTGTATCTCCTTTTCCATGTGTTGTATATGATCCAGCCACTGCTTTTCTCTTTCTTGCAATTTTGTGGACTCGTCCATTAGCTCTGTATTACGTTCGGTTAATTGTTGCACCTGTGCATTTAATTGTTGGACATAGGTTTGATACTGTGTATTGGCCTGTTCTTTATCTTGTGTTAATTGCTGCACCATGGCCTGTAGATCCCTAATTTGTTGTTCGTACATAAATTGTGTTTGGGTCAAGGTCTCGACACGATTATCTTTGGTAATATTATTTTCATCGGACAATTGCCGTATGCGTAATTGACTCATCTCTAATTCATTGGATTTTTCTTTAAAATCTGCATCCAATTGTTTTAGTCTTTCATCGCGCATAGTTAACTGTTGTTGCAGCTCATTAATATGATTTCCGTGATCCTCCTGTAGGGCTCTAGCTTGAGCTAATTTATGCTGCAGCTCGGCATTGTGTAGTCTTTGCTGTTCTTGTTGTTTTTGTATATCCAACAGACGCTGGGTCAGTTCCTCGACTCGTTTTGTGGCATTATTATGTTGGACCCTTAGTTCTTCCATTTCCAAGTCTTTTTCACGGCACAAAGTACGAAATTTATTTACTTCCATAGTCAATTGGGATTTTTCCGTAATTAAAACTTGTATGGCATTGATATTTTGTGTTCCCTCTGTAAAAGTTTCTTCGGTGAATATAGGTGGCTTAACACTAAGTTCAGCTTTATTGCCTTCAGCTAGTTCTGGTGTTTGATCCATAGCAAAGTAATTGACATTTTCTGTTTGTAAATGCTCTTCTTTAGCCACCACAGCTGTTTGTTCTAATTGAGGAACAATCTCCGTATTATTTATATCGTTACAACTACCATTTAGTTGTAATTCCGATTCAGATCTTTCCGATATATTGCTGCTAACATGACCGCTATTGGTAGCAGAATCGGCATATGTATAGGAGCCAGCTGTATTAGTGCCAGAGCCACGTTGTTGATATTCTTTTAACTGTACGAAAAATTAAACCAAAACATATGTTTTCATTAGTTATTAGTTTAAGCAAACAGAAAACTTAAACACTTTTACTATAAATCAATAACTATGTTTTTGGTGGCTGCCACCCCAAGTGACGTGTCATTTGCTAAGGCCACGGAAAAAACATTCTTGTAAGAACATTTTTAGTTCTTTCTGTTGCTTTACCTTTTTTCTAGCAGCTGCCAATTTCTTGGCTTTACTTTCCTTTGATTCTTCGGGCATTTTTTCCAGTTCTATTAATTATTTACTAATAATTTTCGTTAATATTTCACATAAAAAACAAGAGAATATCGTGAAGAAACTTAAAAAATACAATGCTTCTTCTTATTGTGTTGTTTTTTTTTTCTATATTGTGTCAAAGTGCCAGATTTCAAAGAAAAACATTTATAGTGCCAGAGATGCCATATCATATTGTTAGTAAAGTTATGGCTATAAGCGGTAGGTGGCTCTGTAAGTAGTAAATTTTTCCGTTATTTTTGAATGTTTGTATTACAAACCGATTTAGGTCGTTAATGGAGGAATTTTTTACAAGCGGAGGAATAAATAGGCTTTATAAGGATTTAGGAAAGACTTAAGACATAATTTAGCTTATGTTACAAATGGAAAAATCTTTACAAAATGCCATTTTAAAGAAAAAATTAAATTGTATTAACTTATAGCTAACTGGTGTTTGAAAGTAGAAACATCTTGGCAGATCTACATTTCATTTTATTTATGAAAGATATAGCACAATAGCTGATTGAATAGATTTACAACTTAAATTTCTTAATTTTTGAGTTGGTTTTTAAGAAAATCTTATATTTCATAAAACAAATGATAAAAAATTAAAAAAATAAAATATATTTTTTTTAATTTTTTCGTCCATCCCTTTAATATGAGTGAAAAACAAAACAATCCCTTAAGGGGACAAGCGAAACCATACTGTTGTTTGGTCCTTCATCAGCAGGAATTTCAAGAGCTTAAAGATAAATTGTCAATATATCGATCTACCTACGATTGTAGCTAAAATTTTTCTAAATAAAGACCTACGATTGAAGCTAAAATTTGACTAAATAAACCCCTTCGATTGAAGCTAAAATTTGACTAAATAAACACCTACGATTGAAATTTGACTAAATAAAAACCTACGATTGAAGCTAAAATTTGACTAAATAAAGACCTACGATTGAAGCTAAAGTTTGACTAAATAAAGACCCACGATTGAAGCTAAAGTTTGACTACATAAAGATCTACGATTGAAGCATAAAGAACTACAATAGAATCAAAAATTTGATTTTTAAAAGAACTACGATTGAAACTAAAATTTAATTTTAAAAGGACTAAGATTTGTCATTAAAAATAATTACGAATGAAGCTAAAAACTTTTTTATTAAAAAAAAAAAAAAAAATACCCAACTTTTATTATATTTAATATTAATTTAGTCTTTATTTTTCAAGCAGCACATTAAGTTATTTTTTGTTTGTTTTTAAGTTTTTAATCTCCTAAGAAAAAAAATCATAAATGCCATAAAAATTACATTATAATACATAAATAATAATTCTATACACAATAATTAATAATTAAGACAAACAAAATCTAGCAATTTACACATAATTTTATATAAATAAGTTTCGTTTTTTTGTTTGTTTTTCCTTAAAAAAATATTTTAACACTAAAACAAAATTATAATAATTAAAAATTAAAACATACATATACAAATAAAAACAATAAAAAAAATTAATTAAATTAAATAAAAAAATATATATATGTATAATGACAATATTTATAAGTAAATAATTGGTATACAGTCAGTTAAAAAAGAGGAATTCGTTCATTCAACTAAATTATATATATATATTTTTTTCCAGTAAAAAAAAATAAACAATAAAAATATATATTTATATATATTACAATATAATATATGTTTATAAATATATAAAAATACTATAAGGTTTTTAGTTTAAAATAGTAAAAAAAAATAAAATAAAAAATTAAACAAAAATAAAACAGTTTAAACCTATAATAAATTAGGTTATTTTTTAGCAACTAAATGTAGGAAATTATATACAATATATAATAGATTTTCAAAATGTTAAGTTAATTTAAAGGTTAGACCAAATTTTTTAGTTTTTTATTTTAAAGAAGTTTTAAATATTTTGTACATAATTTTTATTTTTAGCAATTTTGCGTGTGTAATATTCAATAACAAATTCTATAAGTAAATTCAAAGAGATAATTTTATGTTTAAGAGCCTGGAATTTATAAAATTAGGCTTTGAGTTTATTATGTTTGGCATTAAACTCTTTTTACACAGGCACAAATGTTTTAAACTGTTTAAATTGTTTGTTTATATTGAGAAAATAAATGTTTGCTGGTTTTGTTTTTGTTTAGAATGATGGCAACATTGTTTACTAAGTGTGAGAGAGATAGAGATAAATGCCGTTATGTCAGGAGTTGCCAGTACAGCATTTTTTGCATGAGATTTGGCGTTTTTTTTAATATATGCTTAAATTGTTTTAAATAAGTGTTTTAATGATGAATATATTAATAAAAAATATGTTATTATATTGAAATGTTATACATGTTTAAATTTTAGGCCTGTGCAAAACTTTAGTCTGAAAGTTTTTGAACAAAAATAATCAGTCTCTTTTTGTTTACAAAATGTTATTTGTATTTATGTTATGAAATTTGTGACAAATGATAATAAAATTAAGTATGTATTTTGTTAGTTTGTTTTGTGTTACTTGGTTACTATTTTGGCTTAAAATTCAGGTCTATATTAACTATATATTTTTTTTGTTTTCCTCTTCGTTTTTTTAATATCCTATAATATGTACATTGAATTCAAATCTTAAGGATAAATATGCAATGTGTTTTTGTTTGTATTTGTGTAATAAATAATTTAAAATTATCTAATCTCGTTTACTCTCTCTGTTTGCTTGCACGTTCGTTGTTAACGGCAAGTTTTTCTCCTCCGGCTAGCCTCATTGCTATGATGTGAAATTATAACTTCTTACTGCCCGGCCCGGCGTTACCAATTCCACTTTAATATTGGCTGTGGCAGTTACTTTAGTGGTATTGGTGTCTGAATGATGCGTTTCGACCGTAACTTCCGGTTGTACAACAATACTTTGCAGTTCGGGTGGAAAGTTATTCATGTTCTTGTTGTCACCACTATTGTCACGATTTAAATTCGTTGGATGATGGGGTGGTGGTTGGTTATTCAAGTTGCCCTGAGACGAGGGTCCCGCATTCATGTGATACTGATGGTATTGTGGCGGTGGTGGGGGATGTGTGGCATACATGGGATTGTAGTGAGGATGATGATGATGGTGGTGGGGATGATGTATTTGTGCGGAAGTTGGTGGCGGTGGTGGTGGTTGTTGCTGCATATTAGGTGGTGGATGATGATGATAATTCATGTTATTGGCATAGTTAATGTTATTGCCATAATGTCCTCCTCCTACACCAGCATTCACACCATTTTTCCATTCATTATTCATTTGTATAGAGGAGTTGGATGATTTCCAGGATGGTGGCTCTTCAGTTATTGTTGTCAACGAGGGATCATTGATATTCACATCCTTATGATGATAGTGTGGTTTCTGACAATTGCGTGACGATGAACGCGATGAGCCATGCACGATAACGGTTTTATTCGCACGTTTATTGCTGCGTGACATTTGTGGTGAGGGAGTCGAAATGCGATCTGGATGTTCGAGAGGCACTAGCTCGGCCTCGGGTCCCATAATACTCAGTATAATGGGAAATACCACTAGACTGTTAAAGGCTCCCACACACAGCACTACCAGCAGCAGCCAAAAGAAATGTCTAATGACAAATTCAAAAGGTGAGGTAGACAACATAAAAACTGCCAAGGTAGAGGTTAAAATGCCATGAGTTAAGGGGCCCAAAGAAACCTGCATGGACAGCAAAACACGACGTTCTCGATTACCCACAGAAGTCATAAAACCCTGTAAAACAAAAGAAGAAAAAATTAGATTTTGGGAATGGATTTATGGATTTTTAGTGAATTAAGCTTTGAACTAAATTCATAATTTATGTAAATCTAAAATATCTTAAAACTTACCAATGAAATATGCACCGTAAAACACACAATCATGCCCACACTCAGTATAAGAATTACTGCGGGCAATGCGGACAATTTAATGCCCAATAAAGTCATGGCGCCAAAAACTTGCGACAACGAAGCCAAAACACTGAAAACCACCAAAACCGCTGCCCAAACAGACAGCAGTAAAATGGAAACCAAAACGAAAGCGGCCACCATACAACAGCATAAAATCAAAGACAAAGAAGATCTTAGTGTCATATATTGTTCCCAAAATATAAAAGGAATGCCTGTAATTAAAACGAAAATTAATTATTAAGCTACTTCAAAACAAACAACAACAAAAAAGCAAATAATTACCTGAAGGATAGTTGGGTAGACCTCTGTTTTCAAAGCGCACACTTAAATCTCTAATATGGCTTATTAGCGACTTAATTTCCGAGGTGTCTGTCAAGCCATGCAGATAGAAAGGCAGCTGAGCATAAACCAAAGGCAACGATTTGGGTATTTTCAAATCGTATTCGGTGGGTACATGATAATACTGTCTAGGTTCAGGATGTAATTTACCCTAAAAAGAAAATTTAATATTAGTTATGGTTTATTGGGCAAACAAAATGTGTCTAGTACCTGAGAAGCGCCATAAGCAAACACATCATTTGTGGCCCAGGCCGATAGATAATTGTAGAAAGCTTTCGGATTGATAATGCCCTCATTGTCGACCAAACGATGTTGTGTTGTCAATTTCTTATCAATTGGATTGTCCACATAACCGGTTTGCACCAGCAGCTTGTACGCCAATATAGCATCACTAGAGGCATTCGCATGCCAACCTTCTTGATTAATGCGACCATCTTTGTACTCACGATCGAATATTCTTTGTAGATTTCTTAGCCAATCACGGAACAAAGACAACCAAAAGTCCGGCAAGCCACCATTGTCGTTTTTAATCACATGCGGCACGCGCACAAAAGCCTCATGGTATTCGTGCAGCAAACGTTGATTGTTGGGATACTCAAAATTACCCTGAGTCACGGCATACATGCTGTAGAAGCCAAACATGGATGTTTGGGCATTTAGAAACTTGTATTCGTTGGTTTCTTTGGGCACCAAATCAATCAAATCCAAACCATCTTGTAGTTTTGTGGAACAATACAAGCTGAATATAACAGTGCCCACAAATGACATGACCACTAGGAACTTAACCCAGCTCTTCATCAAGAAGGGGGTGTAATATTTGACAGCAAATTTGGAGAAGGTAAAGGCGGGCAAACGTTTTTCACTATTGCAGGATAATAAAGCTTCTTCTTGGGGCAGTACAGGATTTACATTTGCTGATGTTCTGGAATTATTACAGGTTTTAGGTAATACTGAGGAAGAGCTTCTGGAACGATTGCTGTTTCTCTGGGCATTATTGTTCATGTTAGGCAGCTGGTTTACCGGTTTTTCTTTCCATATGGGAAAGCAACAACAAAATATATCAGCTCTGCCCGCTGTTCTTCTTCTCAAATCCAAAGAAATCATGGCCGGAAATACTAGAAGAGCCGCAGCCAAGTTAAAGCACATTACGATGGCGGCTTGAAGACAAAATACCTTTAAGGCTGGCACTGGTATAAAGACAGCGGCAAAAAATGCACCCGTAGTAGTGCAGGCACTAAACAAAATGCTGGGACCAACTTTTTTCAATATAAATTTGGTCTGTTCCTTGCGATTGCTTTCCGCATAGGCGGCCGTCAGCATGAAGATGTGATCTACACCCAAACCTAAAGCCAAAAAGGGAACAACTTGGGTACTGGCTGCATTGAAAACAATGCCCAAAATGGCACACAAACCCAGGCCAGCGGCAGTGGAAAAGCCAATCAACAGCACACCGGCCACACCAACACTGGACTGGCCCTTGACCGGATCACGCCATCTAATCAAAGTACAAAAGGCATATACAACCGTGGCTATAACACCAATCACTATACTCAAGGGCTTGGGATTGGAGAATTTCTCCAAAATATCATCCAAAGTGGCCGAGGAAAACACATACACATCATAGTTCTTGGCTATGCGAGAATTTTTCATGATATTCTCCACTTCCTTGGAGAAATTCCTTTGCCAAGCATTTAGTACTTCGGCCGCCTTCTCGGGACTCCAGCCAATGTGATGTACCTTATAGTTTTCCGTCCATAAATCATACATTTCCTTTTCGGTCATCAACTGGACAACGGTTTGTAAACCTTTGGCTTTGCGCAAATGGCTAGTGCGATTACGTTGTACACCACCCACTATAAGCTCCTCGGGCCAGTGCATATATTTAGCAGCAAAACCATAACAGCCACCGGTTAGTATGGCACCCACATCTAAGGGCTGTTCACTGTTCTTATTGGGCGCCGTATCGGGACATTGAGGATCTTTGGGATTTAAACAGGGCTTCTCGGTGTAGCCCGATGTAATGGCGGCTCTTTTCATATACTGCTCCACAGTATCAAAGTCAAAAGAGATTTTTTGATCGCTCATTTGTTTTTTCATGGTTTGCATAAGACTAGAGGGATTTAATGTACTCCAGGTGATGCGTTTATCCATGCCACTAAAAAGAAACAACAAAGAAAAGAAGATACAGAAATTAGTTTAAATTATCAACTTATAGAATAGTGTTATAGTTAAGTACTTACGGTATTTGCACTGGAAATTCCGGACCCAATAGCTGGCTACCCTCCCAAAAACAATCCAACGGCGTTATTATCGAACAGGGTATTAAATGCTTAAATATTTGCTCTATAAAGTAAGGTCCCTCAAAACTGGGCGTTGTGGGCGAATTACACATATCCCTTAGACTCCAGTCGGTGTCGAACATGTGGATCTTAACCGCACTCGCCTTTTTCAACACCTCCAAGTGTGACAGTAAAGCTTGCGGGTGTAATACTGAGGCATTTGGATCGTGGGCCGTTTGTATTAGCAACTGATGCGTTGAACTTTCAGCCTCTCCTATGGTTTTTTGCGTATACGCCAGCTCCGATTCGAGGCGGCCGCCTTCTTGTATCCACAGCTGATGGACTTTGGAGTGGATTTGGGCGGATTTGAGGCCAACACAAAATGTACTTAATACTAGAATGGCTATAAATAAAACTTTGCCGGCATGTTTTTGTACTGTACTACCTAAGGATTCGAGGTGGGATTGAAATACTGAACGCAGATATATAGCGGTGCGATTGCCACGGGCTTTGCCCTAAAATGAAACAAAAAAAAAAAAAGAAAATTTAGTTAAAAATATAATAAATAAATAAATATAATCTTAGCTATAAAGTAATTCATATTTAAATAACAACGATTTTGCTAAGGCAAATTAGCCTCGGCTTTGTTACTTTCTGTTGTTACTTTTACACTTAACGGTTTTACTCAAAAATCAAATAACATTGAACAACACTGCTTTTTACACTGTTACAAAAATTGTATTAGACGTTATTCGAATATAAAATTAATTCTTAATTTGCCGCTATATTTTTCCATTTGCTTAATGGACAATTTCCTGTAGAGGTTCTTCATTACATTTTTGTTTTACATTACACACTTAAACTTAATTTTATTAAGGTTTTATGGCTTATAAAATATAAATATATATATATTTGTTGGTATATAATTTTGTAATAAAATAGAGACATGACTAATTCCAAACCCACATAAGGTAAATTACCTAAAATACTTAGAATCTGTTATATGTATCTATAAAAAGAAAAAAAGAAAAACTATTTCCGCCTACCATTAAAAAATCATAGCACTTTAAAATGCTTAAATGCATATTTATGGCGGCCTTAAAATGTTGTTCATAAATTAAGATATAAAGCAGATAACACATCATTCAAAATTTTAAGAATTCTAAAGAAAAACCTTTTTAAAAACGGATATTTCCTTTCACTATCTTTCTCAGTCTCTCTCTCTCTCTTTCTAATGTTTTAGTCATTAGTTAAACATTTTTAAATTATTTTTTGCACGAAAGCCTGAAACATGTCTGTCTAGTGCTTAAAGTCGCCGTAACTTGTCAATACCTAAAATGTCATGCTGTTTTAAGTGTGTGTTTTATGTGAAATCTTAATTTTTTCCTTGTAACTTCCCGAAAATTCAATACGCACACATAAAACAAACAAAAACTCCTTAAGCCATTGGGTTAGGTCTGGAATTTGTTGTTTTTGTTTTTTGCATTAAACAATTTCAAGTAGAATATATTAAGACATCATGTGTAAAACAGCTAAAAAGCAATTTTAAAGGCCTGTTAACACTTTTATGGCTCAACAACAGGCGTTCCTTTTAAAGTATATAATACTATGTGTAGTTGTTGTTGTTGTCGTGTTTGCGCTGCTGTTTGTTACGTTTCAATTTCAATGGAATTTTATCTGTATCTTTGATGACAACTTTGGATAAATGACATACAATCGTTTTTGTCTGTTACTTTTCAATGTATGTATGTACATATTGATATATTGCCAATGTTAATTCTTGTTGTTGTTGTTATATATACTAGTTGTTATTTTAATCCTCCTAACGATCTCCTGTTGTTCTAGCTAAATATTTTCAAAAATAAGTTTTTGTGTGTCTTACACACAATTCTCTCGAGTAAAACATGTCATTCAAACATGATTTATTACTCTATGGTGTTATATTTCTACTCTACAAGGAACAAAACAAAATATTCTTCTATCTTTACAAAATTCCCTAGAAAATTTCTAATGATTTACAATTATTCTTAAAATTTTCAGCTTAGTTTTTTTTAAATTAAATAAAGCAACAATAAATAATGTTAAGTGTAAGACAATTAACCATTACCAACACTTAAATTAAGGATACTTTATTTTAACGCTTAGCAACACTGTTAAATGTTTTTGCTAGAAAATAACGGTAACACTAGTCTTTGGTAATTCGTTACGCTTAACAACACTTTCAAATGTCATTGCAAAGCCTCAATTACAACAAAATACTTACTACAAGTGATGAAAAACCACGTGAATTTTTCTGTATTAAAGTTTAATTTAAACCCATATAACATATTTCGTTGTTAAATAAACCACAAAACTAGTTTTTGTGTTTCTTGGTTAATTTATTTCTTTCTTTTTACTGCCATTAATCATTTTAAAACATTATTTTTTTTTTATTTCGTGTTGTGTTAAAGTTTAATCAAACATAAGCATTTTAAACGAAAGTTTTTTTTTTGTGATTTCTATGAAAAATGTGTTTTCATTAAAAATTTACAACTTAATTTAGTGAAACAACCAAAACTAACATTATAATTATGTTTAATACTTTATTATACCAAAATTTTGGAGCAATAATTTATAACAACAACAACAACAAAAAGTAGTAAAAAGAATAAATGTTGTGTGTAAATAAAATGATGGTGGTCTTTAAAAAAAATGGCTGAACATAAAAACCGAAAACTATAAAATACATTTAAATTTAACATAAACTTTTAATTTATCAATATATAATCATATAAATAACAATGTTTAACATTTGAAAAACAATTCTAAAGACCACCCAATTTTTTCGGCATACATTTTCTGAACAAAGAAATTAAAAATAAAACAGACATTAACAAAAGAAAATATATACATACCTACACGGTATGAGAAAAATTTATTTTAATGAAAGTGATTATTTGAATAAGTTTTTTATTCTTAAATACCATCGCTTAATTATTGATAAAATCAACTTTAATATATCGATTTGGATTATGTATTTTATTCAGCTAAGATGTGGTTCTTTTATTAGTAACCAAGGTTGGCGGTAAAGCTAATTTTGATTATTTCGGTAACGGTGATTTATCGATAATGGTATTTTGGCTTATTTCGGTAATGGTATTATAGCGGACAAATTGTTCTAGACTTATGGTAAAATAAGTGATGCAACCTGGTAATTTTTCTATATAACGGTTTAGCGAGAAACAGAGTCAATTCATTCACAATCGACCCATTCATTTTTTAACACCAGCATGCCTCAAAAAACATGTGGACCAGCCTCCTTAAATATCTACATATATAACGGTTTATAATGATAATAAAATTTTCGACTCAAAATAAAAACTAATTTTTATGTGTTATGCATATTAGTATTCTATATTTATATATGTACACACATTATGAAAACTACATTTCTCTGTATTTCATTAATCATGAAATAAGTTTAGTTATGTAAATATGTATGTATTTTGAAAACAAACAAAAATCATGTGTACATATTTTAAAAACATTAACATTAGCTGTCAATTTAATTGAACTAGAACAACCAAATAAACATTTTTATATTTCAAATTTATACAAGTTTCCCAAAATTCCTCACTCACAAAAAAAAAAAAAAAAACAACATACATAAATTCGTTTACCAACCAACAATATCCCTTGATTGACATTTGTTAATTTCATTTAATCAATAATTAAAGAAAACAAAAAATAAAAAAATATTGGAGATATACAGTTTTCCATGAAGAATGAAATAAAAAGAAAAAAAAAAATCAAACTACTGCTACAGAAAAACACATAAACATTTCAAAGATCTTTGACAATGATACGCCACAATCATTAAATTTAAAAACAAAAACTGAAAAAGAAGAGGGGAGACTGAAAACAATCGTACACAACAACAAATATACATATATACAAAAATGGGCACACAAACAAGTCCTCTATTAAAAAAAACGGAATTATTTTGAAAAAGCATGGAGCCAAAAAACAGCTAGATATTCCCATGCACGCTAGCTAGGACCACCCAGTTAATGATTGTGTCAAATTTCCATTTGGTTAATAAATGAAATCCATAATAAAAACATTAAATAAAACCTCCCAAAAATTAGTTCTGTAAAAATTTCTTAAAAAAAAAAAAAAATATAACAACTGAGCTATAATCATGTGAAAAAACATTTTATTTTGTTTAATGAATTATTGATTTGAGTGTTTGAAACATTATTTGATAGCAGTATGGGGGAAATTAATAAAAAAATATATGAAGAACATAATGAGCTTTATTATAGGGTAAAATTCGATATTTAAGATTTTGTAATAACGGTTTTTTAAATATTTTGTTGTCAATAATAGTATTTTGTTAACATACTAATTTTTTACAAACACATATAAACCTGCTATTCATATCTACTAAAACGAAAACAAATTTGTTTCCAAATGTTGCTTGCATTAATAAGTTTTGTCATGTTATTGTTTTCTTTAATAATTTATTTGTATACCAACAAATACTTATTTACTGTAATTAACATATGTTAAAGATAATCATGGGTAAAAATTACGCATGCTTTTAGGAAAGCTAAATTGTGTAATTTAGTTGATTAATTTAAAATAAACTAATGTTGATTTCTATTTTCAATATAGCTGAAGTAAAAATATAAACTTTAGTATTTTTTATGTTTATATATATTTATTATCAGAAAAAACAAAAGAACAACATCAGTATAGGTATTCAGTGTAATATTTTGAAAGAGTATGAGTAAATTTTACGCAGATTATCTTTCTAGGGTTACGCCTGTTTATTAAAATATATAATTACTACCATTAAATTAGTTAAAATATCGTTATTTGAGCTTAATGAACAATTTTCAACAATTTGGCAGCACTGTTTATTTGTTTTGTTTTTCTCATTGATTTACTCATAGAGGAGTAAAAGAGAGCGAGTTATTTAATACCGTTAATTAATGAAAATATCACAAAACAAAACCCACACACATACACAGTGATGAAAATCCAGTGACAATAAAAAAACCTAATAAAGATGTGTATAAAAACAACAAAAACATATACAAACTGAAAAATATATGTAAAAAAAAAAAATTGTGTGACCTCCCAAGTTGTAGAGTTTCACAGCAAATTTTAGTTCTTGAATTTTGTGATACACAAAACTAAATAAAAGCAACAGCTGCTACTTTTTCAACACAAAAACATACAGATTATTCTCAACTCTCAATCAACTGTATACAACAAAAAAAGGGAGCATAATTTTTGAGGGTCAACATGTGCTGCTCTGCTGCTAATGTTGTTGTTATTGTTGGCTTGGTGAAGAAAACAAAAATAATGTCCTTATTATGTGAAGACAAAAAGTAGCAGAGCACAAGTAAATAAAACTAAATTCTCAGGAGTTTGTGATTGAAAAAGATACAAAAACTAAAAAAAAGAAAAGAAAATATGGTTTACGCAAATTATAAAAAAGGGTTCAATTAAAATGTTTAGTTTCTTTTTTTTTAAGTACATAGTACTTGAACTATAAGTAAAGTAAGTTAATGGTTGATGTAATTTCATTTGTATGATGATTTTCAATAAACCAGATTTTTTGCTGTTGTCTACATTATAACGGTTTTAAAGTCTTGTGGTTTACTTTGAATTTTTGTTTTGAAAACGTGTGCCATGACGTGCGCCTTTTAAAGCATACAAACAACAATAATAATAACAACAAAAAGAAGCTTTAAAAGTTTTACATACATGAATGTTTTTTTTTTTTTTTTCAATGAAATTATTTGTTATTTTTGTTGTATGTATGTATGTATTTTTTATTTTTTGAAAAATTTTTATTTTTTAAGCCAGTTTTTTTCTGTTTGTTATTCTTCTTATTAAGATGTTATAGTAGCTAGCAACAACAACATCTCAACCTACAACAACGACCCGCATTTTAGTATTTTTTTTTATGGCTTAAACAACATTAACGTAGCCAGCAAAACCCAACAACACAGCGGCCAACAAACAAAACAAAAAACTCATTGATGTCGACCACCTTTATGAGGCAACAACGTAACATCTTTTCGTTGCTTTTCAAATGGAGATGTTCAAGTGAAGTGGCTTTTTCGGGTCACTTGAATAATTAATCACGAGCAAGAGAATGCATACTATTTTAAAAGCCTTTAAGATTTCTGTAAGTTTGTAAGATGTTTTAAATTTTTTTTGAGCTAGCTTGAGCGTGATTCAATTTGTTTGATCGTGACTAATCATGATCGTGCCTTAAAAAACATTTACTCACTTGCTCATCTCTTTTCAAAAGGCTGCTGTTTGCCTCAGATGCTCAGAGTGTTGCGCCAAGACATCAAAGTTAACCATACGACTTTTTGTAACGGCCTTAACTCTTTTTCTCTTTTTAAAAACAAAATTTTCATAATTTTTCTTAAAATCTACAAGATAGATTCTTTTTTATTAATTTAAGTAATGTAGCTAAGTTTTAGCTTCAATCATAGGTCTTTAAGTAGTTCAGTTTTAGCTTCAATCCTAGGTCTTTAAGTATTTCAGTTTTAGCTTCAATCCTAGGTATTTAAGTAGTTCAATTTTAGCGTTAATCCTAGGTCTTTAAGTAGTTTGATTTTATCTAGTTAGTGAAGCTTAAAACCATGTGTTACATATTATAAAATATATTTGAACATTAACAATTTCCCTGAATTGCTGCTGCATTAACGGCGATGGAAAAACCAACCCCAACGACGGCCTCTTCAAAGTACAACTTTGAGTACTACTTCCAAATTTCTTTAAAGTATGATGATCATGCTATTGTTGTTTATACTTTTTTTGGTACAATTTATTTTCATTATTATAAAACTCAATTCAATAGCAGTAACCAAGTATTAAGGTCTGTCCCTACAGCTGTCGGTCTGTCCGTCCGTACGTTTATCATCTTTGAAATTTTTTTTTTTATGTCGAGCAAAGAGTATAAATGTCTTACTTAAAAATTTGTGTAGAAATAAAATCAGGTAAGGCCTGATTGTACACTACTCTACTATTATGAACAGGTAGGTAGGCAACCAGTGTGATCTTATAGTACACATTTGGTACGTTTTGGCTGGATGGTTGGTTGGCTGGCTGGCTGGCTGACTGAATGCTTTGGCTTTTGTATATTTTCATGAATTTCACAGAATGTGTGATTATTACTTTTGTATAGGTTTTTTTGCTTTTCTTTCCGGTATACATAAATGATTTGTTGTTTTTGTACAATATATAGTATACAAGTTCTTTAAAAAGATTTTTCGTAATTTTGTGTTATTTTCGGTCAAATAACTAAAAAAAAAAAAACGCTGAGTGTGGTCGCTTTGTGTGTTTTTTTTATTATTTCTTTTAAATTTAATGTCTTCATAATTTGGAAGAAGAAAAAAAAAAGAACTCATATATAAAAATGATTACTTTATTATTAAAGCCGGTATTTTGTTATTATTATTATTTATTTAGGTTTGTTTGAAGTTGATTATTGCGAAAATGTTTCTAATTTGTTTGTTTTAATCTCAAAGACACAATCTCTTGGAAACCGGAAATTCTTGTAGGCGTGTTTTTCTCATGTGTATGAATTTGTTTCTTTATTAAGTATTTGTGTTACTTTAGGAAATTCTCGGAAGTTGGGTAAAAAAAGGTTTGTTTTTATTGTTACTGTTTTTCTTTAAAGTATGCGGGCCTTTAAAATAATGTTGAACATTGATAACAACATTTATTTAAATTTACAATGGGGATTATATTATAAATAAGAGAAAACGTTCGTGTTGATGTTCATGTGTGTTTTTGTGTATGGTGATCATACCTATAAGGGTGTGTATATTCCATGTTTGATTACGCTTTCTTTTGATCTTTTGCTAGGAATTTGAAATAAGAAATAACACCACTCCTCCCTAAAAAAAACGCATACACTATGTTTTAAATATGTCGTGTAACCAAAGGCATACTGAACGGAAATTTGTCATTAACTTAATCATATACGTATGTTAGAAACCCTACCCAGCTAATATACGGCTTGATATACGAGTACATACATTAAAAGTTTTTTAAAAATGCAATAAATTGCAAATTAAAAATGTTATTTAATTTTGTAAAACATTTCATTGTTTTCTTAGTTTTTTTAATGTACAATTAATAATGTTTTTGTTAAAATGTGTAGGTCCCAGTATTCATTTTTGCAGTCAGAAGCATTAAATATGATAACAGCACAAAATTTTCCAACCCTGCTTAAATAATATTAATTATTTTCATGGTCTTTTAATGTTTCTTAATCCACAATTAAAATTGTTAATGTTATAATATCCCTGCCTTAATTTTTAAAGTAAATCGCTTTATTTTTTTAATATTTATGTTTCTATTGACCTAGAAAAGTATAATAGCACTGATTTTTCCAACCCTGCTTGACGCCATTTTTAATTTATTTGTTGTAAGTGTTGCCACATGATTAATTTTGCTAAATGAGGTAGCAGTGCGAATTCAGGCAAATACGAGCGAATTCATTAATTTTCGCCTTGTGCGGGATTCTCAAGGATTTAAAATTAAAAAAAAAAACTATTTAACAAATTAAAACAAATGATTTGAAAATATCAAATTTCACACTAACTGAAGAAATTACTAAAAAAGATTTAAATTTTAAGAATTTTTTAAAAAATCGCTATTTATGAAGAAATTATAATATAATGTTTTAAGAAATTTCTCAAAAATGTCGCTCTTTCTTATTACAAATACATATAACAAATGATTTGAAAATAAAACTAATGAGAAAATCAAAAAAAAGTTTTTTTTTCAAATTTTAATTTATGTTATTTTAAACTAATGAATATTACCTAGATTACCCTATTAATCATTTTTATACACCCACAACCTATCCTGCATTCCTGGGTACGTGATATAACCTCAATTCATTCAAATAGATCTAAGAGATTTCTTAAAGCCTTTTTCCTCAACGAAACACAACAAACTGTAGAAATTAAAAAATAAAAGTCATTTTACCTATAAAAAAAAAAAACAGAAACAACCACAACAAAAAATCAACTGAAATCCCAGCAAGGCGCAACAATGTAAACAACTTTATTATTGAAGCTTTAGCTACTGTTTTGTGTTGTATGTACTTTGGTCATGTCTATCACAACTCACGTACTACTTGTAGTTTGACCGCAAAAAAATTAAACAAAAAAAATATATATATAAAAAAAACAGTTTACTTGTTGTTGTTATTGTTTGCTGCTGCTGTTTTACGAATGAATATACAATTTTTTTGTTGTTGTATGTACCTACCTCCTCATCCATTAACCATATCCATGGCAGACATACAAACATATACTTAGCTACTCGCATTGAATCAATGGAACCTTAAACAAAATGTGCCACAGAGTAACAACACACTGGTGTGTGTGTGTCTCTGGCTGCTTGTCCGTCTGTCTTGGATTTAATATAAACAAAAATCTGTAAATAACAACAAACTTTTTTGCATTAGTTTGCTGAAAACACACAAAAATGCATGTATTCAATCTTTACAATACAAACGTCATTTTGACAGCAAGTCGGGAGGAAAAAAAAATAAGTGGACAGTAAAACAGATACACCAAGATTTTATTTAGCAACAAGATTGCTGGTGTCTTTATGCACTAGTAGTATGTCAAGAGAGAGAAAGAAAAAAAATTATACAGATCGCGCTTTTTGTTGGGGTTGTATTGATTTCTTATCTGCCTGGAACACTTGTATTAAGCCGCAGGAGAGTGGAGCTGCTGCTGCTGCTGCATAGTTTAAAAGGGTGGGCAAGAAATGTTGTATATTTTGTTTTATAATAACTTAAATATTTAAATGTTTACAAGGAGATGCCTTAAAATCTTACTTTAGTGTGTAATTTATTATAGAAATTCTTTTAAGTCTCTTAAATTCCAGTTCATTTGTGGTTTTTATGCATGGTTTTTAAAGTTTATTTAAGTTTAATTCACCATTTTGTAAAGAGTTTATGTGCTAAAGCATGTTTTGTTTGAAAGTTTC